>JAGFNQ010001385.1:0-72495 GCA_024364735.1 Boesenbergia rotunda
TGTCAAGAAGTTAAGTAAAGCTGCACAAAGGGTAAGTGAGGTAAGTCACTGGAGGAGCGAACCAGTGAGGACGCGTTCCCCGTCAAGGGAACAGTAGGCGTCGGTTCGACCTAGGGCTCCATTTCGGAGAACCAAAGTCAGAACCAAGACAGCCCAGGCTGTATAATTTAACACTTTATTTGCTGTTTTGGACTAACCCTGGATGCAGGACCGAAGGACTGTGTATCTGCAGCTCAGAGAGCCTCAAAGGAGTGAGGCAGTAGCTGAGCTGGGCGCCCCGGATGTTTCGGGCGCCCCCCAGAGTCAAACAAGTCAGCAGACCAAGAAAAGCCCCGACAGCAGCGCTATTCGGGGCGCCCCGCGTGTATCGGGCGCCCCGCATGTCGGGCGCCCCGCGTGTCGCGGGCGCCCACTGTGCCACGCAGAATCAGCTGCCGAAGCTCGCCCTCGCGAAGCCAACGAGATGAGGTTTTGACCGGTCAAGGGAGGCGCCCCGAGCGCTTCGGGCGCCCCGGTCAAGGCTGATCCCGAAGATAAAGAGATCAAATGCTTGACCGAGAGGGCTGCGGATCGGCAGCCACGCAGGGGGGCGCCCCGGACGTTCCGGGCGCCCCCAGGGCTATAAATAGAGCCCTCGACCAAGGCTGGAATACAACACTTCTTCCAAAGTCTCCAAGTTCTTCTACGCTCGCGCCTTGCTCCGGAAACGCTTCACTTCGAGCCGACGACGTCCTGCTGCCCCGAAAGAGTCGACCTACTCCGGACGTCGGTAAAAAGATAATTTTTTAATAAATATTTTATTGCATTTAATTGCTTGAAAGTGTGGGGTTGTCACACTTTCAATTCCTCTGTACTCGCTTACTCTATCGGTGCTTACCGGTAGAGAATACTAGTGGATTGCCCAACGGAAAGGTCCGAGGGACCTGGGCCTTCGAGTAGGAGTCGACGAAGGCTCCGAACGAAGTAAAACTCGTCTGTGTTAGTGTGTTTGTTTTTCGTTTCTTTCGTTTCCGCTGTGCACGCTTTTTAAAGCGCTTTGATTTTTGAAAAACGCACGTGATTCACCCCCCTCTCACGTGCATCGATCCTACAGTCACGACCTGATCGGTCTGGTGACCGATCAAGAGGTTGCCTGATCGGTCCGGTGATCGATCAGGAGGTCAGGACTGCGAAGCTCAGAAATCGCCCAATTAAGGGGTGGATCGGTCGGGTGATCGATCCACAACCTGGGATCGGTCTGGTGATCGATCCAGGAGAGTCCCAAAGAAATCGTGATTTCTAATCAAGCGTTGGGGACCGATCAGGACGAAGCCTGATCGGTTCGGACCCAGCCTGATCGGTCAGGTGACCGATCAGGAGGCTCTCTGATCGGTCCAGTGACCGATCACTTTAATTCAAATTGCACTGTAAGGTGCTCTGATCGCGCCTGACCATATCCGATTCTCTGCTGCTTATCTCTGATACTTGATTTATTGTGTGATATGCTGCTCTAACACTCTGATTAAGCTGCAGGTGACAGGGGAGGATTCAAACACTCAAGGAGAAGTCAATGGAGGCTTTCCTTGGAGCAGGTTTGTCCGTTTTCCATCTCAGGTTGCAACGGCTGGGCTGCAGACTGGAGCTGCCGACTGGAGCTGCCGACTGGAGCTTGGCTGAGGGGATCTCAGGAAGTTCAGGGAGGGCTCAGTAGCAGCTGGCGTTGGCAAGGAAGCAGCTGGAGGCTGCAGGTGATGCTGTCACCTGGTGCTGAGTGGAGAAATCAAAAGGGTGGAAGAAGGCTTCGTGAAGCAGAGTTCGTGAACTGAGTTCTTGCCGTGCCTTGTGTTCTCCACAACTTGCTTGCTGTGTTCCAAAAGTTGTCATCACCTTGAGCAAGCTACTGCATCTTAAAGCAACCATCCATTACTTGAGCTCTTGAAGGAGAGAACAAGAGCTTGGAGTCCGACAGCGGGAAGACACGAGGAAGGGTTTCTTGCGTGAGATCGCCGCTGGGTGGAGCTCAGGAAAGCTTGCTGTGTTCTTGTCTTTGCTAAGTGCTTGAGTAAGATCCTTCTTGTTGTTTCTTTGTGTTAACATTATATCTGTGATTGAAACGCTGTGGAGAGGTTTCTCCACCGAGAAGGAGGTTGCTTTCTATCCGGTGATAACCGGGGCTTGATCTGCCGACGATCAAGGGATCGCCACCTTAAGGGCACGCCAAGGAGTAGGGGCAAGTTATCCCCGAACCTTGTAAACCCTCCTTATTAGCGATCTTGCTAGTTGTGTTTGCGTGCCTTCGTTTCCTGTTTTAGTTTTCTGCACTGTATTGTTTCTTTCATTTCTTCCGCTGTGCTACTGATAAGCTTGAGTGCAGAAACTTGATAAGTGACAAAGGTCAAAGTGATTGGCTATATTCACCCCCCCCCCTCTCTAGCCATCCGAGTTCCAACAATATCTCCAATAATAGTAAATTAATAATAATTATTAATTTAGGATTTGTATTAGATTTTCATAAATCTTTAATATTATTGAAATTATTTTAATAATTATTATTAATTTATTATTATTAGAGATATCGGGGCGGGTTCGGGGATGGGGATAACATCCTCATATCCGCCCCAGTCTGTTTCGAGGATTTTAAAAAATCTTCGAATTCGAATCCAAATCCGATAATACCTCCCAAACCCGTCCCGTTTCGGATTTTCCCCGCGGGTATCCAAATCCGCAGGGAAAATTGTCATCCCTAGACATTCTGTACTCCCGAATAAGGTATTTCAATCGATTGGTCCGGGTCAATCAATTACTTTAATTGATTTCCTAACCCTAAATTACGAATCTGAGTTTATGGTTCCTTCGCCCAACACTAAAATCATCTGTGACTTTTTTGGATTTTCCGTTGTTGCCTAGCATCCAATTAACCATGACTTGTTAGGGTTTTCTCACCAAGTGTCTAGTCAACTATTGAGTCACTTGGACATTCTTACAAGTGTCCAGTCATTCTTGACCCACTTGAACTTTTCCCTTGCATAACTCCACTAGACTTCCATTATCTAGTTCTAAATTAGGTCTTCCATTGCTTAGCGAAGACTTCCATTATCTAGTTCCCAATTAAGTCTTTGCCCTTGTATAATAGTTAGGATTTTCCCAGCCAAGTATTCTGATGATAAATTAATAAACTTTATATGAAAATGTTCTTGATTAGTATCCAATTAACCATGACTTGTTAGGGCTTTCTTACCAAGTGTCCAGTCAACTATTGAGCCACTTGGACTTTCTTACAAGTGTTCGGTCATTCTTGACCCACTTGGAGTTTTTCGCTTACATAACTCCACTAGACTTCCATTATCTAGTTCTAAACTAGATCTTCCTTGAGCCACTTGGACTTTCTTACAAGTGTCCGGTTATTCTTGACCCACTTGGACTTTCTTACAAGTGTGGACTTTCTTACAAGTGTCCGGTCATTTTTGACCCACTTGGACTTTTTCCCTTGCATAACTCCACTAGACTTTCATTATCTAGTTCTAAACTAGGTCTTCCATTATATGAAAATGTTGTTGATTATATACAACAACAACAATCAAATCTTATCTCACTAAATCGTGTCAACTAGCCTCCGGGGCTATGGTGTAGTGGTAAGGCGTCTAGTCACTATTCTAAGCATCCGCGGTTTGATCCCCAGCTATGGCGTATTTGCAGGAATTGTTCCTCCAAATGAGGCGCGAACCCTGGGACGCTGGGTAGATTCATCTACCCTCATAGTAATTGCAAGATGTTTGGCTTAGTTTGGGGACACGACAAGATTGAGAGCTAACCTACTTAAGTCTAACCTCTATATGGCTGGTGTTGATGAGCATGCAAAGAAGAGTTGCTATGCATTAATGGGTTTGAAGAAGCTAGGTGCCTTCACCTTCCAATATCTCGGTATTCCACCCAAAGAATTACCTCTTGGCCAAAACATACTCTCTCTTATATGGGGAGATTGTAGTTGGTCCACTCGGTGCTCAAAGGAATTGAATGCTATTAGTTATCCATCCTTCCCATGTCTTCCGGAGTGATTGATTGGGCCACTTTGTATCTTTCTAAGGAGGAAGCTGGACAGGACAAGGTATTCGAGACCTTCAAGCATGGAATTCTGCACTCCTATGTCAACCACTTTGGAATATTCAAAGAAAGACATATTCACTTTGCGTGAGATGGGTTCACCATCTACACCTTAAGAACTCGAACATGTGGCAATGGCAAGGTAAAAATCTGATTCACCATTGATTAACCTAGGAACACGTTCCATGATTGGTTTGCAACAACCAAGCCTAATGTAGCAAATGCTTATGCATTCTTTCGCGACCGTAAGGCCTTGCGGTACATTAGGCTATAGCAGTATGGAAGTCGGGGCATCCTCCTCAAACACCACTTCACCTATTGACTATTCACGTATGGAAGATTATGAACAACATATAGAATGCCTCATGAACCATAAAAAACTTGCACATTATGTTGACAAGAAGATGAGACCAAATGAACACATATTCTTCCGATGTGCCATCACTAGGAAACTATGGAATAAGGTTCGTGGATGGATTGACATTAGATCAGAGATTCACACGATGGCTATAACCTATTTCAAGCTTTCTAAAGGCAGTTCCATGGCAAAGGACGAGTGGCGAAAGTGCATTATTTGGTGATCTCTTGTATGATTTTTCTCTTATGGCATGCTCACAATCGATGTTGTTTTGAGGGATGTGAGCCTAATGTGGAAAGCATGTTTCGGAAAGTAAAAACACATGTATTTGTAAACATTTAGTACTTGTGTAACCTATTTAGTTCATCTATATATTTACCATCCCAAAAAAATAAAATTCCCGATATGAGACTACAAACCCATGCATCATGAAGTCCCCTTCATCACCTCTTATTATTTTCATCAAATTTCCAACCACTTTCATCCACTGACCAATAGAACTCAAACGATCCATTAACTCAGACATGGTGCCCCCGGGGCTATAGTGCAACGGTAAGGTACCTAATTGTTAATCCAGGCATTCGCGGTTCGATCTCCAGCTACGACGTATTTTGCAGGAATTTTTCCTCCAAATAGGGCGCAAATCCTGAGACGTTGGGCTTCTAGATTGCCACCGCGAGCGCTTCCCGATTTACCCTGGTGACCGGTGGAAAACTTCCGTGAGACCGGACCGGTCATCCCAGGTTCAATTTGTGTTCAAACATCAAACGATCCATTAACTCATATGGTAAAGAGAGAACTCTCTTGGCGATCACCACTTTGTTTAATGATCGCAATGAGAATGTTTGCATTATAAAGAATTAGGAACATTATTTGTTAAATATAAAAATTTTAAGGGGGTTTAATATGAAAAAATCCTAAATTAAGGGCTTAATTTGTATAAGCCAGAATTGGAGGGTCTTTTTGCAGGATTCCATGTAATTAATAAAAATCCAGAATTCCTCTCAAAAACTTTCTCCCCTCTCATTTTCTCTCCCGACGCCGCAGCCACAATCGCGAACCCTAATCGCGCGATCTCTTCTTTCCTCCACACCTCCACGCGAGAAACCGCAGCGTCGGCGCCTCCCAACCATCTTCTTCTCGGCGTCGCCCATCGCGAACCCTAGTTGCGCAAGGATTTGTGCGATCACCTCCTCCACACAAGAGACCACAACGCTGAGCGGTCTTCTTCTTCCTCCCTTCCTCGCGTGATCGAGGTCACCACAGAGCCCTGTCTTCTTCCTCTTCTTCTCCATCTTTCGGTTTCGCTCGCGCACACCAAGGACAACGCCGTGGACGCCGATTCAGGTAAGAACATTCCTGCCTGATGTTGGGCATAGATGAATTCGTTTTAGATCGTACATAGGTTAATCTTTGAAGGGTATGAGGATTTAGATGGAGATCTGTTGGTTTTTGAATTTTGATAGACATTATCTTCTTAAGTTGTCGTGAGCCTTCCCTGTTGATGGAGCTACCTGCCTGGTTGTTGTTTGGGGTTAGTAGACATTTGTTTAGTGGAGAGTTATACATGTAATGGAGCTCTATTTCTTTTTCTCTATTGGCAGATAAATGAATTCCTATGCAAAGAGTGCATAACCACGTGAGTTCACGCTAGCTTGTCAACATCTAGTATAAAGCACTAGATGTAGTTGGGGAGGAGTCCATCCCATGACATTGAACTTGGTATGATTTAAGTCATGGAGTGTATCTTGTTTTGGGGATTTAGCTTGTTTTGGGATTTAGATATGGTTGGTTAGTTCTGTGAATTAGCGTTTTGATTTCATCTGCCAGGGCTGCAACGTCGACCATCGATCATGCAGAGCCAACTTGATGGGAGGAGTGAGTGTGTTGGGAGCTAGTGCATTATAGTTAATTGAGGAAGTATAAGGAGATAAGGGCTCATTTTAAGAGGCTGAACAAACCTCCGCTGATAACAATTGAGGTTGTTTAATTGCTACTCATCTTGAGGATGTGTTAGTTAGAGTATGTTCATAAATCAGGTTAATTGTTATTAATGAACAAATCGACAGGTGTGAGGATAACTTTTGTAATGAGGTAGTACTTTGGGTTTAATTTGGGATTAAACCGAATAACCTAATTGTGTTAATTAGGTTTAGAAGGAATCAATTGTGGGTTAGGATTTGTAATGAGACGGATGTCGTAATTAGGATTTATTCTAATTTTATTTATATATAGTTTATCTAATTTGATTGATTTTATAAATAACTAAACTATGTCCTTGGTACAGCATATTGATCATTTACGTGTATTTAATCGAGGTGATTCTTTTGGATACACATTTCATTTACGAGGCGGGTACTTTTTCTTTGATTCTTTAGCGTCTTTCTCCTTTAAATGCATGGTTATTCCGTTTTTGAATAGGTTTACTTACCTTAAATCTATATCGTTTGTTTTCCTGCTTGATACTTATTTTTTGCTCGATCTTTGAGTTAAAAATTCAAAGTTTCAATTATATAGTCTCGACTCATGTTTTTCTAATCCGATGAGTACGACTAGTACGTGTGTACTTTAGAAACACCATGTGACATATCTAGAGTTTGGTTGACATTAGATATTCTACCCACTAGATTAGTTGCATATGTGTTTGTTATAGTTCTGGTTTCGGTACATGTGTGACTTATTGATTCCATGACGGTTGATCTGATTTCGTCTGTGCACATTGGTATCATACACCATATTGTATTTGTTGCAGGCTGACGGTTATCGGCTTCCTTGTGGTTAAGTCCGCTGTCAGTCATATAGTGGTCTGCCCACTCAACCACTCGGGGTATTAGTAGTTGTCAGAGTGCGAACGGTCGTCCTGTCGTGCTACTCTCAACCACTCATGGGTAGTGATAGTTGTTTGAGTAGTAGCCAACAGTGACACCCCCTCTGTTATTTATGAGGGATAGGTAGAGCGGTTGTGTTCCCTCGTTGGATACTAGAGCGGTTGTGCTCCCCTTCTTGAAGTTAGAGGTTGTTTCTCCTTGTTCTTGGGTATTAAAGCGGTTGTGCTCCCTTGGAATCTTTGATATAGAGTGGTTATGCTCCCCCTTGTCTTGGGGTTCAGGATTGAGGTTTTTCTCCCAGCATCATGTTCACTTGGCTACTCATAGAAAATGGATGTCAAAGTGCGTATAATTGTCACAGCTCTTGCCACGTCAGGCACGTAGATATATATGATGGTTGTAGATTGGTGTGTAGGAGTGACACATGTCATTACATCATTTGCATATGCTGCATCTTGCATTTGTTTGAGTTAGATTGCTGCATTTGTTTGATATGCATATATGTATTTGATTTACATTGATTATTTGACCTAGATCTACTTCGTAGTATGAGCAGTTTATTGATTTGCTATAGGGGTTTTTGATCATGTCCCGCAGGTATGTTTTTCGTATTTGTTATGTGCTCTACTTTTCGGAGACTATATACTTTGTATTTATTTGCTTTAATACATTGTTTATACCATGCATTTATATATTTGCAATATTCACAAAGTTCGAACTCGGACTCATCACCGCTTGCTTTTCTTGTTGTTTTAGGTAATAGATAGTTGCGTCTCATGCTACCAAGAAATGATCCATCTGTCGTCCCTTGGTGTCGGGTTTTATTTTCTGTTTTGAGTTGCTTCATATTTTTAGAGTCGTCGTTATTTTATTTCGCTAGTGGATTGGTATTTATTTGTATCCGTTGGGCTTTGGGATTTGGTGCATTTATTTTTCATAGTTAATATGTTTATTGTTAACTGCGTGAATATAATGTTTAGTAGCTGACTGTGCTTATTATATGTATGAGATGGATATAGTATAAGCTTTATATTGTCCGCCGTATAGAGGAGATGTCACTTGATTTTCGAGCAAATATGAACTTCGGAAGGCATGACATTATTAATAAGGTGATAAAGGTGGATCGAGCTACAACCGAATCCACTAATTAATTCTGCAACTAAAGTCTGGATACAGATTTCTCATTTCATTTTAGATAAAACTTATGATAAACACGGATGGATCTAATTATATATATACGACGCACCTGAATCCAAATCTACTTTTGTACGTGTTCTTGGCAGGATTTCTGTGCTCTTCTGTGGTGAACGGTCAATGATTGTTTGCTTTCTTATTAATTTACTATAATATATTGTTTTAACGTTGATTTTTGTCTATATGGATTGATTATCCCAGATTCGTCTGATACCTGATCTAATATTTTGATTTTTATCTGTATGAATTGATATAGTTGATATTAATATAAATATTTATTCTAATAATTTTTAGAATCAATTTTTAATAGGTATAAAAAATCTCGACTTCTTTCATACAAAGGGCTAATGCATAAGGTAAAATGTCCGATTTAATTTATCTACTTATATTTTATAATGAGATCGACGAGATGATATCTTATGATCCAATTAAACATGGATTATTGGGCCAGTGCTATCTTTCCAACGACATCATAAATTAGCATTTGATTGCAGTGGGCGGAAGGCCCCGCATCAACCTATCAGATTGAACTCTCAATTTTAACTCGTATCTATGATCTATTCCCACATTTTTCTAGGATAATCTTTCCGTGTTCCTTTTGCAAAAGTCATCCTCTTATGTCCGATTTTAAACAAAAGTAGATAGGACCAAAAACAATTCCTTGAAAAGATTTTAAATACTTTCGGAGCTGATTTTCGCAAGGAAAGTAGAAGATGCCTTCAAAACAAAGATTGTTATAGACTTTCAAACTTCATGTCCTGAGCTCCGAAAGTATAATCCATTTAGTTCATAATGATTGCTGTACAGTGTCATCTTCATGTGGTGCAAGATGAAGATGCTCGCCATCATACTTTCTTATTTTAATTTCGTGCCACCAAACACATTGTGTTAAGTATGGATAAGATTCTAGATGAGTTCCCAAAGGATCATAAGCCTCTTCTTCTCTATTGATTATTCGAGTCGTTAAACTTTGTGTTTCGGCCTTTCTGTTTCCTGATCCAGTAGAATTTATTGGATCACCCTTAACGATCTTAGGCTTCCACTTGCCCATTTGCAGTAATCAAGTAAATTGATCACTGTGCATTAGATTTGCGCAATCTACGAGGTCGAGTCAACGACGACCCGCAAAGATACCGGTCACGTTCGCACCATCAGTTCGTTTCTTTACTGTCGGCGAGCTTCGAGCTCCTCCGCCGTCCGAACCGCCCTGGACGGACGTGATGCGTCGATGGGATTATGGTCCCTCGGCCTTTTAACTTTTATTGTCGTCGCACTGTATAACGTTATACATTCATGATAAAATTAAATACGCAAAAGAGAGGAATCTCCGCCGGTCACGTGCCGCATCAGCCGTCTACTTTCCGTCACGGCGCCGTCCTCAGTCAACGGGAATGAAAGTTCTAGTAACGGCGCCGTCTAATGAGGCGCCGCACGCACATGTGCTGCTCCCCGAGGGTGTGGCTCACCGCCGAGACGTCCGGCGCTGACGGACGAGTCCGGTCACTCGCGGTCACGTGCTCTTCTCATCGCCTCGGGATTCAATGAAGGGTTTGCTGTTTGGATGGGAAGATGATGGGACAGGCGGTGATGGGATCCTCTTCAAGAATAGAGAGAGAAACTCTTGTCCGTATTCGTGTGAACCGATGGACGGGGACAGCCACATTCCATGTTTGGCCTTCCATTTTTTATAATTTACCATTTGCTCTCCTCTTTCAGTAATTCAGTTGCTTTTATTGGTTTTCTTGCTCGAATTGCCTTTCTTCTTCTTCTCAGACAGCTCTGTTTTGCTGCAGTAGAGTGGCAGTGGTTCCTTCTCGGTACTCGAGAGAATAAATCTCGCGTTGCCGTCCTTCCACCGTCGAGGTTGGGTTGGTAGATTTGCTGCGGGAGGCGTCGGAGCGAGCAGGCTGGTTGATTCAATGGAGAAGAAACACGGGTTCTTCTCGACGCTCGAGGAAGTGGTGCGGGGGCTGTCGCCGGCGCGGCTGAGGACAAAGAGCCCCTCGGCGAAGAGCGAATCTTCTTCGGGAGCAATTATGATCAACCCGCGGCGGCGGAAGGGGCAGGGCAGAGAGAGGCAACCTCCTCGCCAGCCGTTGGATCAGGCGCTGGCGGAGGCACCGATGATGGCGAGATCGTCGAGCTTCCGGCCCGTAGGGGAGGCACTGTCGCCGCTGCTGGAGGGACCAGACGGCGACGCGCCGGCGGAGGTTGGAAGCCAGAGGAGGGAAGGGTGGGGCCACTGGGTTCGCGGCCAGCTCTCGCGGACGCCTTCCGTCACGTCCTCTTCGGTTGCCGCCACCGGTTGTGCGTTTGGCACTTCAGACCTTCGGCTCTTGCTCGGGGTTATGGGGGCGCCGCTCGCTCCCCTTCACGTCAGTACCGTCGATCCTCTCCCGCTTCTCAGCATTAAAGACACTCCCATTGTAAGCATAGATCTTGCTTTTCCACAATGCCGTTATTTCGCTGCATTTTCTTGTCATCTTCTTGATCCGGCTCAGAAATGCAAGCTCTCTTTGGAAAATGCAGTCTTAATTTGTGATTTTATTTCTTTCCACGGTCTCCGCATTTTGACGCAGCTCCTTATTCTCTCAGGAAACTTCATCGGCTCAGTACATACTGCAACAGTATACAGCCGCATCGGGTGGTCTCAAGCTGCAAAGCTCTATCCGCAACGCCTACGCGATGGGGAAAGTGAGGATGCTGGCGTCAGAGTTCGAGACGCCATCCAAAGTGGTGAAGAACCGCGGTGGCGCAAACGCTGCGGAGTCCGGCAGCTTTGTTCTCTGGCAAATGGCCCCGGACATGTGGTACGTCGAGCTCGCCGTCGGCGGAAGCAAGGTACACGCCGGCTCCAACGGTAAGATCGTTTGGCGGCACACTCCCTGGCTCGGTGCGCACGCTGCAAAGGGCCCTGTCCGCCCACTCCGCCGCGCCCTCCAGGTATAAACCTCTTATAGACATCACCTGCGCTGCCGGATCCCTCCTCAGCGAAACAATTGATTCATAAAAGTTTCATCTTCGAACAGGGCCTTGATCCTTTAACCACGGCGAGCATGTTTGCAAGTGCACGTTGCATCGGGGAGAAAAAGATCAACGGGGAGGATTGCTTCATACTCAAGCTCTCCGCCGATCCGCAAACGCTCAAGGCCCGAAGCGAAGGTCCTGCAGAGATCATCCGGCACGTCCTGTTCGGCTACTTCAGCCAGCGGACAGGGCTCCTGGTCCACTTGGAAGATTCCCATCTCACTCGCATCCAACCCAACTCCGGCGGTGACGCCGTCTACTGGGAGACCACAATCAACTCGTTCCTCGAGGACTACCGCGCCGTTGAGGGTGTAATGATAGCCCATTCCGGGCGCTCCGTGGTGACTCTGTTCAGGTTCGGCGAGGAGGCGATGAGCCACACCAAGACGAGGATGGAAGAGGTCTGGACGATCGAGGAGGTATCGTTCAACGTGCCAGGCCTTTCTGTCGATTGTTTCATCCCCCCTGCCGAGATAAGGCGCCACTCCATCAGTGGCGCCTGCGAGCAGCCTCAGGCAGAAAGGATCAGGAGCAGGAGCAGCATCGGCGGCCGGTCGAAGGTCGCCGCCCTGCCCGTCGAGAAGCTGCAGGATCCGAGTGACAACAAAATCTTTTGGAGAATCGAAGTGCCTCAGCGTCATGTCCTTAAACAAGGATCTGATCGATTTGTTAACAACGCCGGCTAAGTGGATCACTGCAGTTCTAGATAGTAATTTCATCTTTGTGCTGCTTCCTCTGTAAATAAGAGCATAATTTTTCTCAGGTCTTAATTGCCAAAAAGGCCTGGCTGAATTTTTGTACTCTGAATGCAGAAGGATCAAGAATTAGCTAAAGATTTAAACGTGTAGTTTCGAAACAGAGGCACAATATCGTTTTTTCTTCGGCCTCTGCTGCATTCCACTACGATCTGTATTTGAATCATGCTTATGTTCAGAAAGTGCCATAATTTAGCCACAGTACCTATTCTCCAAGATCTCAAACAAAGTTTGCCATGTAAATTACAAGCTTCATCAGTTATTTAATGTCTGTATCTCTTTTTCTTTCTTGGCAGGCAAATCTGAGCTGTGCATTTTGTTGCCTTCCCTGCGGATCTTGTGGGGTGCTGAAATCATCTTGATCTTGTCCTCTTCTTCTGCTGCAGCTTTATCTTTTTTATCTTGTTTCGTGACAGCATCTGAGGCCGGGTGATCCACAAAGTAATTAAACACAGCTCATGCTCAGGTGCAGCAAGTGAGGCAGGGGGTGTTGCCTTGGCCCGAAGCAAGGCATCAAAGACGCAAGTGGCCTCGGCTCTGAAGGCCACCATGTGCCTCTCCTACCTCATTCAATTGCCAGCTCTGGAGCACATTTATTTTAGGGATGAGAGACGTGATATTTTACTGAAATCTGCGAAGAGTCTACCAACCCATTAGTTAAGACGTGCATGCTCCCTTGTTAGTAATATTGAGAAGCTTCCTCATGTGGATGCTCTTCGCCAAGTCAAATCCCGTGATGGTCACTGGCTTATTTTTATATCTGTGGAAAATATTCACTACGGTGCAAAGAACAGTCACTTGAAAATTTGAAATAAAGTACATATATACAAACACTATGAGCTCGCTTCCAATTGCAGCAGGTAACAAGGCTTAGGGGATGGTAGGTCCGTGTACCATTGAATTATCGTTCACAATGTCTCCTAGCTATCCTACAGCAAGTCTCAAAGAATCCACGGGATGATAATGTACGACTGGTATGACGCTGTCAGGCTTTCTGTCTTCAATCAACAACGGGTATTTGAACAGCTGAAAAATATATATATATAATAAGCGCGAAATTTTAGAAGCTTATATCGAAAGAATAATGGTGAATAGAAGCAGTGCAGAAAATTAAGATGGGGAACCGGGGACTCAAGTCTAGTTCCAAGTGATTTGAAAGATTTCTCGAACCATTTTGCTGAATTGATGAAGCATATATATACATACATTAGTGTTTAAATGTGATGTTATTGATGTCTGATGGCAAGCAACATGGAGACTTGGTAATAAGATTGATACAAATAAATTTACGTTTGAGTGTAGGGTAAGCATGGAAATCTAGATCCCTTCAGTCTTCACAAGTGAAAAATCTTCAGTTAGACCAGAAGAGGGATTACAGTCCAAATTTCAGATGCAGGACAATTGAACTATCACAAAGCACCTGCTCGTCACCAAAACCTCCCATCCATGTAGTCCTTTTCGCAAATGATTGGTAGAGTGAATTTGGGAGAGTGAATGGGAGAATAAATGACGTCCAGTTATTGTATACACGTCCGATCGACGATCGGACACCACCGGCGGCCTCTGATTATCGTCCCGAATCAAACTATACCTTGGGAGGACGGTGAACTCGTCAGGATGGCCGGCAATGGTGAACCCATCGAAATCGACGGTCAATGATGCGAGATCGCAATTATGGCGATCCCCGACGGGTTCACCGTGCCTCCCAGGGTATAGTTTGGTTCGGGACGGCGGCCGAAGGCCGCCGATAGTGTCCGATCGTCGATCGGACGTGTATACAATAACTGTCACGTTATTCACTCTCCAATTCACTCTTCCAAATTCACTCTCCCTATCATCACTCTATTCTTACAATCTGTGATAGCATTTGCATGGCTTTAGCAGACCTTGAACGCAAAAAAAATAACTTGAAAAGAATTTAGACAATCAAAAATTTTATCACAAATAACATGAATACCACACACGACATCCTCAGAAGAACCTGCCCAGGTAAGCTGTGCCCTTACCAGGTCCCAATAATTAGCTAGGATATTAGATGATGCCTTATCAATCACCAACCTGTAGATATTAATAAATAAGATATTAAATTTCAGAAAAGATGTTTTGTATCCCAAAGTGTATAGTTGATTAGTAAGATGTTGCTGCATATGAAAGAATCATATTGTGTGATCACTCTCTGCTTAAGACTGAGTTTTAAATGCTTAAATGCTAATTCAACTGCATCGATAAAAGACATAAAACCAGTAAATAACACTTCATTTGTTGAGTCTGAAAAATAATTTTTTTCAAAACAATTCAGTACAGAAAGTGGCAAGAATCGAAAAGGAACAGTGGATTTCAGAGCTCAAAAACTAGAACGCAAATATTCTTTTGCTAGTTAATAACTCCACAGTATTTTAGATCATGATTCATGTTGCAAAAAAGTGATGAATTTTAGAATTTATGTCACTCTGTTTCTTTGAAGAAACAGGGGAACAAATTAAGGATCAAAAGAAATACGGAAGCGTAAAGAGAATAGGAAGATATTTTTAAAATTATTATCACTCCGTTCCTTATTTTTTATATACAAAATAAAATGGAATTTAAATTTATTTGATTTTTCCACGTCGAATTTAACAGAGAATTAAGACAAATTTAACATTGTAATAGATATGCTACAATTTCGAAAATAGATATCAGATTAAATAAAATACAAATTGGTTATAGCTTTTTAAAAGAGGTATATAAGAAAGTGATTAACGAGATTGATAATATTAAATTTCGGACTATCGATTTGGTCTCATAGAAAATTTTCATTATCTTCCAGATAAATCGGAAAGCACTCACGATGGACGATTTAGAAGTCTAGCGTCTTAGGATTCGTATCCCAATTAAAAAAAAATTCTTATAAAATACACCGTAGCTAAAGATTAAACTGCATATGATTAGAATGACGACTAATTATCTTTCCGGTGCATCATAGTCTCTGAGAAAAAAAACCTCACAAATAATAGTTAGGCATCTTCGAGAGCTTCTTCGTTACCACATATGCACCACGTCGAAAATAAAAAATCTCACACGCCTCTCCACTGTTAAAAAAAAACTCTCCAGAACTCCTTCTTAGCCCATATATATATATATATATATATATATATATATATATATATATATATATATATATATATATATATATATATATATATATATATAATATATATATTTTTAAAAAAAAAAAATAAAAAAACACAACGGGCGAAGTCATTTTTTTTTTGTCCAAATGAGAGAGCAATTTTTAATTCGGTTAAAATCGAATCGAACCGAATTAAATTAACAAAATCAAACCGAATCGATTTTTTTCATCAAATCGAACCCACCGAATTAAAAAAATCGAAGAAATTGAATTGATATTTTATCGGTAACCGAATTATCCAAAAAAAAATTTAAATAAACTTTTTAAATAAAAATCAATTTTTTTAAATAAAAATTTAATTTTGGGTTAAAAATTCGATGTATTCAGTTTAACCGAATACAAAAGTTGAAAATCGAAATCGAACCGAATTAATCGATGTTTTAGGAAAAAATTCGAATTATCGAATAGACCGAAACGAAATTTAAAATTCGATTATTTTATTCAATTTATTCGATTTAACGAAATTTAAAATCTCAGGGTCCGGAGGGCAAGGGCAGGACCCCGAGATTCACTCGCCCAGGACATTCGGCTGAGCAGTCGAGACGGCATACGCCGACCCGAGTCCCAGAGCTAGACGCCGAGTACTCGACCTCATCCAACACGGATACCTGTTACGGTGATCCCGAGCCTAAGGCCCCGACGACCGAGCCTAGAACGTGCTGGCCACATCTCGCCGAAGCTCAGTCGGCGTCCCCGCGCCCACTCGATCATGTGACTCGGGAGCAAGCGGATTGAATACATCTCCGCGCCCTCCAACTCGGGGCGTACCCTGCATCACTCAGAGACATTATTTGCGGAACCCGATATCACTTGAGTCGGCCGGTCGACAACCTATCCCAGGATCTGTCCTTCCTTAAGCCACATCCGCTCCATGACATCATACGTACGACCATGATACGGGGGTCAGTGCAAGCCTTACTTATTCATGGCACACGTCGCGGATATCCCGCTGACTCTGTACTACCCGGGCACCCCGCGCCATGCCGCCCTTCGATGGGTTAGGCAGAGCGGCGCTGATCGGTGCCTTCCTGTGAGCTAACAGGCACCCACATCCCTGTCTCATGTGAATACAGAAAAATGATTGACACAGACATGGGTTGTCAGCTCCCCCGGCTATATAAGTCCCTCCCCTCCTCATTCCGCAGGTATGCGCGATCGTGCTTTCGTCCACCATTTTATTACTTTACTCTGTTCTTGTGGATATTGACTTGACCGTCGGAGGGTCTTGCCGGGGACTTTTCCCGGCGGGTTTGCTAATGGTCATTTTCTCGCAGGGCAGAGCCAGCCTCAGCAGCTCGTAGCACTCGGGGGACCATGTCGCTCTTGGGACTCCACCTCACTTCACGACAGGATCAAATTTGGCGCTAGAAGGAGGGACAATTCAGCCTGATCGGAAGTGCACGATGGAAGATCCCAATCGAGTCATGATGACCGTTACGCCCGAGGAATACGAGCTCTTGATGGCCGCTCGGGCTCAGAGGACCCCATAGAGGCTGTCGCAGGCCGATAGCCCGGCAGCCCAATTCCCCGAGCCATCGGCACCTGGTCCCTTAGGAGGTCGGGGAAAGGCCTCTTGACCTGAGGGGGGCTCGGCCCCCTTTCTTGCCGCTTTCTACCAGGGCGGGACAAGGAGGCCGATCATATGCCGGTCGAGGCGTCCACCTCCAGTCAGATGCACAGGCCACGTCTCGATTGAGGAAAGACCCCAGTCGAAGCGTCTCCTACCGCCCTGGTACGTAGCCCCTTCTCCTCTTGGATTCTGGAGGATCCCGTTCCCAAGCATCGCAGGTTCTTCACCATCCCTAAGTACGCGAAGTGACCGATCCCGAAGAACACCTGATGAAATTCGAGAGTGCGGCATTGCTGCACCAGTACTTTGAGGGTGTGAAGTGTCGAGCCTTCTTGACCACGCTCTCGGGACCCGCTCAAAGGTGGTTCGACTGACTCCCCAATGGGTCGGTATCAAGCTTCGAAGAGCTTAGGAGGATGTTCCTCCAACACTTCGCCAGCAGCTAGAAGCACCATAAGACTATCCTCAACTTATTCGCATTGCAGCAGAGCTCGAAGGAATCGCATCGGGCCTACGTCAAGAGATTTAATGGAGTGGCACTGGATGTGCCGACTGCCATGCCCAAGGTGTTGAACAATGCCTTCTCCCAAGGATTGCAGGAGGGAGACTTCTTCCGATCGCTAATCAGGAAGCCGCCGAAGGACTTTGACAGCCTGTTAGGAAAGGCTGTCAAGTATATCAATGTAGAATAAGCGCAAGCCGCTCGGAAAAAAGAAGTGGTTAACGCGCTGACCCCAAGCCCCACTCCAAATGACCGACCCTCGGGCAGGCCCATCCGTAGCCCCCGGGGGCAACCGATCGAGCGGGAACGGAGTGCAGGAACGTGCAACAAGTGGCCCAGGGCTGCCTGCCGAACCGATAGAGACCCTACTGTGCGTTCCACCAGAGTGACACGCACAACACGGAGGAGTGCTGACATGAGGGTAGAGGTCGGGCTCCTATTGCGCGAGGATGGGGGCGTTGGGCATCCCCAGGACGCGGCTCGGGCCGCGGAAGTCTGACCGACGCCCTGCAGCCGAGGAACCTGGGTGGAAACCTCCGACTGCCCGTGACTTGTTCCCACAAGAGGAGCAAGTCGAGCCCAACGCAATGAATGAGGAGCAGGCCAACTAGCAGAATGTCATCCGAGGAGGGGTGCATGTGATATTGGGCGGGGCAACTGGGGGTGACTCCCACCAAGCACGGAGGGCACAGGTGCACCGACTGGAGATCAACTAGGTTGGCACTAGCGTTGTGCAAGCACGAGGGCCCCAGATCAGTTTCGGGTCGCAAGATCTACAGGGATTGGAAGTCCCACACGATGGCGCCCTGGTCGTCACAGTCATGAGAGCAAACTACCAAGTCCACCGTACCATAGTGGACACCGGTAGTTCGGTCAGCATTTTGTACAAAAACGCCTTTGACAAGTTACAGATCGAGCTATCACAGTTGGAATTGGTGGTCACGCCACTGTTTGGGTTCACCGAAAACCAAGTACAGCTGATCAGGCGAACTCGACTAGCTATCTCCTTGGGGGAGGAGCCACTAAAAAGAATCAGGTGGTCCACTTTTCTGGTAATGGATGCTCCCTCGACCTACAATGCAGTCTTGGGTCGACCGACCCTCAACGAGTTCCGGGCAGTCGCCTCAACCTTCTATCTCAAGATCAAATTCCCGGTCGGAGACAAGGTTGAGTAAGTTAGAGGAAACCAGAGGGTGGGCTGACGATGTTACGTCGATGATGTCCGCACAGAAAGCCATAAGGCTTAGGGTATGTCCCATAGTTGCAATATGGTGCTAGCATGTCCTGGGGCCGAGCTACACAAGGACGAGGAGACCCGGCGACCCCCAGACTAGGCGGGGGCCCGAGTCAAGGTGACCTTGTGTCGTCGGAAGAATGAGGACCTATAAAATGATCGCACTCGATAATGTCAGTGGAAGGCCCGAGTTCCCGTACAAGTTGGCAGGCGCTCCAGACTCTCGCCTCTATGCGAGTTATAAGCGGGCATGCCCCCACGCACCCCTTGACTAGGTTCCCAGTCTGGACGCGTAGCGACCCACACTCCCTGGGATTCAACCGGTTGAGTGTCCAGACTCTCGCCTCTACGTGAGTTATAAGCGGGCATGCCCCGCGCACCCCTCGGCTCGGTCCCCAGTCTGGACGTGTGGCGACCCACACTCCCTGGGGTTCAACCGACCGAGTGTCCAGACTCTCGCCTCTATGTGAGTTATAAGCGGGCATGCCCCCGCGCACCCCTCGGCTCGGTCCCCAGTCCGGACACGTGGCGACTCACGCTCCCTGGGGTTCAACCAACTGAGTGTCTAGACTCTCACCTCTATGTGAGTTATAAGTGGGCATGCCCCTGCGCACCCCTCGGCTCGGTCCCCAATCCGGACGCGTGGCGACCCACGCTCCCTGGGGTTTAACTGACCGAGTGTCCAGACTCTCGCCTCTATGCGAGTTATAAGTGGGCATGCCCCCGCGCACCCCTCGGCTCGGTCCCCAGTCTGGACGTGTGGCGACCCACGCTCCCTGGGGTTCAACCGACTGAGTGTCCAGACTCTCGCCTCTATGCGAGTTATAAGCGGGCATGCCCCCGCGCACCCCTTGGCTCGGTCCCTAGTCCGGACGCGTGGCAACCCACGCTTCCTGGGGTTCAACCGACCGATTGTCCAGACTCTTGCCTCTATGCGAGTTATAAGAGGGCATGCCGCCGCGCACCCCCTCGGCTCGATCCCCATTCTGGACGCGTGGAAACTCACGCTCCCTGGGGTTCAACCGACCGAGTGTCCAGACTCTCGCCTTTATGCGAGTTATAAGCAGGCATGCCCCCGTGCACCCCTCGCCTCGGTCCCCAGTTCGGACGCATGGCGACTCACGCTCCCTGGGGTTCAACTGACCAAGTGTCCAGACTCTCGCCTCTATGCGAGTTATAAGTGGGCATGCCCCCGCACACCCCTCGGCTCGGTCCCCAGTCCGGACACGTGGTGACCCACGCTCCCTGGGATTCAACCGACCGAGTATCCAGACTCTTGTCTCTATGTGAGTTATAAGAGGCCATGCCCCCGCGCACCCCTCGGCTCGACCCCTAGTTTGGACGCGTGGCGAGCCACGCTCCCTGGGGTTCAACCGACCGACTGTCCAGACTCTCGCCTCTATGCGAGTTATAAGTGGGCATGCCCCCGCGCACCCCTCGGCTCGGTCCCTAGTCCGGACACGTGGTGACCCACGGTCCCTGGGGTTCAACCGACTGACAGTCCAAACTCTCGTCTCTATGCGCGTTGTAAGCGGGCATGCCCCCGCGCACCCCTCGGTTTGGTCCCCAGTTCGGACGCGTTGCGACCCACGCTCCTTGGAGTTCAACCGACCGAGTAGCCAGACTCTCACCTTTGTGCGAGTTATAAGCAAGGCAGACTCATGCATCCCTCAACTTGGCTCCTGGCCTAGGCGCCTGACGACCCATGCCCCCCATAGCTAGGTTAATTGGGTAAACGAGTTGTGCCTCCCAAGCTAGAGACGGTACGCTCGACTTAGTGGATTGCGGGGTAAGCCTCAAACATCATCTGGCCGTCAATGACTAAGTCCCCCGAGCATGTATACAGCTCAAGGGCCAGCTCGTGGCCTCGACCTAACCGAAGCCTCGCGCTCTTTGGTTGAGTTACTCAAGTCGACTTTGAGAAGGATAGAATAACGAATATACTCCGGCGTATGTTTGAGTAATCAACACTTATAACAGGGCAAAAGGAGATTTTCATTAAAGGAAGATACGTTACAAAACTGAGGCAAGTCTCTACTAAAAGAAAACAAAGAAAAAAGACCCTGACCTCACTCAAAGGGTCGGAAGACCTCCTCCATCCCCCGGGTCAGCCCGGACAACTTGACGGTGCTGACCGGGGGATCGGGCGGAAGGTGTCCGCCCTGCTTTAGCTGCTCAATGGTGCTGAGCATTTGCTGCTTAAGCATGGGGCGCAACCTCCCCGATAGTTGCTCACTGAACTCCCTAGAGTTGAGATACTCAACCCTCCGAGAGTCCCACTGAGTCGCCTTCCCCGCCTTGTAGGCTAGGAGTTCTTCTAGCTTCGACCGGGCCACCTCCAACTCTGCCTCCCAGGTGGCTTGCCGCCCCTTAAGCTGACCGAGATCTTCCTATTGGTGCAATTTGCACTAATAGTTAAACTTGGGTTTGATGAATGACAAATAGGTTAAAGTTAGGCTTGTTTTTTGTTTTTGACCACTTTACTAAGTGTGCAGGGTTGAAAGACTTAGGACCTGACACCAGGCTGAAGTCCAGGGTGGATGAGTCCTGGCAGGAAGTCCAGTTGGATTCGTGGGGCCTGACAATTGGCTGAAGCCCAAGTTGGTTGAAACTTGGCAAAAAGACCAGGGTGATTGAGCCCTGGCAGGAAGACCTGGTGGGTTAAGAAGTTGAGTAGAGCTGCACGAGGTAAGTAAGGTAAGTCACTGGAGGAGCGAACCAGTGAGGACGGGTCCTATTTTAGGACTGTAGGCGCGGTCCAACTTAGGCCCATTTTGGTGACCTCGGTTGAGTCCTGGTTAGATCCTTATCCAGGTTTGGACGGGGTCTAATTAACTCTAAATTCATTAACTCTATTTTATAGAATTTATTTGATATGTGAACTAATTAGATTTTATAGGTTAATTTTATAAATTTATTCCTCATCTAAAGGCTCGGTGGAGGATAAATTTTTATTTAAATTATTCGTATTTCTTTTTTTTTGGAGAATAAAGTTATTCCTACTAATGATAAAATCTTATTGTTATTTTCTAATTATTCCTATTAATGCTTAAAATTCTCACGTGAAGCCTAGCTAGAAGGATAAAATCTCTTTTTAAATTGTATTTTGAATTATTTTTTCATAAAACAAAAAGCCTTGGTGAGGTAAGAGGATAAAACCTCTTGGTTAACTTTTCAGATTAAATTTTATTTAAATTATTTAAGTGAAGCAAAGATAGAAACATTATCTTGTTTTATTCCTTCTTGCTGATGGATAAAATTTGAGCTGAGAAGATCATGCATCGAGGCACTATAAAAGGAAGCAAGCAAGCCCTCTAAAAAGATAGAAAAAATTTTTCTGGTTCAAGCTTTGGCACTCTCTTGCTTCCACGCTCCTCTGCTGCGGTTTGTGCTTTGACTCGACGCTGTCCGACCGCTGCCGAAAGATCGCTCCCAACACCCAAGCTGCTTCAGATAAATCTAAGTGTTGGGTAACATAATTTTTGTTCTGTCTGCACTTAAATTATTAAAAGGGGAAGTGTAGGGTTGTTACACTTCCACCTAATCTTGTATTCGAATCACTCTACCGGGAGTTTGCCGATAGAGGTGTTTAGTGGATTGCCCACAGGAAAGGCTCAAGGAGCCTGGGTCTTCGAGTAGGAGTCGTCGAAGGCTCCGAACGAAGTAAAACTCCTCGTGTAATTTTTTATTATTTTTTGCTTTCACTTTTCGTTTTAATTTTTCCGCTGTGCACGTTTTTCAAAGCATCGTACAATTTTCTATCGACTCTGATTCTATAACGAAGATTTTAAAAGTCGCGTGATTCACCCCCCCTCTCACGTGCATCGGTCCTACAAGTGGTATCAGAGCCTTGGTACGCTCTGAATCACTGCAACCACCGTAAGAGCCGGGGGAGATCCAGTTTTTCGCATTTTATGTTTTTCGTTGCACAATCTAAATTAAGTATTGTTGCTTAAATTTGGATCTTTTTCTTTTGTTCGTTCAGTTTTACTCGAATTTGGTGCAACACCATTTCGAGTCGCTCTTCACTTATTCTGTTTTTTTTTTGTACCACACCACTAATCCAAGACTTAGTCTTGGAACGAGTTTTGTTGTTTTTTTTTGTAAGTCATAGATGGCCCAGAGTGGAGGTTACAGCACTGCTCGTCCTCCGCTCTTCAACGGGGAAGATTTCCCCTACTGGAAGCGGAGAATGGAAGTGTATCTCAAAACCGATATGGATCAATGGTTCGCGGTGCAAACTGGCTACGAACCACCAATGGACGAGGGAAACAAGGCGCCACTGAAGCCCGATAGATGGAACCTGGAAATGAAGAAAAAAGCTCAGATTGAGTTCAAAGCGCAGAACACCCTCCAGTGCGGACTAACCAAGGAAGAGCTGAACAGAATCGGACCAACCGAATCAACAAAAGAACTTTGGGATAAACTAATTGAATTGCATGAAGGCACTACTGATGCAAAAGTAACAAAAAGGGATTTGCTTTTAAATAAATTGTTTAATATGAAAATGCAGGAAGGAGAATCTGTAAGTCAACTTCACGCTCGGATCAAGGACATACTAAATGGACTCCACCTGATTGGGCAAAAATAAGAAAACAGAGACATTATAAGGTATGCACTAAATGTCTTTCCTAGAAATTCATTATGGGCATCCATTGTAGATGCTTATAAAATCTCTAGGAATCTTTCCAAAATAAATTTAGATGAACTGTTTTGTGAATTAGAGTTGCATGAACAAACTAACGCCAAGGCCGAGAAAGGGTTTGCTTTGTTTGCAGATTCTTCAAGAAAGGTCAAGTCGAAGAAGAATATTCAAGAAGAATCCGAAGAAGAACCAGAGTCAGACTCAGACGACGAGGAGCATATGGTAAACTTGGTAAGAAAAGTCTTTGCCAAAAAGAAGAACAAGTTTTCAAAAGGGACCTCCAAAAGATAATGAAGCCCATCAGCAATGAAGGTAAAAGCAAAATGACCTGCTTCAGTTGCAACAGAAAGGGGCACTTCAAACATGAATGTCCCTATAAAAAGGAGGACCAACCCAAGAAGAACAAGAAGAAGAAGGCTTTACAAGCCACCTGGGACGAGAGCTCGGACGACTCCGACAATGAACCACCAAAAAATTCATGTTACCTCGCGCTAATGGCAACCGGACATGGATCGGACTCGAAAAGCGACGAAGATTCCGAATACGAGTCGAGCCAAGAGATCGGACTCTTTTCGGATGTCTCGACTAAGGTATACTTAGATTCAATTAATAAAAAGTTTTTTAAGATTATCTCTGTTTTAAATAAAAATTTGTTTGCATCTGAATCTAGGAATGACCAGCTCCTTAAGGAAAATCAAGACCTTAAGGAGCAATTAATTAATACCAAAACCTTAACTGAATCAACTCAAAATGAAAGAACAATTGAACTGGAAAATGATAACTCCACCCTAAAGGGTGAAGTTCAAAACCTTAAGGACTTACTAACAACTTTTACAACCCGGTCCAAGAATCTTGACCTTATTCTTGGATCTCAAAAGGGCATGTACAATAAATCTGGGATAGGATATAAATCAGGATCGACCCAAAAATCCTTTATCTCATTTGTCCACCCACGTGAAAATCGGCGAAAAGCGTGGGTCCCGAAAGCTTACCTAACAAAACAAGTAGGGCAGAACCAATACTATGTCCCCAAGAAGGACATTCATTACATTGACCCTAAACACCCTACCTATAATTTAGGGGGAGGCACCAAATTAGTTGGCACCTCAAAGTCACCCTTTACCCGTCTGGGTACCTAGGACTAGTTTCAAAAGTTAGTCTGACACTTGACCTACTCAGTGCTAGGGTAGGGCGAGCTGATAGTACGTTAGGGAAGCTGATCTAAGGAGTCATGTAGGGGAAGACGTCCTTTATTTGGTCTTCTTAGCCTAGTGGAACTAGCCGGAGCTACCCCGCCACATCCTAGACTAGTTAGACCAAGGAGTTTCAATAGGTAGGTTAAAAGTACAACTTCCTTAAGCGGTTTTGCCTAGAAAGTGGTTGTTGATCCAATAAGGCTTCGGCCAAAGAAGACCTCTGTGCCTCGCCACGGCCTGGAAACCAATTATGGAAGTATACTTTTAAACTGCTTCTTGTCAAACCTGAATCTAACAAAAGGTCAGATTAACTTTTATAAATCAAACTCAAACTTATCTCACACAAATCATAGGATCCCTTTGATTGACAACTTAGATCAAGTGAGATGAATAAGGACAACTAAACTCAAACCTCAAAATTCAAATTAACAAATTCAAAATTCAAAATTCAAATTAACAAATTCAAAATTCAAATTAACGAATTCAAAATTCAAAATTCAAATTAACAAAATCAAAATTCAAAATTCAAAATTCAAATTAACAAATTCAATTTAACAAATTCAAATTAACAAATTCAAAATTCAAATTAATGAAATTAAAATAATGAATTCAAAATTCAAATTAACAAGTTCAAAATTCAAAATTCAAATTAACAAATTCAAAATTCAAATTAACGAATTCAAAATTCAAAATTCAAAATTCAAATTAACAAATTCAAAATTCAAATTAATGAATTCAAAATTCAAAATTCAAAATAATGAATTCAAAATTCAAATTAACAAGTTCAAAATTCAAAATTCAAATTAACAAATTCAAAATTCAAATTAACGAATTCAAAATTCAAATTAACAAATTCAATATTCAAATTAATGAATTCAAAATTCAAAATAATGAATTCAAAATTTAAAATTCAAAATTCAAATTAACGAATTCAAAATTCAAAATCAAATTAATGAATTCAAAATTCAAAATAATGAATTCAAAATTCAAAATTCAAATTAACAAGTTCATAATTCAAAATTCAAATTAACAAAGTCAAAATTTAAAATTCAAATTAACCAATTCAAATTTAAAATTCAGAATCTTAAATTTTTTTTAAATTTCCTAATGTTTCTTGAAATTAAAAACTCTTAAGTTTTTTTTAATTCATATTTTTCAAAGTTGTTCAAAATTCAAATTTTCCTAAGCTTTTTAAATTCAAATTTTTAAACTTCTTAAGTTTTTTTTGGGGTTCAAATTTCTTAAGTTTCTTTAAATCATTCCTTTAACTCATTAAAAACTTAAACTAAATTCTAAAAATTTCCTACTTAATAACTGTAGAAAAACAAGTGGATTATCGACAGTGGGTGCTCCAGACATATGACTGGGGATCCCACCAAGTTTATAAAACTCAAGTATAAAAGTCTAGGGACAGTTGCGTTTGGAAACAACGGTAAACTTAAGGTAATTGGCCTAGGTAACATTGAACTTGAGTTTGATTTTATAATTATAAATGTCTTACTTTTGAAAACCTTCACTTCAATTTACTAAGTATCAGCCAATTGTGTGACACTGGGTATAAGGTTAGGTTCTTGCCCAATGAATGTATGATCAAACACACTGACAACCCAAACATCACACTTAGAGGACATAGACACAATAACATTTATGAAATTAGGTTAATCCGTTCCCTAGCAAATTGTCTTTTAACACATATGGATGAGACTTGGCTATGGCATAGGAGACTTTCACACACTCCTTCAGAAAATTACCTAAACTAAATGGTTTAGTTAGAGGCCTACCAAAGTTACCTAACTTTGAGACAACCTTATGTAATGCTTGTCAACAAGGGAAACAAACTAGATCAACTCACAAACCAACTAATCAAACTCAAACTAAATCAATTCTTGAATTAATTCACCTAGACCTATTTGACTCACATGGGGTAAAATCAATTAGTGGGAATCTATATTGTTTAGTAATTATAGATGACTATTTAAGATTCACCTAGGTAAAATTCTTAAAAAATAAAGATGAAACGTTTGATATATTTACTCAATTTTGCAAATTAATAGAAAATAAAAAAGGGGTTAAAATTATAAGACTTAGGAGCGATAACGGTGGGGAATTCAAAAATCAAAAATTTAATCAATTCTGTTTAGAAAATGACTACCACCATGAATTCTCCTGCCCTAAAACACCTCAACAAAATGGAATTGTAGAAAGAAAAAATAGAACACTACAAGAAGCAACTAGAACAATGCTTAATGAATACAACTTACTTAAATACCTTTGGGCCAAGCTGTCAGTACAGTCTGCTATGTACAAAACAGAATAACTATAAATAAAAATCTAGGAAAAACGTCTTTTGAAATCTATTATAACAAACAATCTAATATTAAGTATTTTAAAGTATTTGGATGTAAAGTGTATATATTAAATACTAGAGAACACTTAGGAAAGTTTACATCTAAGGTTGAGGAAGGTATCTTTGTAGGTTATTCCCTTACCAGTAGAGCCTATCGAGTTTATAACAAAACTACCCTAAGAATTGAAGAAACTACAAATGTAAAATTTGATGAAACATCTGACCCAAATAACTCTAATCAAACCACCTACCAACCAATTGATTTTATTAGGTCCAGTACTGACCCAGATGAAATCCCAATTAAGGACCAAGACCATGATCTGACTGAACCTTCACCTAACCAAACCAGAACTATTCGAGTCAGCTCAGCCCACCCTATTGATCAAATCATAGGTGATCTAGAACTAAGGGTTCAAACTAGGTCAGCCTTTAGAAACCTTAGCCAAATTGCTTTAATTTCCAAAATTGAACCAAAATCAGTAGAAGAGTCTTTACTTGACCCTGATTGGATCATAGCTATGCAAGAGGAGTTAGCCCAATTTGAACGTAGTCAAGTCTGGGATTTAGTACCCTTACCTAAAGATAAAAAGTTCATTGAAACCAAATGGGTCTTTAGGAATAAACTTAACGAACAAGGTGAAATAATCAGAAATAAGGCTAGGTTAGTAGCTAAAGGGTTTAGCCAAGTAGAAGGACTTGATTATGATGAAACCTATGCCCCTGTAGCTCGACTTGAGTCTATATATTAGGATGCTTTTAAGTTATGCAGCCCATAAAGGATTCAAATTGTATCAAATGGATGTTAAGTCAGCCTTCCTAAATGGCCTAATTAAGGAAGAGGTTTATGTAGGACAACCCCCTGGTTTTGAAAGCTTAGAACACCCTGACTATGTCTTTAAACTAAAAAAAACCCTATATGGACTTAAGCAAGCCCCTAGGGCCTGGTATGAAAGACTGTCTAACCATTTAGTATCTAAAGGTTTTAACCAAGGTAAAATTGACCCAACACTATTTGTTAAAACCTTAAAAACTGATATTTTTATAGCCCAAGTATATGTAGATGATATAATATTTGGCTCAACTAACTCAAAATTTTTGCAAGATTTTATAACGGTAATGGAAAATGAATTTGAAATGAGTTTAGTAGGCTAATTAATTTTCTTTTTAGGGCTACAAATAAAACAGACCAGTGAGGGTACTTTTGTCTATCAACAAAAATACACTAAAGAACTACTTAAAAAATTTGAAATGGATAGTGCAAAAGAAATTAAAACACCTATGGCTACCAATCAAACTGTAGATAGTGACTCAAATGGCAAACCTGTTGGCCTTAAATATTATAGAAGTGCTATAGGCAGCTTACTTTACTTGACTGCAAGTCGACCTGACATTCTCTTTGCAGTTAGTATGTGTGCTAGGTATCAAACATGTGCTAAAGAGTCACATCTAACCCTAGTTAAAAGAATATTTAGGTACCTTAAAGGGATAGAAAGTTTAGGAATTTGGTATCCTAGAACATCCCAATTTGAACTTATTGGATTTTCTGACTCAGATTATGCTAGCTGTAAATTAGATAGGAAAAGTACCAGTGGTGGATGCCAACTTCTAGGGCCCTCACTAGTTAGTTGGTTCAGTAGAAAACAGCACTGTGTTGCCCTATCCACCACTGAAGCTGAGTACATAGTCATGGGTGAGTGTGTAGCCCAATTACTTTGGATTATGCATACGTTAAAAGACTTTAACTTAGATTTTAAGAAAGTCAAAATCTTTATAGATAATCTAAGTTCAATTAATCTAACCAAAAACCCAGTCCACCACTCTAGGACCAAACATATAGAAATTAAACATCATTTTGTCAGAGATCATGTTAATAAAGGAGAAATTGAACTTAACCATGTTGAATCTAAGGCTAACCTAGCTGATATATTTACTAAACCACTCCCTGAATCTGAATTTAGTAGCTTAAGAAGGTTAATAGGAATGTGTGTTATAGACTAGAACTGACCTGATTACACTTACTTCTTTTGAACAATCAGCTCGCATATTCTGTTTGACCATTAGCTTAATTACTTTGATTCTTGGTTTAATTGGCTTAATTTTAGTATTTCAAAGTAGCATTTAAAAAAAATTAGTGGACTTAGCCTAAGTTTGACCCCTAAAACTGCATGAACCTATATATTTAGGTAGTCGCATCTCACAAAACACATTAAGGATAACTTGTTTGTGCTTGCAAAACATAGAACGGTTGTGAGATGCATAGGACTTTGCCTGGACTTCAGAATGCTTAAATCTGTGCATTGCAGTAAGTCTGGGCGTAAAATACCCATATTACAGTGATCAAGTCAAGTAGTCGTGAGTTAAAATCTGAGCTAGACATTATTACTTGACTTGACTAACCCAGTGAACACTACTATCATCTAGATAGTTAGCTAGTAATTAAGGTTAGACACCTAAAAAGGGCTAAAATTCTTACTTGGTTCAAGGAGAGCATAAGTTAAAATCTTTCTCTTTTTGTGCTCTTTCGAATATGTTAGTTAAAAAAAATTATCTTAAAAGTTTTTCCTCAAATTAATCCTGAAAATATTCTAAATGATCTTTTGAAAAGAAAATTTTAGAGAAATCTTCTCCTTTTCATTAATTCGCTTTGAGATATTCTTTATTGGTTTGGAAAAGATTAATATTTTGAAGGAAGTTTTTTTGAAAATGGTGTTAGAAAAGTCATTTCTAAATTTACACCTAGTCATTTTCTTTATCCTCTCAGATTGTTTGTGTTAAATTAAGAACTTGACTTCCCCCTCTGAATCAGTTCAGAAACTTAGTATGCTTGTTAAGCATTTTTTCTTCCCCAAATACTTAAAGTTTTTTTTGGCTGGCATATTACTTGAATGCTTGGTTTATTTCTGATGCTTGCGCACTTATTATTTCTTTGTTTTGATGAATACCAAAGGGGGAGGGTTTAAGGGTTAAGTTAGAAGTTAAAGTTTTTAGAAATTAAAATCTTAAAGAAATTAAAAATTCCAGATCTTAGAGCATGTCATTTGCATATTCTTTTTGGACTCATTGCTTTATCTGGTATGCTCTAACTTTAACCCAGGTTGTCATTGCATCAAAAGGGGGAGATTGTTGGTGCAATTTGCACTAATAGTTAAACTTGGATTTTGATGAATGACAAATAGGTTAAAGTTAGGCTTGCTTTTTTGTTTTTGACCTCTTTACTAAGTGTGCAGGGTTGAAAGACTTAGGACCTGACACCAGGCTGAAGTCTAGGGTGGTTGAGTCCTGGCAGGAAGTCCAGTTGGCTGAAGCCCAAGTTGGTTGAAACTTGGCAAAAAGACCAAGGTGGTTGAGCCCTGGCAGGAAGACCTGGTGGGTTAAGAAGTTGAGTAGAGCTGCACGAGGTAAGTAAGGTAAGTCACTGGAGGAGCGAACCAGTGAGGACGGGTCCTATTTTAGGACTGTAGGCGCGGTCCAACTTAGGCCCATTTTGGTGACCTCGGTTGAGTCCTGGTTAGATCCTTATCCAGGTTTGGACGGGGTCTAATTAACTCTAAATTCATTAACTCTATTTTACAGAATTTATTTAATATGTGAACTAATTAGATTTTGTAGGTTAATTTTATAAATTTATTCCTCATCTAAAGCCTCGGTGGAGGATAATTTTTTATTTAAATTATTCGTATTTCTTTTTTTTTTGAGAATAAAGTTATTCCTACTAATGATAAAATCTTATTGTTATTTTCTAATTATTCCTATTAATGCTTAAAATTCTCACGTGAAGCCTAGCTAGAAGGATAAAATCTCTTTTTAAATTGTATTTTGAATTATTTTTTCATAAAACAAAGCCTTGGTGAGGTAAGAGGATAAAACCTCTTGGTTAACTTTTCAGATTAAATTTTATTTAAATTATTTAAGTGAAGCAAAGATAGAAACATTATCTTGTTTTATTCCTTCTTGTTGATGGATAAAATTTGAGCTGAGAAGATCATGCATCGAGGCACTATAAAAGGAAGCAAGCAAACCCTCTAAAAAGATAGAAAAAATTTTTCTAGTTCAAGCTTTGGCACTCTCTTGCTTCCACGCTCCTCTTCTGCGGTTTGTGCTTTGACTCGACGTTGTCCGACCGCTGCCGGAAGATCGCTCCCAACACCCAAGCTGCTTCAGATAAATCTAAGTGTTGGGTAACATAATTTTTGTTCTGTCTGTACTTAAATTATTAAAAGGGGAAGTGTAGGGTTGTTACACTTCCACCTAATCTTGTATTCGAATCACTCTACCGGGAGTTTGTCGGTAGAGGTGTTTAGTGGATTGCCCACAGGAAAGGCTCAAGGAGCCTGGGTCTTCCAGTAGGAGTCGCCGAAGGCTCCGAACGAAGTAAAACTCCTCATGTAATTTTTTATTATTTTTCACTTTTGCTTTTCGTTTTAATTTTTCCGCTGTGCACGTTTTTCAAAGCATCGTACAATTTTCTATCGATTCTGATTCTATAACGAAGATTTTAAAAGTCACGTGATTCACCCCCCCCCCCTCTCACGTGCATCGGTCCTACACTTCCGATCGGGCGCTCAGCTCCCCCGTCTCGCATAGTCAGTTGGGTCGCCAAGGCCTCAGTTTTCTCCGCTTGGGCCACCAGTTCTTGCTTCTTGGCGGTTAGAACATCGCGCAGAGCGGAAGCCGACTGGGACACCTCTAGGAGCTCCACCTTGGCCTTGGCCAGCTCATCTCGAGCCTGGCCCTCGAGGGCCCAGGCCTTGCGCTCCGTGTACTCTAGATTGGAGACTCGGTGTTGCGCCTGGGCGACCATCGTGGTTGCCGAGTCAAGCTCCGTCTGGGTCTCCTCAAGTCGCGCCTCCGAGTGAGCCATCCGGTCTTGTAGGGCCATGTTCTCAGCCCGCATCCCGCTCAAGGTCTCCTCGTTAGAAACCAGCTGCGCATGACAGAGCTGAGTCTCCAGCCTCTCCACCCAGGATTCTGCCTGTTGCCGAGTACGGGTGTGGGCTATGAAAGAAATAGCCAGACTGTAGGCCGAGCCAAAGAGCTGCGGACAAAAAATAGATCTTAGTCTCAATAAGCAAAAGCAAAAAACACAAGCAGGAAATAAACGTACCTGACTGGCCTCCGACAGAAAGGCATTGGCTCTGCTAGTCGGGCCCCGATAGTTGGCCTCCCGAAGGCCTTGATAAAAGTGGTCGCCCAGTGGACTATACAGATGGACCTCCCGGGCCTGCTCGGTTGGCTCGACGGGTGGCGTCTCATAGCCCGTGGCAGAGACAACATAGGATGGCATGACCAAGTGGAACGACCGACTGTCCGATCTTTCAGAAGGGGGAGGGGTGGGTTCCCTCTGGATCCGGGTTTCCAGGGAGCCTTCCCGGCTCAGAGTCAAGGGCGGAGCTGGAGAAGGGGCCGCTACTTTCTTCTTCTTCTTCTTCTTCTTCTTCGGTCGGGAGTTGGTGGAGGCTCCGACTGTGGGGACGGCGGGGGGCGCGGACTTTGAATTGGCCGGTCGTTCCCTTTGGCGCCTGGTGACCAGAGGATGGCCATCCACGTCTATTGGCTCGGGGGTCGGAGGTCGGTGCCGCTCTGCTGTCCGAGGGGGACACATTGATGGGAGAAATCGTAGGTGGAGCTGCCTCTCGCTGAGCCAGCTGTTCGCCGACCCGAGAGTCAAGTTCGGCGTCGTCCAGGTCGAACCCCTTCTCCAGGGCAGCTGCCATCATCATATTTGCTGCAAGGGAACAAGAGTTTAGTTAGCTATAAACATTCGAAAGACAGAGTATAGAATTTACCGAGTGACCGGGGTCGGCGAACCGATGCTTGGCTAAGCCCAAACACATACAAGATATCCTCGCTGAGCAAATGGACACCGTGGAAGTGTCGGCCCCCGAATTTGGAAAGGGTCGACTGATAAGAGGGGAGGGATCGATTGTTCTTGGGGAGAGGGGGGGGAAGGAGGAAGGTCGGATATCCAGTGGGTTGGCCCGCTCGGCGCCGGGACAATATTGCTAAAGAAATAACGCTTCTTCCAACCCTTATTAGAGGTTGGAAGTTTCGATAGGAAGGAAGTCTCGACTCGGACATGGAAGAAGAAGTCGCCCGACTCTTGCTTCTTAGGGTAAAAGAAATAATAAAAGAACTCGGGCTCAAGGATGATCTTGTACAAAGTAAAGATAACCACCGAGGCACATATCAGATGGATGGCGTTCGGGGTAAGTTGGGACAGGGGAATTTGGAAGAAACGGCAAACGGAGGAAATGATCGGGTGGATCGGGAAACGAAGCACGACCTGAAGGTGGTCGTGGGAGATAGTTATGTAACTAAGGGGGGAGGTCTCTGGACGGTCAGTCGGGTCAGGTAAGCTGAGGTGGAAGTTGTCCGAGATATGGTAGTCGGCTCGGATTTGGTCGAGGTCGTGGTGGAGGAGCTCGGACACCATGGTAGTGTACCAAGGGTCCGAGGAGGAAGAAGGAGAGTTCATATGGCCAAATAAGGAAAGGGACTGGGTAAGAAAAAGAACTGACCGAGTGGAAAAATGCTTGCCGGAGAAGATGGTCGGAGAACGTGCGCCGAGGGGAGTCGCCGATACCCTAGCAGAGCAAGCAGTAGTTCGGCGTCGGAAGTAAAAAAGCAATGACAAAAGCTGCGGGGTAAGAGCCTATATATATAAGGCCGAGCGGTCAACCCCAACCGTTTGATGTCGATCCGGGAGAAAAGCGAGAAAGGATCTGGGTCGTCCGATTGAACTCGCGGTAGTTCCCGAGGCTCGGCGTAACACGTGCCCAGCGTCCACTCGAGGTATTGGGCGGCGGTTGCTTCGTCGCCCGGGGAGCCAATGGCTAGCAGACACATAGCTCCGATGTTAATACGATAATTAACAGGAGGGTTCGAATCGACCTTGCAAACCCCGAGACAAGGCAGATAGCAGAGACAGATGGGACGCAGTCTACATCCCAGGGAGTGCTTGGGTGCTATGACCGACGCTCGCTCGAGGTGCTGGCTGGTTCTAAGCTAGTAGTCCAGTCAGTCGGACTCAACGTCTCCTTCGACTAAACTCGAAGGGGATGCTTATGATCCCGGCCCAGCTTAGGGGTCGCTCGGTCGGCTAGCGTGGCACAACATAAGGCTTAGTCGGGCCCACTAGGTACTGGCGGATGGGCCCGGAGGGCAGGGGCAGGACCCGGGATTCACTTGGCCCAGGACATCCGACTGAGCAGTCGGGACGACATACATCGACCTGAGTCCCAAAGCTAGACGGTGGTACTCGACCTCATCCAACACGGATACCTGTTACGGTGATCCCGAGCCTAAGGCCCCGACGATCGAGCCTAGAACCTGCTGGCCACATCTCGTTGAAGCTTGGTCGGCGTCCCCTCGACCACTCGATCATGTGACTCGGGAGCAGGCGGATTGAATACTTCTCCGCGCCCCCCAACTCGGGGCATACCCTGCGTCACTCAGAAACATTATTTGCGGAGCTCGATATCACTTGGGTCGGCCGGTCGGCAACCTACCCCAGGATCTGTCCTTCCTTAAGCCATATCCGCTCCATGACATCATATGTACGACCATGATACGGGGGTCAGCGCAAGCCTTACTTATTCATGGCACACGTCGCGGATATCCCACTGACTCTATACTACCTGGCCACCCCGCGCCATGCCGCCCTTCGATGGGTCAGGCAGAGCGGCACCAATTGGTGCCTTCCTGTGAGCTGACAAGCACCCACATCCCTGTCTCATTCGGATACAGAAAAATGATTGACACAGACATGAGTTGTCAGCTCCCCCGACTATATAAGCCTCTCCTCTCCTCATTTCGCAAATATGCGCAATCGTGCTTTCGTCCACCATTTTATTACTTTACTCTGTTCTTGCGGATACTGATTTGACCGTCGGAGGGTCTTGCCGGGGATTTTTCCCGGCGGATTTGCTAACGGTCATTTTCTCGCAAGGCGGAGCCAACCTCAGCAACTCATAGTACTTGGGGGACCACGTCGCTCTTGGGACTCTAACTCACTTCTTGACAGGATCAATATAGTATAAAAATTTATGCCTCATCAGTCTCATGACTCAAATCTAAAATCTCTAATAATACTCTGTCAATTTTTTACCATCTCAACTAGATTATATTAGTAGGGCTTCTTTCCACGTAAGGAGCTATGATTGTGAGTGGAGGGAGCGTTTTTCTTCTTTTGAATAAGGAGTTCCATTGTGAACGCTCTCAGTTTGATAGATTTAGAATTTTAGCTTATATTTTTTGGGGACTAAAAGAAATAACTACAGTTATATATTATTCCATTGTGAACGCTCTCACCAAATACGCACCTATCCACGCGTAGAACCAAACGAAACAAGATAACTGCCAACATCGCCCAAACTTAAAGAAACGAAGTGTTCGATTTGACTCGCGTCCAACCCAAGACAGCGACAGTAAAGACGTTTAGGTCCGTGTCACTCGTCGCGCCTCTTCTCTCCTCGTTATATATTCGCCCTCCAATCGCAACCCTCTCTCTCTCTCTCTCGCTCTCGCTCTGGTCGCGTCTTTCTCCTAAATCAGTCACGATGCTTGCCCGCTCCGCCCTTCTCTTCCTTTCGTTCGTCCTTGTCGCTGCCTCCCACGCCTCCGCCCAGTCCCCAGCCGCCTCCCCCACTACCTCCATCCTTACCACTCCGACCTCTTCTCCCCCTGCCGTCGCCCCTGCCACTCCCGCTTCTTTTCCCCCAGCCGTCTCCCCAGTCCAGCTCACCCCCACATCTGCCCCTGCCGCTTCTCCCATCAAGGCCGTCGCCGCCCCAGCCAAAACTCCCGACGCCGGTCCTCCGAAAGCCACAACACCCGCTGTCTCCCCAGTGACGCCCCCTCCGGCCCCCGTGCCAGTGCTACCACCAGCAGCCACTCCAAGCAAGCCCACGGAAGTCCCGTCGCCAGCGCCTAGCAAGAGTAAGAAGAAGCCGAAGAAGACGACCAAGAAGAAGAAGAACCAGAGTCCCGCCCCGGCGCCGTTCTCACACAGACACAGCCCTCTGGCCCCTGTCGCCGCGTCTCCGGCAGGGAGCGTCGATGCGCCAGGGCCCAGTTTCTCTGCTGATCAAGCGGTAAGCCTTAATCTCCCTCATCTGTTTGCCCTGTGCAGAAACAAGATTCCTTCTTGACTTTTTTTTTCCGGCCAAGATGTTTTATAAACACATCGCCTCGTTAATTACATTAGTTGTTGCATATCACTGCCTTCTCACTAATTAAACATTAGTAACAATATAATGTGATTTGCGCAGAGTGGAGCAGTGTCAGTGAGATCCAAAGCAAGCGGCCTCATTTCAGCGGCGGCGTGGCTTCTACTGCTCGGCTTCGCTGCTGTCTGAAGCATCTCTACTCTTGTTTTGTTGGTTGTTGATTCGCTGGTGCACCGCCATGATTCCAGCTACTTGTAGTTCCACGTTTAACTACTCGTACGAACGTTCTTTATTGAATTCATTGAGCAGAGGTGATCGTCATTCTTTAATAATAATGTGTTAGGACTGTGTCGATCTGAGCATCTTTTGATATATTTACGATGTTTTAAATATTTACTTCTGCGCTGGATCTAGCGGTGAATATATAATTTTTATAAACATATTTTATCAAATCACGTAATTGATTTTGGGTGTTATCTAAAACGGGCAACTCAATTTTGAATTGACTACATCGTATATCCCTTCTTATTCTCTTTCCTATAATATTTTTTTTTTCCTTTTCACTGTTTTCCGGGGGAAAAAACTGACATCTCTGTCTCGACTAGTTTCCTCTATCATTCCGTTCGTCTTCGTCCAGCGACAGAAAGAGATAAGGCAAGTCGCGAGTTTAAGATTGAGGCTAGAGTTTAGGATCGATTCAGGATAGACTCTGAGAATTAGTAGTGCTTCTAATATAGATTTGAAAGAAAACGAATAACCTGGAAGCCGTGCAGAGCTATGTCAAGGATACCAAGTTGTGGCTTGGTCTGTCAGACTCCAATGTGTCAGAGAAGTCGATCACGAGGGGTGAAAAATGTGTGCTTCTAGAGGATGAGTGTAACTTTGTCGATTCATGTCGGAGGGCGAATCCAATCGAGAAAATGTCGATGCATCATTGGTGGCGAAGTAAGTTTTTATTTAGGATCAAATATGTGAACTTTGTAAAATAAGGTTTGGTGCAATAAATCCTTCCTTGAAACCCCGCATGGTGAGAGTTTTATACACCAGACTGCCCTTTATCAAATATGTAAACTTTATGTGTTTTAGGATCGTTCTTTTTTTTACTAGTAGTTCGATAGTTGGATTAAAATCGAACCGATCAAATCGAATTAACCAAACCGGATAAATCGAAATTTCTGGGAACAAACTAAACCGATCAAATTTTACAAAAAATAAAATAAAAATGATATAGCCGAACCAATAAAATATCAGTTAATTCAGTTTTTAAATGAATTAACTAAAATTTTTTCAAATGTATCAAGGTTGAAGATAAAGAGCTAAGTTGCATGTAGAAATTGGGAGGTAGAATACATAGTTCGTGTAACACCTGACGGCTTTCCCTAAGCTTGAACGGGTTGTCCATGAGGAAGAGAGTAGAAGAAGCAAGAACCGACGATTCATGCTCGTCAAGTGTCAATCGTCCCTGAAATCATGTGTGGTAGTATCCCTGAAATCATGTTAATTCTTCTCTGCATTAAAAGGGAGCATTAAAAGGGACGAGAAGAGAATGTAAATGTTACCCGGAGAGATCGTAAAAGAGATTCATTCAATATAATTGAAATGACCTGATTAAGTTATCACATCAAATCAAATTAGAAATTCAATTATAATTATTCAAATAATTCTGTCATAATAATTTTATTAATGAGTTAATTGATTAAGTATTTTTATTCTCTATATATAGGATATTATCCTTAGAGGCAAACATCAATAAATAATAAGATTTACCATTGCTCATATTCTCTTTATTGCTCTCTTTCTATTCCTTACTTTTAACATGGCATGAGAGTCATAACTCTTCTTACCTTATGCGTTGCTTCTTCTTTATGCGACACCTTTCTTATTCTTCTGCCTTTTCTCTTGTATCCTTGCAACCTTTTTTAGCAAGAAGCCAAGATACATTAACAACTTGTGTTGCTTTTGTTTCTTTTATTTTCGATGTCAGATATTCAGAGATATTAAATTTATCTCCAAATTGGACATATTAGTATTTAATGTCCTAAAAGACTCGACATAACCTTCATCGGCAATCCTTCAACTTTAAGATGTCAAATTTATCTCTAAATTGGACATATTGTTATTCAATGTCCTAATGATTTGATTCAAATTTTATTGGTAGTCCTGCAGCTTTATGACAACTAACTGCTTTATGAGTCTATTTTGAAGTTCTCTCGTCTATGCCTACCCATGACAAACCTTCAAAATTTTTATCTATTAAACGGTATATTGACACTGGAGCAACTTATTATGTCACATCAGACTACAATATCTTTATAGAAGTACAACCGTACACTGGTTCGGATACAGTACAAGTAGGTGATAGCTCAGGTTTACAAATTACTAATCTTAAAAACATGTACATTCATTTAACTAATCATAGTTTTCACATGAGCAATATCTTTCATGGTTCATCTATTATTAAAAATTTACTTTCCATATATCAGTTTTACCATGATAACAATGTTTTTTGTGAATTTCGTTATAATCATTATTTTATAAAAGATAGAGGAATAAATACTATAGTGTTTCATAGGGGAATAAAAAATGACCTCTACTATCTTCAAAATTCTTCGATCAAAGTTTTCATTGGTGAATGCATAAATAACCTACTTGGAATGCCTGGCTTGGTCATCCTTCTCTTCACATTGTTCAGTCAATCATTAATACGTATGTTTATTTACATCCTTTACCTCATCTCCATCTCATTCATGTAGGGCCTATATGAAATCTAAAAATCATAAGCTACCTTTCTCTTCATTCAATCATGTTTCTAATTTTCCATTTAAAATAATTCATTCAAATGTTTGGAACCCTGCATATATTTTATCTAACTAAGGTTTCCAATATTATGTTATCTTCATCAATCATTTTAGTAAATATACTTGGCTCTATCTTATGACAAGAAAATCTGATTTACTATATATATTCTATAATTTTCAAAGAAAAGTTGAATGATATTTTAATCGTAAAATAGGGAGGCGAATATCAAGCTCTTTATTATTATCTTGTCTCTTGTAGAATTATTTATTGAGTATCTTGTCCTTACACTCTAGAGCAAAATGACTCTGTTAAGAGAAAATATAGACATATAGTTCAAACAGTTTTAGCTCTTCTTCATCATGCATCAATTCCACATAAATTTTGGGATAAGGTTGTTTGCACTGCAGTATATCTCATAAATCGACTTGCTACACCATTACTCAATCATAAGTGACATTTGAAAAAACTTTACAACCAGACTCCTGACTATATCTTTCTTTAAATTTTTGGTTGTGCATATTATCCTTGGTTACGCCTCTACTCTAAACACAAACTTGACTCTCGCTCACTATAATGTATTTTTGTTGGTTATAACAATTTGCACCATGGATATCGATGTTTGTACATACCAACAGGACGGATATATATTCACGACAAGTTACTTTGATAAGTCTCTATTCCCTTTTTCAGCAACTTCTTCAATCTCTCATTCAAATACAGGTAACACCTTCTTGATGCCACCTAACATTGTCAGAAGTGATGACACATTAGGTCTTGCTCCGGAGCTCTCTAATAACTCTCGTATACCATCAGAATCACCTTAAGTTGTTGCCCCAATCTCAGAAATCCCACCAATCGAAGATAGTATGTTTTCTAGTTCTGGATCCTCAAATAATACAAGTCCATCATCAAAATCACCATATCAACCTACTCTCTCATCACCAACAACAAGTAATTCAGATGATGATGCTCCTCGTCGTATGGTTCCCTTTGTTGGGGATCGGTGTGCCAGCTAGAGTGGGGTGAATAACCAATCACCCACTTGATTCGCCGGTTTCTTCCTACATGTGTTAGCAAGCGCAAGCGAAAATACAAACTATAAATTAAAACAATGCTAACACGAAACCTTTACGTAGTTCGAAGATGATACTCCTACTCCACAGCCGTTGTTAAGGTGGACGATCTCGATCCGTCGGTGGATAACTCCCCAGAAGACCTTCGGCTAGCTCGCGTAGCTCCTTGTGGGTGGAGAAACCTCATCACAACTCGCACAAGACCTCTAAGAGCTTAGACTACTAATTGGCCTTTAACCAAAGTCAATTTTGTCAACCCTAGCCAGCCAAACCGAGTTCCCTTAGATAGAGCTCATGGCTAAACTAGCTGTTACCAGTCGACTGGTGCCAACACCAGTCGACTGGTTCCAACCAAATTCGAACGTTGCAACCCAACGTTTAAATTCCAGCCGACACCAGTCGACTACACAGAAAATCAGTCGACTGATCTTTCTGTGCCCTACACCAGTCGACTGCTACAAGTCGCAGTCGACTGCCCAAATCCTAAACCTAGGGTTTCCCTTTCCGAGTACAATTCTCTCAGCACTCGGACCCTCACGACTCAGCTGACTCTTCTCCTAGCAGCCTCGACCTATTATATTCAAGCCTTCTTCGACTTTGGCTCTCGTCCCTCAGATGCATACGAACCCGCGGCTCGTCCTCATGCCATCCTTCATGTATACCGTGAAGTGCGCTTCCCTCGGCTCATCGTTCCTATTTTTTCCACGGTCCCTCAGATGCATACAAGCCCTGGCTTGTCTCCTCATGCCATCCTTCACCGGACCTGAAGTTGTCTAGCTAAGTCTATGTGTATCCTGCAAATTTGCACACTCACATACACATATTAAATACAAGGGTGAACCTAACCTAAACCATTTGCCCAAACATCAAAACACACGATCAATCCGAACCATATATTCCTTCAACAATCTCCTCCTTTTTGAAGTTTAGCAATCCATTTAAGTTAGGGAAAACAACTAGCAAATACAATGCTAATAAACATTTGGGCTTACGTTGTCAAGGCTTCACCTTGGACTTATACCGCCAATGCATATGTAATCATGCAATGCAAACATGCATAGATCGTATCACAAGGCATCCCCACACCTAAACTCCCCAAGAGTTAGGATTTTTACCATAACGAGCTTTTTAAGAACCTCTCCAAGGCTCCCCCTATATTGGACTTACAAAGGTTTTTTAAAAACCTCTCCAAGGTGTTGGAGCAATCGGCCCTAAGATGGTCCGGAGTGACCATAGGTTTTGATGTTTGGGGAAAGGGTTTAAGTTAGGTTTTCCCTTGTATTCTTATATGTGTATGTTGAGTGTGCAGGTTGTACAGGTTACAAATATGCACTTGACTGGACGGCCTCGGGACGGTGAAGGATGGCATGGAGGCAAGCTGGAGGCTTGCATGCGCATCCGAGGGACCTTGGAGAGCAGGGACGATGAGCTGATGGGCGCGGACTTCGAGGCATGCATGAAGGATGGCATGGAGGCAAGCTGGAGGCTTGCGTGCATCCGAGGGACGGGAGCCGAAGATGAAGAGGGTGCAAAAGCAACAGTCGAGACTGTGGAGGAGGAGTCAGTCGAGTCGTGAGGGTCGAGTGCTGTGTGAATGTACTCGGGAAGGGATTCAGCTAGGGACCAGTCGACTGCCCTAGGGGCAGTCGACTGGTAGGAGGCTGGTGAGCTGGCAAATTCGAACGTTGGGAGTGTCAACGGTCGAATTTGGCTGGCACCAGTCGACTGCCCTGGGGGCAATCGACTGGTAGCGAGAAATCAGCCCCGAGTCCTATTTAAAGAGGACGTCGTGGTGGCTGAGTTTGTTGACGAAACTTGCTTGGATAGGGAAAGTTAGTAGTCTTGTATACTCAGGAAGTGACCTTGGTGTTGTGGCGAGGTTTCTCCACCCACAAGGAGCGACGAGTTCTAGCCGGAGGTTATCCGGGATTTGATCCACCGACGGATTGTTGGATTAGTCACCCGACCGGGGTGTATACCAACTAAAATCGTCGTGTTAGCATTGGTTAGTGATTTTATTATTGTTTTACTATTATTTCCGCTGTGCAAACTAACCGTGTAGGAATAAGAAAAGGGGTTCGAAACGCTATTCACCCCCCCTCTAGCGTACGGCATCGATCTTACACAAGGTTCCTCCTTTGCCAATAAATGAGCAACAATGCTCCCCCTTTACCTAAGCTCCCCCTTGACCTAGGATTTCTTGCAAGACGTATTTGGTTTCCCACTTAAACCTAACACCTCTCCCCCTTTACCACACATCAAAAAGAACTCCAACAATATCCCAATTATTGGATATTGTTGAGTAACACAACCGCACAACTACGAGTGTTCGGGGGATCACGCCAGGGTTCTTCGGTGGCTGGAGTGAGGGTTTGACTTCCTTGACCTGGGCCTTGCCCCGGGGAGCCTTGCCCTCCTCGCAGTTGTGCGGTTGTGTTACGGGCTCGACCCCGATCGAACTAACGGCATTCCTCTGTGTCGTGGGTGTGGCTATGATGAAATGCGCAGTAGAGTCTCCATCAGGTCGGTGTACACCCCTGTGCCACTTGTTGCAGTTGTCTGCGCTCCGACCCTGCTCGGTCGGGTCCTCGTGGGCTACGAATGGGTCCGCCCGACGGTCGGCTAGATGGTGCAGGACTCGGGGAGCGGCGTGCTGGCGGCTCCTTCTTCCGAGCGGCCTGTGACTCCTCCACATTGATGTTTGACAGCCTTCCCAGCAGGCTGTTGAAATCCTTTGGTGGTTTCCGGATAAGCGAGCGAAAAAAATCCCCCTCCTGCAATCCCTAGGAGAAAGCGCTGATCAATATCTCGGGTGTGGCGGTCGGCACGTCCAGTGCCACCCCGTTGAACCTCTTGATGTAGACCCGAAGCGACTCCTTCGGGCCCTGCTTAAGGGCAAACAAGTTGACACTTGTCTTGTGGTGTCTTTGACTGCTGGCGAAGTGCTGGAGGAATGCCCTCCTGAGCTCTTTGAAGCTGGCTATTGACCCATTGGGGAGTTGCCCGAACCACCATTGAGCAGGTCCTGAGAGCGTTGTCAGGAATGCTCGGCACTTCACTCCCTCGGGGTACTGATGGAGTAGGGTTGTACTTTCAAACTTCATAAGATGCTCCTCCGGGTCGATGGCTCCAGCATACTCGAGCATGGTGAAGAACCGGAGATGCTTAGGGACCGGCTCCTCCAGGATCCACTGAGAGAAGGGATTGCGCGTCAGGGCAGGCGGCGACGCGAAAGTCGGGGCCTTCCCCTTTTTGAGGCGCGGCCTATGAGTTCAGCCGGATGCGGACATCTCTGCTGGCTCAGGCTTGTCCTCCTGACCCCGACCGGGAGTGGCGGGGAAGGGGGCCGAGCCTCTTTCGGGTGGGGCCGCTTGTCTTCGATCTCCCGAGGGGGCGTGGGTCGATGGCTCAGGAAATCGAGCGGCCAAGCTATCGGCCTACGATAGCTGCTGGGAGGCTCTCTGGGCCCGAGTGGCCCGTAAAAGTTCGTACTCCTCTGGTGTAACGGCCATCATGACCCGATTGGGTGCTTCCATCGCACACTTCCAATCAGGCTAAGTGTCCCCTCTTTCTAGGGCCAAATTTGATCCTGTCGCGAAGCGAGGTGGAAGTCCAAGGGCGAGACGGTACACCAAGTGCCACGAGCTCTGCTGACCTGGCTCCGCGCTGGCTACGACGTGGATGGGACCTGTGACAAGATGGTCGTTAGCAAACCCGCCGGGGATTTTCCCCGGTCAGACCCTCCGACGGTCAAGTCAGTATCCACAGGCAGTATAATAGAGCAAAGGAAATGCAGGAGAGTAAAATGGAGTGCTATTGTACATACCTGCGAAATGAGGAGGAGAGGGGCTTATATAGCTGGGGGAGCTGACAAATCCTATCCGTGTCAACTAGACAGGGGTATGGTACTTGTCAGCTCGTAGGAGAGCACCTAGAAGTATCGCGGCATGGCGCGGGGTGCTTGAAGGGTACAATCATAACGAGTCAGCGGGATAACCGCAAAGTGTGTCATAAATGGGTGAGACATGTATTACCCCCGACGTCATGGTCGTACCCTGGATGCCCGGGTGTAGGGCGGCGTAGGGGAGAATTGGTCCGGAGACCGAGTGCCGACCGGCGGGTCCAAGTGGCGCGGACCGGGTCGGGTCATGTCCAAGGAGTGTGGGTCGTCACGCGTCCGACTGGGAGATGAGAGATACAAGATACGCCCTGAGTCGGAGGTTTGTTGAACTATGATTGTCTTGCCTTATTTCGGGTCTGTCAGTTATTCGGTCGATGGAATGCTGAGGACTGAATTGCCCGACCCAGACCTGGGTTGAGAAAACGGATTTGGGGGACCAAGTGAAGGGGCGCTCGGACTTGACCTACCCAACCCCGCCCGGGGTCGGCCGGTTAATGGTTCGGGAGAGTCCCTGGTTCGGGTATTCTCTGGGTAAGGCCTTTGATGGCCCCTCTGGGTCTTCGTGGTGCCAGACTAGCTAGCTGAGCTGATCGAGCTACCCATAAGCAAGGCTAGGATCAACAGAGATATTAGGAGTTTTTAGCGGGAATGGACTACAGGTTGTGGATAATAGGTAAAACCAAGTGCATGGTTTGGCAAACTGTTCTGATTTTTTTATCTGACTAATCTATCAGCCTGGTTTCCTTGCAATTGTAATGCTTAAGTGAAATTTTTCTCAAATAAAATATCTTTCCCAGCAATTGCACTCATCAATACCGCAAAATATGCTTCCCATACCATAAACACTAAGGCTACATTTGGTAGAGGGTAATGTAATCCAGTTCGTAATGTAATCAAGTTTGTAATGTAATGTAATGTAATCTTGATTACATTGTTATGTTTGGTAATGAGTTGTATGTAATCTTTGATAATCATTACAAGTTGGATTCTTTTGTTTGGTGAGGGGCAATCTATCCTGTAATGTAATAAAGATTGACGACCGACGACCGTCGTCGGACGGCCGGTGACCATTGATCGGCCGGCGAATGCCGGCGAGCGCCGCCTACTTGCGGCGGTCGGCCGGCGATCGCCGGCGGCCGGCCGGCCGACGGCGGCGGCGGCGGTCCGGCGGTGGGCGCCGACGGCCGGCCGGCGGTGGTCGCTGGATTTTTGGTGGTCGCCGGCGGCCGGCCGGCGGCGGTCGGCCGGCGGAGGTCGCCGGTGGCCGGCCGGGCCGGCGGCGGTGGTCGCCGGCGGCCGGTCGGCGGTGGTCGCCGGCGGCCGGTCGGCGGTGGTCGCCGGCGGTCGATCGGCGGTGGGCGCCGGCGGCTGCCGACGGCCGGCCGGCGGTGGTCAGTGGCGGCCGGCCAGCGTGGGTCGCCGGCGGCCGGCCGCCGGCCGGCGTGGGTTGCCGGCGGCCGGCCGGCGTGGGTCGCCGCGCGGCCGGCCGGCGGTGGTCGCCGCGCGGCCGGTCGGCGGTGGTCGTCGACGGCCGGCTAGCGGCGACCAACGACTGTCGCCGCCCGACCGACAGCTATCGCCGCCCGACCGACAGCTATCGCCGCCCGACCGACGACTTTCCAACCTGTAATGTAATCCAGATTACGGAGATTTTGGTTTGTAATCCAGATTACAAATCATCAACCTCTTTTGTAATCGAGATTACACTACATTATAATCTTAAAGTGATTCCAAACAAAGGAATCCAACTTGTAATGTAATCTCGATTATATTACATGTGGATTATATCCTACCAAACGTAGCCTAAACAGTATGGCAGAGGAAATGCCAGCTAACAAATCGGTTTTCAACAATTCAAAGAGTTCTGGCTAGGGAGTACAATTTTTATTTGGAAAATGTATTGAACTCTCAATTTGGATTATTCTTGCAGCGAGAGATTTCCACAGCAGACCAAAACCACAATGAGCAAGCACATGAGATAAGGAATTCTGAGAATTTAAAATCGGCGTAGAAAAATTGAGGAGACGACGACGCATCATGGAACAATCTTGTAAGCCTTCAGTTTATCAATCCAAGCGTTGAAGGAATTTACGGAGTTCCTGAAGCCCAAGAAGCTGTGCTCCTTGCTCTTGTTCATGTTGTCGAGGTGCTCCAACTCCACGCCCAGCACCGCATCTGCGTATGCCCAGTTCGCCACCTCCGCTAATGTGGTCGGCACCAGCTCGTTCTCCGTCACGATCGCCTCCCACACCGCCTCCTTCCCCTGCATCAAATCCTTCAGCTTGAGCCGATTCCCGCCCTCGCCCTGGTAGCCCACCGCCGGCACACCGAACTGCTCCGCCAGCACCGCCCAGAGGTGCTTCCACTTGAACGCGTCGCCATTGCTGCAGTTGAATGCCTCGTTCTTGGCGTAGGGGTCGACGGCGGCCCAGATCTGCTGCTCGGCCACGAGGTCGGCGTCCGAAGCGTCGCTGAATCCGTCCCACGCCGCCCGGCCGCCGAACCACCGGAGCGGCGCGCCTTCCTTTTGGCAGATGGCGGCGTAGACGCAAAGGGTGGCGACGAGGTTCATGCTGCTGCAAGGGGAGAAGCCGAAGACGGTGGTGGGGCGGTGGATCGACCACGAAACGGAGCCGCCCTCCCTCTTGGACAATTCGTCGAACAGGACGTCCTCGAGGTCGTAGTAGAAATTGGGCGCCGCGAGGCGGGGCATGTCCTCGCGGAAGGGCGGGTCGTGGGGCTCCACCGACATCGCCTCGGCCGCGCCGGTGGATCGAAAGGGACCGAGGTAATGATCGCGGCCGGTCTGGAGGCAGACGTGCTGGAGATTCGCCGCGGCGGGGAGCACGGCGGCGAGGACGTTGCGTAGCATGGAGGCGTTGGTGGTGCGGGTCTCGGCGGCAATGGATCGGCGGGAAAACGCAGCGTAGAAGACATGGGTGACGTCGGTGAGCGGCGACAGCTTGGCGAGGGCGTCGGCGGGATCGGCGATATCGCAGGCGACGTGCTCGACGGGGAGTGCGACGGCGTCGACGAGGTTGGGGGAGAGGAAGCATTGCCGCGGGGGGCGGCGGGAGACGCCGTAGACCTTCCAGGGACCGCCGGGGGTGTCGGAGAGGGGAAGAATGTCGTAGAGACTGGAGCCGACGATGCCGGTGGCGCCGACGACGAGGGCGACGCTAGGGTATCTGGAGGCTCTGACGGAGTCCTCGCCAGCGGCCAGCTTCCTTCCGGCGCTAATGGCGCCTGCCCACCACCAGCTCATGGCGATGCGATAGCGATCAAATCAAATATCCCTGGATGAGAGATTTTGTGCCGACGGCGATGGAATTGAATTCAATTCGCTCTTCAGAAAAAACAAGAGATCGCCGAAGGAGCAGGCCGATGACGGTGTGGGCGATGAAGTAATATTTGAAGGGATAAATGAAATGACCGAAACGAGATCTCTAATATAATAATTGAAGGGGAAAATGAGAAAAATGATAAAAAAAAAAAAAAAAAAAAGACGTGGCGACAGGTTCATCTGAATTCTAATGTTTTCAGCTATTTATAGAAGTTAAGTTGGATATTTTTCACCTTAAAAATGTTATTTTATTCATGAGTGTGTTTCACGTCATACACATTTACACAAAATATTGTAATGTGCAGTAGTTATCCTAACTTTATCATCTTATTTTTCTTTTTAATATTTTTCTATGACCATAAAATATCTCACAGCGCTTTTAAAAAAATGATTAACTAATCAGCGACCTTAAATGATGAGCAACTTAGTTCCATAAAAAAATTTCACAAATAAATCGATAAAGCATATATAAAAAATTCATCTTGAGAATCAGTATTTTCAAATCTATTATCCACTAAAAAATCCTAATGATACACTTTATCTTAAATGGATTCGTTTACAACTTAAATCAAGCAACTATTAATATTAATATGTGTGACTTGAAGGCAAATGCCAGTTAATTTGCCTTATCAACACAAAATCTCCATAATTACAATTCAAAATTTTGAGTTTGATATGTCATCCATTTTAATTAATATTACAAGCCTTTTAACACTATTCATAAAAGGATATGGATCTCTCTTGTAGCAATGTCGATCTCTCTCTCATGAATAATGTGAAGAGAAAATTGTTATCGTTATTGTGAGCATCAATTTTTTTTTTTTAAAAAGTATGAAGAATCATTAGGGGCAATAAATTATTAAAATATAATGTTCATCCCAAATAGTTTATATGCATGTGTGTGGCGGACGAGGTGTTCCTCCAGGGCCAAATTCTCCCCCAGTGGTCCTCTACCAGCTCCGTGGGCCGAGGAGTGTCTTATAATCCGGCTGGTTTCTGTTGCCAAATACATGAACTATGAAGGTGGCAAGTCCAGCCATGGATGGTGGCGGACGAGGTGGAGGGTTCTCGGATTCCCTTGGCCAGTGCCCGCCTGCTCAACATCCATCCTCTAACCGCGGCACCAAAGCACCAGCCGGAGCAGTAGTCGAATTGCCGTTGGAGCAATTCGTCGAACAACTTATATGGTAACAATTCGACTGCACATTCTACGGAAAAGAACAGATGGTAAAATAAGTTGGTTTCAGATTACAAAATCTGAGATTGAACAAGGAATTTCACTATTCAAACTTTTTTTTTATCAAACCCTAACAAGGATCTTGAAACAAAAAGCCTAAAGCCCTTTTCAAGTTTTTCCTGCAAATCTTGATATCTCCTTTGAAATGCCCTTTTCAATATATCTTTTCTCCCATTTTGTTAATATAGAGATATAGAGACTGATCTCCTGTGCGACACTTTTGTATGCGATTGTGCATGACATCCAACCCCAATCGATTTACTAATCAATTGGAGGCGTCAAGGTAAATCGATTGGAGCCATCTTGTAATCGGGGGCGTCTATGCGTGCCCGGCCGATAGCGCTTGCGGTTTCAGCCGCTTGATCCAATCCAAATTATAACCCAGGGGGAAAAGGTAAACCTTAGGGGGGACAAGACTAAATTTTCACTGAAATCTGATTGTCAATGATCACAATACTACGCTTTGAATCGATTCTTAAATCGATTTAAGACCGTCGCGATATATTTTATTATGGCATGAGCATGAACATATGCCTTAATTGATTAAGATAATGCCTTAATGATTAAGGTCATTGATAGGGATGAAGGATCGAGGAGGACACGGGGCGTGGAAAGTTACGTGACAGTGCCGGCTGGGCTAGAGATCCGAGATGATATCGGGGGCATAGTGCACTGAGGTCAGATTGGGAATTGGGCTCCCGAGACTATCTCGGGAGAACGGAAGAAAACCCCCGAGGTCAGACCGGGAATCGGGATGCCGAGACTATCTCGGAAAAACGGAAGAAGCCCCAAGGTAGCTTGAGAGATAAGACTCCAAAACTGACCCGGGAGAATGGAGCTCAAAGATCAGCATAGGGATAAGAAAGTCAGGCTTCAAATACCCGCTCCTCCTTCAGAACAAGAAATCATTAGGTAATTATTGTTCACAACGCATGGTAATTAGGGCTTTAATAGTCATAGTGGCGTACGAGAACAGTATCAAGTCGATGTAGGAATGTGGAGGGGGGTGGGAGGGGGGATGCATATATATGATGTGCACTAGGTAGGGGTATGTTCGTGATTGTACTTGATTCCTCATGGTTTTCGTGAGGAGTTCTGACTTGAGCGTGAGATGGTTCACCGAACCTCAGGTGCATCTGCTCGTGTTATTCCTAGCACGACATCCTCTCCCCGTCATCATCGCCGTGGGTTGTGCTTTGGTGATTCGCCATCCCCGTTGTTCGCTTCCAGAACAAGTTTGACATCGTCTGTGGGAAATATCTAAGCACTCAAAGAAACACTGTGATGACAAATCTAGAGGGACAACCCATCATTTTGGCGCAGGAGGAGTTGGATCATTTAGTCACCAACACCGTCAGAGGAGTACTGGCGCAGCATCAGCTTAAACATGCCGCCCCTCAGCGAGCGGCTCCGATACAGGCTGAGATCCCCAAGGTATCGGCCTCGCACAACCGAAATCGAAGACCCGTCTCGCCACCGGGGGGCCGACAACGATAGCCCCGGTGCTCAGCCGAGATTCCATGGGAGAAATGGAGAGGGTGCATTCCACCGCCTCCAGTGTTTTATGGCAGGAGAAAGGGCAGGGGAAGATCGAGACCGTCAAAGTCCTCATGAAATCTCCATCTACTCCTTTTTCTCCAGACATCGTAACGGATCCCATGCCCAAGCAATTTCGTGGTCCAGGAATTGCTGATTACGATGGGAAGACCGATCCGGAAGACCACATCTGCATTCGAGAACGCAACCCTATTACACTAATACACAGATGGTATGAAGTGTCAGGTGTTCCTGAACACATTATCGGGGGCCGCCCAGAGATGGTTTCAGAGACTGCCTCAAAATTCGATAAACTCCTTTCTGGAGTTTAAAACCATCTTCCTACATTACTTCGCCAGCAGCCGCCGATACAAGAAGACGACCTTAAATATGTTTGCCCTGAAGCAGAAGAGTAAAGAACCGCTGAAGGACTATATCCAACGGTTTAATCGGGTGGTGCAAGACGTGCTGACGACCACTTCAGAGATCTTCATCAGCACTTTCACGCAAGGACTCTCTGAAGGAGATTTCTTTCGGTCGCTGGTGAAGAAACCGCCGGCCAACTTCGATGATCTATTGGGGCGGTTGATCAAGCATGTCAATGTGGAGGAGGTACAGCACGCCCGTTGCAAAGATTTGGCGGGAGTCCCTATCCAAATCTCAATACGATCCGAGAGAAGAGAACCACCCGCTCCAACCCGAGCAAAAGATCCTCGCTCCGGGAAAAATTACTGGACCGGCAAGAAGAAGTTGGTGGAGACGGTGGACATAGAAGGCCTAAGCCACCGAAGAAATACTGCAACTTCCACGGTAGCACAACTCACTCTACAGAAGAGTGTTATACCTTAAAATAGAGGAGATCCAAGGATACGGATGTCAAACCACACAAAAAGTGGAATGAGGCAAGGTATCGACGAAGATCTCCTCGGCGAAGCCCTTCCCCTAATCGACAACAGTCGAGGGGGGGGGGGGGCAATCTAGGCGTCAATCCCGGTCGCCCTCGAGAGGAAGAAGTCAGGAGATAGTGCATCACTAGTCTATCTCCCTGGAAAGAGATCCGAAGAAACGCAAGACTCCCGCTTGCGGACCTCCATTGGGTCATGTGTGTGTAATCTCAGGAGGTCTGACTAGAGGAGACTCTCATCGGCAAGGAAGGCCCATACTTGTAGGCTAAAAATTACACCATCGGGATGGACAGGGAGAAGCACTAGGACCCTATTATCTCCTTCGACCCTGACGATCTGGAGGATGTGGAAGCCCCTCATGAAAATGCACTGATAATCGTCTCCCGAATAGCTAATTATGAGGTTAAACACATCTTTGTGGATACAGGTAGCTACGTCAACATCCTGTACAAGGTGGTGTTGGACCAGATGCAAGTTGATGTGGATGAATTACATCCTGTCTTCACTTCTCTTTTCGGCTTCACCGGATATCGAGTACAACCGATAGGACAGATCTCATTATCCTTATCGCTGGGAGATGCTCTATAGAGGATTAGGAGAACTCCCTTCATGATTGTAGATGCCCCATCGTCATACAATGCTATTTTGGGTGACCAACGCTCGGCTTATTCCAGGCGGTGGTCTCAGTCTACCATCAGAAAATCAAATTCCCAATGGGAGACCGGATGGCTGAAGTTAAAGGAGACCAACTAGTTTCTCGGTGATGCTACAGTGGGGAAGTCAGGATAGAAGCTCGCAAGAACTCAAGGACCCATGAAGCTCTGCAAATTGACCTGGCCAATCTCCGAGCAAAGGAAGGAGCCAAAGAGGAGCGTCGGGAGGTCGAGAGCGAGGAAGTACAAATTCATCCTCAACAGGATGGAGGAATCACAAGAATTGTTGTCGATCTTGTGCCAGAACTTAGAGGTCAATTGATCAGCTGCTTGGTGGACCATCGGGATGTGTTCGCGTGAGCTACTGAAGAAATCAAAGGAATCCCTCCTGCCTTAGCCACATATCGATTGCATATCACTCCAGGAGCCCGACCGGTGAAGTAGAGGCGAAGATACTTTGCTCCAGAGCAAGACAAGATAATCAGGGAAGAGGTCGCAAAGTTGTTGAAGGTCAGGCATATCCGAGAAGTTCAATTCCCGACCTGGCTAGCGAATGTATACGGGTCCCTTAGCCCGGGGGTAAATGGCGGGTTTGTATCGACTTTCATGATTTAAATAAAGTCTGCCCTAATGATTATTACCCTTTGCCTCGCATTGATCAGCTGGTAGATTCTACTTCCGGCTGTGAATTTATTTCGATGTTGGATGCATATCAGGGATACCACTAGGTTCCCCTTGCTCGAGAGGATTAAGAGAATGTCAGTTTCATAACGGCGGATGGTACTTACTGATACAATGTAATGTCACTCGGGTTGCGCAATACCGGGGCAACTTATCAGCCGATGATGAACAAGGTATTCTGACACCAGATCGGATGGAATATTGAAGTGTATGTGGATGACATCTTGGTCAAGACAGAGAAAGTAAAAGACATGATTTCTGATTTGGAGTAGACATTCGCTACCTTAAGGGTCAATAGACTGAAATTAAACCCCGCTAAATATTTATTTGGGGTGAAAAGTGGGTTATTCCTTGGGTACATGGTAACAGAAAGAGGAATTGAAGCTAATTCTAAGAAAGTGCAGGCTATCCTCAACAAGCCATCTCCTCGTAATTTCAAAGACGTGCAGTGGCTTAAATGGAAGAATTACAGTCCTATCCCGGTTCATATCCAGATCTGCCGATCGAACTCTGCCTTTCTTTAAAATTCTAAGGAAGACAGTCATATTCGAATGAGATGATCAAATACGAGAAGGCTTTTATAGATTTGAAAGTATACCTCTCTGAACTCCCCATGCTATATAAGTCATTGGAAGGAGAAGCGTTGTTTGTCTACCTGTCTACAGATGAACAAGCGGTGAGCGTTGTGCTTATTTGTGAAGAAGGCACTATTCAATATCCCATTTATTTCTTTGGGCATCTCTTTAAAGAGGCAGAGACTCGGTATACTACCCTGGAGAAATTGACATATGCCTTAGTGTTGATGGCATGAAGGTGAGGCTGTATTTTTTTGGCGTATCCCATCGTGGTGCTTAATAACAGTCCACTCGGGTGAATCCTCGCCAATCTGGAGGCCTCGGGACGATTAATCAAGTGGACGGGAGAGTTGAGTGAGTATGTGATTGAGTACCACCCCCAAATAGCTATCAAAGCTCAAGATCTAGCCGACTTTATGCTCGAAGCTGCCCCGGGACTTGAAGCTGGTGAGGTTTGGAAGATTTATGTTGATGGCTCATCCAATAACAAGTATATCGGTGTCGGGGTTCTGATGATTTCACCTAGAGAAGACGTACTACAATTATCCATCCGACTCAATTTCCGGACCACCAATAATGAGGTTGAATATGAGGCAATACTGGCTAGGCTTCAAGCAGCCAAACATGTGGGAGCTACTCGAATTATATTGCATTCAGACTCGCAACTCGTGGCCCAGCAGCTAAAAGGAGAGTTCGAAGTTAAAAATGAGCGCCTACAGAGGCATGTGACTATATATGAGCAACTGAAATCTTCTTTTACTGAAGTTGTTCCGCAGAAGATATCTCGGGCGGATAATGTTAAGGCAGATGAGCTAGCTAAGATTGCAAGCTCCCTTGCACTATGGGCACTGGAACAGCCTAGTGCTCCAGAAGGAGTCGTAGCCCAAATCGAAGAAGAAACTGCAGGCACTGTATTATCTAACTGGAGAGAACCCTATGTGGAGTTCTTACGCAGTGTACCAATATCGGTGAGTGATAAGGAAGCTCGACTCTTCCGTCATAGGGCAGATTCACGCTGGTCAAAGAGAAGTTATATAAAAAAAGCATTTGCTCGACCGTTGCTCAAGTGTATTGGTCCGGGGGAGGTCGACTACATCATGCGGGAGGTTCACGAAGGCATATGTGGAAGTCATATTAGGAGGAGATCCATAGCTAGAAAGATTATTCTGGCCGAATATTTTTGGCCCACGCTGCAAGCAGATGCTACCAAATTTGTTGTCGGATGCGAAGCCTGTCAGAAGTATCAGCATATTAATTACACACCGCCCGACCGAACTACTTCAAACCTCTACTGTCTCATGCCCCTTCGATCAGTGGGGAATGGACATCGTAGGTCCTTTCCCGATCGGACCTCAGCAGGAAAAGTTTGTACTGGTGTTAGTCGACTACTTCTCCAAATGGGCGGAGGCTGAACCGTTTGTGCATATCACGGAAGTCACCGTTATGAAGATCCTATGGAAAGATATAGTTTGCAGGGATGATGTTCCATATAAAGTGATATCGGATAATGGCAGACAGTTTGCAGGGCGCAAACTCAAAGACTGGTGTGAAGGCATAGGCATTCGCTAAGCCTTCACCTTAGTTGCTTATCCTCAAGGCAACGACCAAGCAAAAGTAGCCAATCGGGAGATCATTAGAGGTCTCAAGATAAAGCTAGACCACGTCGAAGGTAGTTGGGTTGAAGAACTCCTGAGCATCATATGGTCGTACCATACTACTCATAAAGAAGGGACCGGTCAGAGTCCCTTCAATTTGATATATGGAGCGGAAGCGGTGATTCCAGTGGAAATAGGCGAGGAGTAAATTCGACGACAACACTATCGCAAGAAAGATAATGATCAACAACAACTAAAAACCATAGACCTAGTAACAAAAGTGCGAGACAAAGCAGCTGCCCAGCTAGCTGCATACCGTCAACGTATGCAGCAAGTGTAGAATCACCGAGTGATCACTCGGACTTTCCAAGTCGGGAATAAGGTCTAGAAATGAATCAAGTCAGTTGGCGACGCTGGAAGCTCGAGCCTCAATGGAGTGGACCTTACACCATTATGAAAAAGCTGGCAGAAGGTAGCTATTACTTACAAGATGCTGAAGGTAAAAGGTTGGAAAGGACATGGAATGCAAGTCACCTTCAGCCGTATCGTACCCGGTATGTCGAGTGAGTAGCACATGTATTTGTATGCTTGTTTGTACTTCCTGAGGTCAGACCTAAGATGATAAAGACCTAAGATGTTTGTACTTCCGAGGCAGTGCTGACTGGGTTAAAGACCTGAGATGATATCGGGCGCACAGTGCCCAAAGGTCAGATCGAGAATCGGACTCTCGAGATTATCTCGGGAGAACAAAAGAAAACCCCCGAGGTCAGACCGGGAATCAAGCTCCCGAGACTATCTCGGGAAAACGAAAGAAGGCCCCGAGATCAGCTAGAGAGATAAGACTCGGAGACTGATCCAGGAGAGTGGAGCCCAAAAATCAGTGTAGGGATAAGAAAGCCAGACTTCAAGTATCCGCTCCTCCTTCCAGAATAGGAAAGTCATTAGGTAATTATTGTTCGTAACGCATGATAATTATGGCCTTAATAGTCACAGTGACTGTTACTAGAAGAGAACAACTATCAAGTAACCGATAATTAAGGAACGTGGAGGAGGAGGTGTGGACATGTGAGAGGAAGACATCAAGTATAAAAGATGTCTCGGCACCCTGGTAAAGGGGGTAAGTTGTCTAGAATTATAGTACTTTGATTTCTCATGGTTATCCCTAAGAGAAAGAGTCTGGCTTGAGCGTCGAAGAGGGTTCCACTGGAACTTTTTCCGGTACATCCCTTTTATGCTCGTGTTAATCTCGCAGGCGTCAACATCCTCTTCCCGGCATCATCATCGTGAGTTATGTTTTGATGATTTATCATCTCTATCATTCGCTTCCAGAACAATCATAATTGATTCCTCAAGTCTTGTATCTCAATCGATTGATCATCAATTGAGCAAGAGACGAGCACGCAGGATCAGACTTGTAAAATATAAATATATATCCAAACGTGCAAATCATTTTTTTGAATTCATAAAAAAAATCGGTAAATTACAGAAAACTCCCCAATCCCCATTTGAACTTTGCTTCCACTCCCCGTTTGATAAATTCTTTGCATTTACTCCCTAATGAATTGAGTATAAAAGAGTGAAAATTGAGTATATATCAGTGAAAAGTGAGTATAAAAGAGTGAAAATTGAGTATACAGTTTCTTGATGTGGTGGATGTAATCTTACATACTCAAATTTTTAACTTTTATACTCAACTTTCTTCAAATAATACTCACAGAACTGTCTTGTCAATCCCATCAGGGACTGCATGCAAAGAAAATTTTGAATGGGAACTGCATGCAAAATTGAGTTTGAGCTTGGGGAGTTTAAGAAAATTTCCCCCAAAAAAATATGGTACTTTGTTAATTATTATAAAGTATATTAATTTACCTAATCTTTTTATTTTATTGTTAACAGTATACAATAGAAAACAAATCTGTCTCTTTTATTCCTCTCACTTACTATTCCTGCTTGATGCTAAAATACTCTCATATCAAGATCGCCTGGTCTAGCCATATCAAACGTAACCTATCCAAAAAAAAAAAACTAAAAAACTAAAAAAAATGAATGGAGATTTATTTTTTTCAAAATCTCTATATCACTGTTAAAAAAGATCGAAAATAATAATAAAAGATATATTTAGACCCCTTACAACATCAAAAACTCATAAGACTTGAAATAAGTACAATCCGAACTCTTTAAGTTGAAAATTGAGTTTTGATCGAAATTTACTTATGAACCTAGACAGGTCCAATTAAATCCATTTTAAATCTAATAAATTTCTGAGACAGTAAGAAGTCCTACGATGTCTTCCATTATTTATTTCGGCTACTCCCGAGATGCTAAAATATCATTGGAATAATCAATTAACGTTTGACCTGATATGATTTCTACCAAATTCATGTCATATCAGGCTTGATATGGACTGTTTTTTCAATCATATTAGGTTCAACACTGAATGATTTTTTAATAATATTTTAATATATTCGGAGAAGTTAAAATAAATAATAAATGTTACTATTGGACTCCTTATAACCTCTGAAATCTACATGATTTGAAATAGGTCCAATCAGATTTGTCTAAGTTTATTAATAGATTTCGATCAAAACTCACTTATCGACTATTTAAGGAGTTTAGATCGTATCCATTTTAAATTTTATGAGTTTTTAAGGTTACAAGAAATTTAAATATCTTTCATTTTTTTAATCTTCCTAGTGGCGGTCTAGAGGTTTCGGAAAAAAAATAAATCTCTTTTCACTTTATATTTCTTTTCTTATTTTCTTATATACTTGGTCTCGTATCCTCGTACCTGGTTTAGGGAGTGTTTGGGAGAACTTTTGCTTCTTGAAAAGTGATTCTGGTAGAGATTATCTTGAAGTCAGTGAGAAGCTAAAGCATGGAGTGTTTGGAAATAGAAGCTAAAAGCTGATACAAGGTAAAGTTTGAGTGTTTGGTGAATAATTGCTTCCAAGCTTAATTTTTATTAAATGACAACAATATCCTTAAACTATATAAATTATTTTTTTTAATTATCTAAATATAATTTTGATACACCATCAATAATGTTTTATATATTTATTATTATATTTTGAATATTATTTCAAAATTAATTTTTTTAATAATATATATGTTTAAAAAATATATAATTAATAAAAATATAAATATAAAAAAATGACAAAATTTATATAAATTTATAAAAAAATTATGAATATATAAATTATATGAAAATATAAAATTTTATTTAAAACTATGATGACAATTATGTAAAATGATAAATTATTAAGGGTATAAATGTCTACTTTTAATTCTAAACCATAAGCAAAAAAGCAGAAGCAGAAAAAAGTATCAAATTCTTGCTTCCAGCTTTTGGCTAAAAGTTATAGAAGTTAAAGCAGAATCTGATATTCACAAACACTTAAAAGTGCTTCTATGTAGCTAGAATCTAAAAAGCAGCTAGCAGAAGCTCTCCCAAACACTCCCTTAATGTGATTTTGATATGATCTAGGAGAAAAAAAATAATATATAAAAGGAGAGAGAAATTTATTTTTAACTAATAGGAGAGAGTTCCGTTGACCCTTCACAAGAAAAGTTAAAAGTGAAAGATCAAGAGATAGAGATTTTTCATCCTACAAATCCCTATTCCTCTACCCCAAAATGTCCGGCCATCAAAGTTGGGGCACTCGGTTGTCGTCCGCTCACCTTCGACGACCTCCAATAATCTACTCAGATCAAATTGCAATATGAGAGAAGGTGAACTCACGGAGATTGATGGGGTTGAAAAGCCCGTGCCCGGCTCTGGGGATGAAGAAGTCGGGGATTGGGTATAACCTCTCGTCCCGGGCCCCAGGCCCCCCTTTGGAGTTCGCCCTCGGGAAGGTCAGGCTTCTCCGCGAGGTAGGGCCTCGAGAGTATTTCAGAAGATATCACATCCGAAGACTCCCGAACCCGTCTCGGGAGGCGGAGTCCCCACAATTACCGACCTCGGGAATCCCGAGTGTCGCAACTAAAGAAAAAATGATAATGACGCAGACTATTTCAAAGGATATCCCTTTATCACCGAAAGCGACGGGTGTGGCCTGAAGATCGAAAACGTGGCCACAATAAAGGAGACACGATCAGTCTGCCGACGGGGGATATAAAAGGAAGTTCAACCCCTCCGGTAAGAGGGGTTACGATCTCTCATCTTTACGCATTATCTCTCTTTCTCACCATCATTTGGAGACCCTATTAACTTGAGCGTCGGAGTGGACTCCGCCGGACCTCTGCCGGCGTGTCCTCTAACGCTTGTGTTACTTTCGCAGGATTCCCGAGTTCTTTGGCGACATAGTAATCTCCGCAGGGGTTGATCCTCAGTGACTGGCCATCGCCGACGACTCCTTCCGGAACAAATTTGGTGTCGTCTGTGGGAATCAACAAAGCACCTGAAAGAGCGCCGATGGCAAGACCGGAGGAACAACCCCTCACCCTCACGCGAGAAGAATTTGACTGCCGGGTAGCTAACGCCATCAGAGAAGCCTTGGAACAGCATCACATTGAACAGGCGACCCTGCAACCAGCGGGTCCGGGGAGGGAGGAGATCCCCAGAACCTCCGCCTCGTCCTCCAGAAGGTCCGTGACCCCGGTGGGGCGACATGATGGCGTAGCCCAGGGCCCCCGAAAGGAATCCCCTATAAAGGGGGGAAAAGCCCACTCAGTAGCCTCTAGTGCTCAGAAGCTTGACGACGGACCGGGAAGGAGGGATGGACTCAAGATCTTTCAAAGGACTCCCTCCACCCCTTTCTCATCAGAGATTGTGGAAGATCCCATGCCAAAGAAGTTTCGTGGGCCAGGAATCCCTGAGTATGATAGGAAGATAGATCCCGAAGATCACGTCTGCAAGTTCGAAAATGCGGCGCTTCTGCACCAATATACGAATGGAGTGAAATGCCGGGTGTTATTGAACACCTTGTCTGGCGCAGCGCAACGATGGTTTCAGAGGCTGCCCCAAGGTTCCATCAACTCATTCGCGGAGTTCAAGACAACTTTTCTCCACCATTATGCGAGTAGCCGGCGTTACCAGAAAACAGCACTCAACCTATTCGCTCTTAAGCAAAAGCCTAAGGAACCGCTCAAGGAGTACATACAGAGATTCAACCGGGTGACACAGGATGTACCTAGCACAACATCGGAGATACTCGTCAGCGCCTGCACTCAAGGGCTCGCGGAAGGAGACTTCTTCCGATCCTTGGTGAAGAAGCCCCCCGCTAGTTTTGATAACTTGCTAGGACGCTCGGTCAAGCATGTTAACGTAGAGGAAGTACAGTACGCCCGGCGCAAGGATCCAGCCGGAGCTCCTCTTCCCGCGGCTCCCCGGTCAGATAGGAAGGAGCCCCCAGCTCCGGTGAGGGGGAAAAACCTGCCGCCTGGAAGGGATCACTGGACTGGTAGGCGTAGGGTGGTGGAGACAGTAGACATTGAGCCACCGGAGACATCGCCCAAGTACGGCAGTTACCATAGCAGTTCGACTCATTCCACAGAAGAGTGCCACGCCCTGAAAAAGAAGGTCTCTGAGGGAGCGGATGCCAAGTCGCGTAAAAAATGGAACAAGACGGGGTACCACCGAAGGTCGCCACGACGAAGTCTTTCCCCCCTGCGAAGGCCCGCCAGGGAAAACGAAATCCGACCGCAGTCCCAATCGCGATCCAAGGGCAGGAGTCGGGGACCCGCGCCCTGAAGATCCCCCTCCTTGGAAAAAGATCCTCAGAAGGGCAAAGCTCCTATGTGAGGCCCCCCCTCGGGCCATGTAGGGGTCATCTCCGGAGGACCTACCGGGGGCGACTCTAACCGAGCCCGGAAATCATAGACCCGACGGTTGGAAAATTACTCCATCGGGACAAGCCGAAGCCCGGGGGCGGGCCCCACCATCTCATTTGGACCATCCGACCTCGTAGAAGTGGAAGCTCCACATGAGGACGCCATAGTTATTGTGGCTCGCATCGCCAATTATGAGGTAAAACACATCTTCGTAACACAGGAAGTTCCGTGAATATCCTATACAGGGCGGCTTGGGAGCAGATGCAGATAGACGAGGAGGAACTGATCCTTGTCTCGACCCCCCTGTTTGGCTTCACTGGATATCGTGTGCAGCCGTTAAGACAAATTACTTTGTCACTCTCGCTGGGCAGCGATAGGCTCGAGCGAACCCGGAGGCCTCCTTTCCAAATTGTAGACGCACCTTCCTCCTATAATGTCATCTTGGGTCGACCAGCGCTCAGTATCTTCCAGGAGGTGGTCTCTGTATAGCACCAGAAATCAAATCCCCGGTGAGCGATCGAGTGGTGGAAGTTCGAGGGGATCAGCTCGTTTCGCGAAGGTGCTATATGTTAGTGCAGGCAGCACCTAAGTCAAACTTGGGTTTTGATAATAGCAAAGGGTTCAAGAGTTAAGATGTTATTTTGGTTTAATGTGTTCACTGAGTGTACAGAAAGAAGTCCTGGCGAAGGGCAGCTGGGCAACTAGCGAAGGACTGCTAGGCGTCGAAACCCTAAGACCTAGCGAAGGACTGCTAGGCACCTGGCGAAGGGCTGCTAGGCATCGAAGACCTGGCGAAGGGCTGCTAGGCACCAGCCGAAGGACTGCTAGGCATCTAAGACCTGGCGAAGGACTGCTAGGCACCTGGCGAAGGGCTACTAGGCATCGAAGACCTGGCGAAGGGCTGCTAGGCACCTGGTGAAGGGTTGCTGGGCAAAAGTCCAACCGGAGGTGCCAATTGGCAAAAGGTAAACTCTCCTGAGAGGAGTAGGTGAGGGCGCGTTCCCCGTCGAGGGAACAGTAGGCGTCGGTTCGACCTAGGGTTCCATTTGGGAGACCCGAAGTCAGAACCAAGACAGCTACGGCTGTAAAAAATGATCTAATATTTTTGCCTTGTTTGTTGTGGAACTAACCTTGGATGCAGGGACCAAAGGAATGTGTTTCTGCAGCTCAGAACGCCCCAAAAGAGAGGGGCAGGCACCTGGGCTAGGCGCCCGGGACGGCAGGCACCTGGGCTAGGCGCCCGGGAGGTCCCGGGCGCCCAAGGTCAAAGCCAAACAGCAGTAAAGCAAGAAGCGCTTCGAATCAATACTAGGCTAGGTGCCCGGGAGGTCCCGGGCGCCCAAGGTCAAGGCCAAAGATGAGTCGAAGCAAAATCAGCCACGAAGCCAGCGGACCCAGTCAAGCTGGGCGCCCGGGAGGTCCCGGGCGCCACAGTCAGCTCCAGAGCCGATTCGAAGGGGATAAGCGCTGACCAAGTTTCGGATAGAGGTTCTCAGATCCGAAGGCACGTGTCAGGCGCCCCCGACGTCCCAGGCGCCCCCAGGAGCACTATAAAAGGGGCTCGACCCCTAAGGCTTCAACAACACTTTTTCCAACGCCTCCAAGCTTTTCGTTCAAGCGCTCTGCTCCGGAAAACTCCGTTCTCGACATTCCAGCACCGACGACGACCCTCTGCTCTAAAGTACGATCCGCATCAGGGCGTCGGTAACGAAAAGTGTAATTCATTTACTTACTGCACTATTTTTGTATTAAATCTGTAAACCTTTGCGCGAATATAGAATTGTCCGCAGTAAACGATCAAGGACCATGGGCCTTGGAGTAGGAGCCGACCGCGACTCCGAACCAAGTAAAATTACTTGTGTTCTTTGTGTGTTTTAATTCCGCTGCGTTTTCTCTTTCTTATCTGAAAAAGTTTTCACGATATTCACCCACCCCCTCTATCGTGTTTCTCGATCCAACACTATAGTGGCGAAGTCAGGGCCGAGTCTAGAAAGAACCCCCACGGATTGGAGGAATAGCTCCAGAAGGGATCTTAGTTTGGTTATGGGCCCTGGTTTTTAATGTCCTGGTAAGATCTGGAATTTGCTTAACACAATCGCTTATGTCTTGTTGTGAGTTTACATCCGCATCAAGTAATAAAATGGAATGCTTCTTTTCAAAATAACCAACGCCCATCCTAGCAAATCAAAACCCTAATGCCCCACGGTCCAGTCGACGCCCGGGGTACTTAGGCTTGGTTCGGGACCTACGCGCCCGGCCAAGTACTTCAAAACCCTAATGCCCCGCAGTCCAGTCGACGCCCGGAGTACTTAGGCTTGGTTCGGGACCTACGTGTTGGTGCAAGTTGCATCAATGATGTTCCTCTTTAAGTGTTTTAATGTTTGACAATACACTTAAGTCAGTGATACATTGAACAGACAAAGGGGAGAAAAAGAGAAGTAACCTTAGCTGAAGAAAAGTCCTAGTTAATCTAGGCATCGAAACCCTAAGTCCCAGCGAAGGGCTGCTGGGCACCTAGCGAAGGGCTGCTAGGTATCGAAACCTTAAGACCTAGCGAAGGGCTGCTAGGCACCTAGCGAAGGGCTGCTAGGTATCGAAACCCTAAGACCTAGCGAAGGGCTGCTAGGCACCTAGCGAAGGGTTGCTAGGCATAGAAGACATAGCGAAGGGCTGCTAGGCACCTAGCGAAGGACTGCTAGGGAAAGAAGACCTGGCGAAGGACTACTAGGCACCTGGCGAAGGATTGTTAGGGAATGAAGTCTTGGTCCGAGGGACTAAGCAACTTAGCTGAGCGATGACTAAGGACAGGAGTAGAGACGGGTCAGGGTTTGGGCGTCTCGAGGTCCGGAAGTATCGGAAGCTAAGCAAAAGTCCACCCGAAGGGCTGGGTGGCAACCGTCTCCTGAAAGGAGTAGGTGAAGGGCGAGTTCTCGGGGATAGGAACTCGTGCCGGTTCGACCTAGGGTTTCATGAAAATCCGAAGTCATAACCAAGTCCTTAAGGCTAACATGATATGTATCTATGCTTTGTGTTTGTGTATCTTGCAGGTATCAAGAACCGGAGACAAAGCAGGTAAACTAGGTAAAAGACATGGTTTGCAGGCTTTAAGGGGGGCGCCCCCAGCAAGGGGGGCGCCCCCAGCAAGGGGGGCGCCCCCAGCAAGGGGGGCGCCCCCATGCAACCAGGGCGCCCCCAACAGTGGGGGCGCCCCCAGGCAGTACTAAAATGCATGGTATGGTGAAGCAGACAGAACAGGTGTCAACCGGGGCACCCGGATTCGTAGTTATTTTGCTGTTTCGAAACCAGAACACAGGATAAGCCCTCACGGGGGCGCCCGGAGCGTCCGGGGCGCCCTGGTCAATGATCTTATCACCTGCGGCGAGGTAGGCGCAAGGATAAGGTTTGACCGAGTCTTCCGGGGCGCCCCCAGCGTCCAGGGCGCCCCCAGGAGGGCTATATAAGGGGCTTCGACCCCTCTACTTCAGACACGACTTCCAAGAACCATTCCAAACATTCTGACCGACGACAACGCGCTAGAAATGAGGCTCCACGACTGGGAGGCTCCAGGAGGAAGTGCGCGGCACTTCGGAGGTCCAGATCGGCCAAGCTTCAGATCTTGTTTGTTCGGTTTGAGTTTACTATTACGCACTTAATTTTACTTATATTTTGATTGTAAACTTGCACTGTAAGTCGGGTTTCTCCGCTTCCGGAAAGTCCGGGATGGAGACCAATAGTGGACGGGCGTTCCCGTGCATAGGCCTTGGATGTACTGACCCTGGGGGGTCGGGAACCAAGTAAAAATCCGCTGTGTCACTGTCGTGCTTTATTTCGTTCTGTTTGTTTTCCGCTGCTACTAATATTCTAAGTCCAGAACGAAAGTTTTACGAAGAATTCCGAAAGGTTTTTTTTTCGATCAATATTCACCCCCCCCTCTATCGACGGCACTGATCCTATAATTGGTATCAGAGCAGAGCCGCTCTTCACCGGACTAACCGCCGACGGAGCAAAGACGCCAGGAGTTGAGGGGGAGCCCAAGGGTGAATCAGGTATATTTTATTTAAAATGTCCATTTGTAAATTCCATATTATTTGTTTCACGTGCAGGGAGAGAGGACACTATAAAAATCAGTGCCCTACTCGTAAGATTCGGTCTACATCACCGGTGGTGAAGGAGGCACCAGCGCCAGGAAACCGGAGGGACAAAAGTCACGTACAATGCTTCAAATGCAAGAAATACGGACATTACAAAAACAAGTGTCCGGCGAAGGTACACAAGATTTATGTTCCAAAAATTTTACGAGTTCCTGCACTGCCATGTGATAAAGTAGTTAATTTTTCTGATAAAGTTGATTTACTGCATAGTAAAATTAACTTTTTGCATGTTAAATTACAAAACGTGAATATGACCAAAATATTAGAAATTAATTGTTTAATTCAGAATATCAATTCAGAAATTAACTCTGATAATTTTTCTGATAAAATTAATTTTGATAATTTATCTGATGAAATTAATTCTAATAATTTATCTGATAAAATTAATTCTAATAATTCATCTGATGAAATAAATTCTAATAATTTATCTAATGAAATTAATTCTGACAATTTTTCTGATAAAATTAGTTCTGATAATTTTTCTGATAAAATTAGTTCTGATAATTTTAATTCAGACAAAATTAATCCTAAGGATAAATCCAAATTCAAATTTGAATATCCTAAGGATAAATCCGAATTCAAATTTGAATATCTTAAGGATAAATCCGAAATTAATCCTGAAAATCTCAAGATTAATTCAGAAATTAATTCTGAAAATCTTAAAGATAATCTAGAGATTAATGTTGAAAATATTGAAAATATATCTGAGGATAATTCTGAGGATAATTTTGAAGATAAAATTCACCTAGATAATAATTTAATTATAGATAATGTTAAAGATTATTACAAAACCTTAATTAGTGGCCCAAATTACTCCACCTACTGTAAGGATATTGAAAGACCTAATCCTGAGGAGGATATAGAACTATCCAAGATAAAGGCCATAGTTAATAAAAATTATAAAAATTCAAATAAATCAAAATTATTACAAAAACTTGAAAAGAAAGATAAAAATGAAGAAGAAATTTTTGAAATAATGAAAATGATGAATTTAAACCCACAATTATTAATTAATCATTATAATCTTAATTAAATCTTAATTAAATATTAATTATATTCAAATTAAACTTTAATTAAATATTAATTAAATTCAAATTAAACTTTAATTAAATATTAATTAATTCAAATTAATCTTTAATTAAATATTAATTAAATATTGATTAAATTCAAATTAAATATTAATTAAATTTTAATTAAATTCAAATTAAATCTTAATTAAATATTAATTAAATTCAAATTAAATCTTAATTAAATATTAATTAAATTCAAATTAAATCTTAATTAAATATTTATTAAATTCAAATTAAATCTTAATTAAATATTTATTAAATTCAAATTAAATCTTAATAAAATATTTATTAAATTCAAATTAAATCTTAATTAAATATTAATTAAATTCAAATTAAATATTAATTAAATTCAAATTAAATCTTAATTAAATATTAATTAAATTCAAATTAAATCTTTAATTAAATATTAATTAAATTTAAATTAAATATTAATAAAATATTAATTAAATTCAAATTAATCTTTAATTAAATATTAATTAAATTTTAATTAAATATTAATTAAATTTTAATTAAATTCAAATTAAATCTTTAATTAAATATTAATTAAATTCCAATTAAACTTTAATTAAATATTAATTAAAATCAAATTAATCTTTAATTAAATATTAATTATATTCAAATTAAATCTTAATTAAATATTAATTAAATTCAAATTAAATATTAATTTAAATTAATTAAATATTAATTAAATTCAAATTAAATCTTAATTAAATATTAATTAAATTCAAATTAAAATTCAAATTAAATCTTAATTAAATATTAATTAAATACAAATTAAATCTTAATTAAATATTAATTAAATATTAATAAAATTCAAATTAATCTTTAATTAAATATTAATTAAATATTAATTAAATTCAAATTAAATTTTATTAAATATTAATTAAATTCAAATTAAATCTTAATTAAATATTAATTAAATTCAAATTAAAATTCAAATATCTCATAATTAAATATTAATTAAATTAAAATTAAATCTTAATTAAATATTAATTAAATTCAAATTCAAATTCAAATTAAATCTTAATTTAATATTATTAAATTCAAATTAAATCTTAATTAAATTCAAATTAAATCTTAATTAAATATTAATTAAATTCAAATTAAATCTTAATTAAATATTAATTAAAATAAAATACAATATTAATTAAATATTAATTAAAATCAAATTAAATCTTAATTAAATATTAATTAAATTCAAATTAAATCTTAATTAAATATTAATTAAATTAAATTAATATTTAATTAAATTCAAATTAAATCTTTAATTAAATATTAATTAAATTCAAATTAAAATTCAAATTAAATCTTAATTAAATATTAATTAAATTCAAATTAAATCTTAATTAAATATTACTTAAATTCAAATTAAATCTTAATTAAATATTAATTAAATTCAAATTAAATCTTAATTAAATAATAATTATATTCTAATTCGAAATTAATTCAAATTAAATCAACTCAAGCTTAATTCAACACAAATTAATTGAAAATTAAATTCATTAATTCTCAATTGATTAATTAATTAAGTCAACTTCAATCAATTCTTAATCAACCTGAATTCAACTAAAATCTTAAATAATTTAAACTCAAACTAAAATAAAATTTTACCCAAACTGTAACAATTAAAATTAATAATATTAAATATGTTAAAGTGGGTTGACATATTCGCGGGTTCACACGACATGTATCAAATCGGGAATTTGATACATTTTTAGAAACTAAATGAAATGATTTGAATTGTTTGACTCATGCATAATTGCCATGTCATGCATTTGCAATTTTTTTAAATATATGACATGTCATTCATATTTAAATTTTATGCATATATTAGAATGGCTATAGGAAAAAGAATAATTGAATCTTGATCAACCTAGTATTGGGTGGCGGTGAGATGATAGTACGTTAGGGAAGCCAATTCTAATAAGGTCAAGTATACTTGGTCTCTTTAGACTGGTGAAACTAGCCGAAGCTACCGATCCAAGTTCCAAACTAGTTAGATCAGAATTTTTCAAAAAGTAATTTTGAAAATGAAATTTCATTAAAAGGCTTTGTCAAGGAAAGGGTTGATGATCCAATAAGGCTACGGCTAAAGAAGGCCTAGTGCCTCGCCAAGACCTGGAAGCCAATTTTTGAAATTCAAGTTACTTCTTGTCAAATTCAAATCTAACACAAGCTTCAATTAAATCTTAGAATTAAAAATAAATTAAAGAAAAATGATTCAAGCATCTCACAATACACTTATAAGGCAACTATGCTTGTTGTATTGATACATCTAAAATGGGTGAGATGTTAAGGACTAATAAATTGAAAAATATTTTTCAAAATTGTTTTTCAAAATCATTAGAATATTTTTCTAAAAATTTATTTTCAAAATAGTGTTTCAACATAATAATGTTTTTATGGAATTCATGCTTGTCTGATTGCATATACATATTATAAGTTTTTCAAAAATTATGTCTTTTCAAAAATTGTTTGACTCACTCAATTAGACACAAGCCTCTTATGACAACACTATAGTTCCTTAAGGTACTTAGATAGAGTCAAGCGGTATCGGATACAGGGGGAGTGATTTTCACTTTTTTTGGCTTTCGAAAATTACACTGTAAAAATTACTATTATTTGAAAATACTTTTCGAATACTGAGCTTTAAATCGTTATCACTTGTGTTTTTCGAAAAAGGTTTATATTGTAAAATTTATCTGTCTTGTTTGATTTTGATAAACCCTAAAGACACAGAGGAAAGTCCACTTCATAATCTACAAGGACTCCTAGGATGTGTCAACCTTAGGGGGAGTATAAATCAAACTTCTGAACTAATTTTGTTTAATTAATTGTTTTAAAATTATTAGATAATTTCTTTAATTTGAATCAAACCTTAAGACTTAGAGGAAGAATACTTGTGGTCAACAAGCTTCCCAGGACTAGGTCAAGTTTAGGGGGAGATCAAATTAAAAGAATTATTAAATATCTCAAATGTCTTCATGTGCTGTATTTTCAAATCTTGATAGAAACATAAGTAGTTTTTCAAAATACTATTAGTCTATTGTTTTCGTGTGAACCACGAAATTATCTTTGAAACAATATTTACTTGAGTTTGAAGAAATTCCAGGACACTTAGGAAATGTCCTTGTAGTCAACAAGGTTTCCCAGGATAGTGTCAGACTGGAAGATAAACCAAATCAAGTAATATATTGAGTCTTCAAAAGTTCACACATTTTTCAAAATGCACCAGCATATATTTTCAAAAATACTATCATTTTTTTTCAAAATTCTATTAATATTTACTTGACTTTGAAAAATTTCCAGGACACTTAGGAAAATGTCCTTGTAGTCAACAAGGTTTCCCAGGATTGTGTCAGACTGGAAAAGAAACTTAGTCAAGTAAAATATTATGTTTCAAAAATTACTTATATTTCTCAAAATCTCATCTCTTTCAAAAATAGTTAGTACTTGCAAAATATGCATAATATTTATATCTTCCAAAATAACATTTTTTTTCAAAAGTTATGCATTTTCCAAAAAGTACTTTATATTTTTCAAACAAAATTACAAATTCACTTGCATGTTCAAAGTACTTATACTTTTCAAAACGAATAACATCTTTTTCAAAATTATGCACTTTTTGCTTAACAATGCAATATATCATTCAAAATACAATGCTTTCAAAATTTCTACACCAAGTATTTTCAAAAAGAACCAAAATTTCTCATTGTTGGTGCAAGTATTTTCTTGTGTTTTTTTTGATGTATGACAAAGGGGGAGAGGTATGCTTAAGTTAGAAATTTTTTCTTGGTTTCTTATTTTTCCTAGAGGATCAAAAATATGTTCAAAACTAAAGTCAATTCTTCCCCAAGGATAGTAAGTTAGCCCCTTAAACCAATCTAACTTAAGTTATTGTCAAACATCAAAAAGAGGGAGATTGTTGGTGCAAGTTGCATCAATGATGTTCCTCTTTAAGTGTTTTAATGTTTGACAATACACTTAAGTCAGTGATACATTGAACAGACAAAGGGGAGCAAAAGAGAAGTAACCTTAGCTGAAGAAAAGTCCTAGTTAATCTAGGCATCGAAACCCTAAGTCCCAGGGAAGGGCTGCTGGGCACCTAGCGAAGGGCTGCTAGGTATCGAAACCTTAAGACCTAGCGAAGGGCTACTAGGCACCTAGCGAAGGGCTGCTAGGTATCGAAACCCTAAGACCTAGCGAAGGGCTGCTAGGCACCTAGAGAAGGGCTGCTAGGCATAGAAGACCTAGCGAAGGGCTGCTAGGCACCTGGCGAAGGACTGCTAGGCAAAGAAGACCCGGCGAAGGACTGCTAGGCACCTGGCGAAGGATTGCTAGGGAATGAAGTGTTGGTCCGAGGGACTAAGCAACTTAGCTGAGCGATGACTAAGGACAGGAGTAGAGACGGGTCAGGGTTTGGGCGTCTCGAGGTCCGGAAGTATCGGAAGCTAAGCAAAAGTCCACCCGAAGGGCTGGGTGGCAACCGTCTCCTGAAAGGAGTAGGTGAAGGGCGAGTTCTCGGGGATAGGAACTCGTGCCGGTTCGACCTAGGGTTTCATGAAAATCCGAAGTCAGAACTAAGTCCTTAAGGCTAACATGATATGTATCTATGCTTTGTGTTTGTGTATCTTGCAGGTATCAAGAACCGGAGACAAAGCAGGTAAACTAGGTAAAAGACATGGTTTGCAGGCTTTAAGGGGGGCGCCCCCAGCAAGGGGGGCGCCCCCATGCAACCAGGGCGCCCCCAATAGTGGGGGCGCCCCCAGGCAGTATTAAAATGCATGGTATGGTGAAGCAGGCAGAACAGGTGTCAACCGGGGCGCCCGGAGCGTTCGGGGCGCCCGGATTCGTAGCTGTTTTGCTGTTTCGAAGCCAGAACACAGGATAAGCCCTCACGGGGGTGCCCGGAGCGTCCGGGGCACCCTGGTCAATGATCTTATCACCTGCGGCGAGGTAGGCGCAAGGATAAGGTTTGACTGAGTCTTCCGGGGCGCCCCCAGCGTCCAGGGCGCCCCCAGGAGGGCTATATAAGGGGCTTCGACCCCTCTGCTTCAGACACGACTTCCAAGGACCATTCCAAACATTCTGACCGACGACAACGCGCTAGTAACGAGGCTCCACGACCGGGAGGCTCCAGGAGGAAGTGCGCGGCACTTCGGAGGTCCAGATCGGCCAAGCTTCAGATCTTGTTTGTTCGGTTTGAGTTTACTATTACGCACTTAATTTTACTTATATTTTGATTGAAAACTTGCACTGTAAGTCGGGTTTCTCCGCCTCCGGAAAGTCCGGGAAGGAGACCAATAGTGGACGGGCGTTCCCGTGCATAGGTCTTGGATGTACTGACCCTGGGGGGTCGGGAACCAAGTAAAAATCCGCTGTGTCACTGTCGTGCTTTATTTCATTCTGTTTGTTTTCCGCTGCTACTAATATTCTAAGTCCAGAACGAAAGTTTTACGAAAAATTCCGAAAGGTTTTTTTTTCGATCGATATTCACCCCCCCCTCTATCGACGGCACCGGTCCTACACTACGCGCCCGGCCAAGTACTTCAAAACCCTAATGCCCCGCGGTCCAGCCAACGCCCGGGGTACTTAGGCTTGGTTCGGGACCTACGCGCCCGGCCAAGTACTTCAAAACCCTAATGCCCCGCGGTCCAGCCGACGCCCAGGGTACTTAGGCTTGGTTCGGGACCTACGCACCCGGCCAAGTACTTCAAAACCCTAATGCCCCGCAGTCCAGCCCGATGCCCGGGGTACTTAGGCTTGGTTCGGGACCTACATGCCCGGCCAAGTACTTCAAAATCCTAATGCCCCGTGGTCCAGCCGATGCCTGGGGTACTTAGGCTTGGTTCGGGACCTACACGCCTGGCCAAGTACATCAAAACCCTAATGCCCCGCGGTCCAGCCGACACCCGGGGTACTTAGGCTTGGTTCGGGACCTACGCGCCCGATCAAGTACTTCAAAACCCTAATGCCCCACGGTCCAGCCGACGCCCGGGGTACTTAGACTTGGTTCGGGACCTGCCAAGTACTTCAAAACCCTAATGCCCCGCGGTCCAGCCGACGCCCGGGGTACTTAGGCTTGGTTCGGGACCTACCCGCCCGGCCAAGTACTTCAAAACCCTAATGCCCCGCGGTCCAGCCGACACCCGGGGTACTTAGGCTTGTTTCGGGACCTACGCGCCCGATCAAGTACTTCAAAACCCTAATGCCCCACGGTCCAGCCGACGCCCGGGGTACTTAGACTTGGTTCGGGACCTGCCAAGTACTTCAAAACCCTAATGCCCCGCGGTCCAGCCGACGCCCGAGGTACTTAGGTTTGGTTCGGGACCTACCCGCCCGGCCAAGTACTTCAAAAACCCTAATGCCCCGCGGTCCAGCCGACGCTCGGGGTACTTAGGCTTAGTTCGGGACCTACGTGCCCGACCAAGTACTTCAAAACCCTAATGCCCCGTGGTTCAGCCGATGCCCGGGGGTACTTAGGCTTGGTTCGGGACCTACGCGCTCGGCCAAGTACTTCAAAACCCTAATGCCCCATGGTCCAGTCGACGCCCGGGGTACTTAGGCTTGGTTCGGGACTTACGTGCCCGGCCAAGTACTTCAAAACCCTAATGCCCCGAGGTCCAGCCGACGCCCGGGGTACTTAGGCTTGGTTCGGGACCTACACGCCCGGCCAAGTACTTCAAAACCCTAATATCCTGCGGTCCAGCCGACGCCCGGGGTACTTAGGCTTGGTTCGGGACCTTCGCGCCCAGCCAAGTACTCCAAAACCCTAATGCCCCGCGGTCTAGCCGACGCTCGGAGTACTTAGGCTCGGTTCGGGATCTACGCGCCCATTCAAGTACTTCAAAACCCTAATACCCCGCGGTCCAGCCGACACCCGAGGTACTTAGGCTTGGTTCGGACCTTCGCGCCCGACCAAGTATTCCAAAACCTTAATGCCCCGCGGTTTAGCCGACGCCCGGGGTACTTAGGCTCGGTTCGGGATCTACGCGCCCGTTCGAGTACTTCAAAACCCTAATGCCCTCGCGGTCTAGCCGACGCCCGAGATACTTAGGCTTGGTTCGGGACCCACATGCCCATCCAAGTAATTCCAAGCCCTAATGCCCCGCGGTCCTGCTGACGCCCGGGA
>JAGFNQ010001385.1:73057-140910 GCA_024364735.1 Boesenbergia rotunda
CTAATATCCGCCACGAAGGCAGTCGGTTGGTGGAGCCCACACGCAAAAACAAAGAGCACATCATACTAGAATTCGAGCACTAAGAGAAAAGATAAACAACATTTTGTCCGTAATTAGGCCGCTCGAGGCCTCAAGCAGAGACATGTACACAAGTCGAGGAGTATTTACATTTTTGGGCCATCGCCGGGAGGTAAGAATTTTCCCTTCTTTAGCCCGCCAAGGGCCCCATGAAAGCCCTGCTGTAAAAGCTCCATTACTTGGTTGACCACAATGGCGCGAAACTCCTCCGAGCCCAAGAACTTCGCCTTGAAGCCCCTCTCTGCCTCCCGAGCAGCAGAAGCCTCGGTAGCCTCAACGGACCATTTTAGCAACCTTAATTCAGCAAACATATCATCTTGCTCAATTAGGGCCTCCCTGAGCTGCTCAGACGCCGCCCGTGCATCCGCCCTGGCTTGGACCAGGTCATCCTCCAGGGCCAAGGCACGGTCAGTAGCCATCAGGAGCCGGGACTCCATTTGGCTCTGTAGCTCCTTCTCCCTCACCTGTAGCTGGTCTCTCTCCTACGTCATCTGAAGGAGATCCTGGGTGACCGACATGGCCTTCTCAGAGGCTAGACGTTCCCGGTGTCGGGAATTCTCGAGGGCCTGCTCGGTGTCATGCAAAAGCTTCCTCAGCTGCCCTACCTCCTCACGGAGAGCCCTGTTGTGGCTGGCCTGCTTTACCCCGGACCAATACTCAAGACTCGCGGCTGCCTCCGCCTTTAGGGCTCGCTGGAGTAAGGCCTCCGCTTGGGGCTCGGAACACAGGTCCCGGCCGATCACCAGGCAGTCCTCAGCGACCTGACATCGCACCAAAAGATTAGCAGCTGCACCGAAAGACAGGCAAATACTATAGTAATTTGCACCTGCAGAAGGGTCTTGTGAAGGTTGGCTAGCGGTTCGGCCGAGGCCCGCACGACTACCTCGGCTGGAGGACAGGGTACGCCGCCCTGCTCTTTAATCGGCGGAGAGGGCGGGTGAACTGATGGATGCTGGACGACAGCAGCCTCAGCAATCGAGCCGAGAGAATTGGAATCTATCTCGTCAGGACATGAAATCCCCTCCGGCAAAATTCGAGCGGTCGAAGTCTTCCCCGATCGCACCACGGAGGGGGACCGCATGGAGGCCTCTAACGCTGCATACAACCTCTCCCTTAATCGATCTAGTTTCATACGAAATTGAATACGTGACGCCTCCTTACCCGTCGGAGTGACAGCGGGGGCGACGGAGGGGGAGGGGGCCACCCCGGGGACGTAAACAGGCGAAGCCTAAGTAGGCGAAGCTACCCTGGTAGGTAGAATCGTTTCCTCCGGCACTGAGGGCAGAGAAGAGGAACGGACGGGACATCGCTTCCTCCAAGAAGGGCCCAAGCCCTTGGGGAGCCGCCGCTTCTGCCGGCCGAGGGGCTGGACAACTATCGGGGGGATGGAGCAAGTAGATTTTGTCGCCCCCCCCTGTCAGGGCTGCTCGTGCCTGGAGTGGGGTCACCCACGACGGGGGAACCTGCTCCCGAGGCAACCTGTGGGGTTGGGAGCGCTGACTCTTCGGCTGGGGGGGATATAACAGTAACACCGACTTCTTCTGCGGAGGCAACCCCATGAGTTGAAACAAGGGGCCTCTCGACGGACTCGGCCGGGGCGGGAGGAATGTCAGGAAGAATCGGAGGAGGATTCAGGGCCTCCTTATTGGCCTCCACCCACCTGATGAATTGACTCATCGCTTTGGCATACATGACTTCCTCTACAGAAGCCAAACAGAAAGAATATCAGTCAGAACCAATGTGCGTGGAAGACAGAGACGGGCATACCTAGGGAGGGACTAATCTGCGTTACTTTAGGGCTAAGACCTGCCCGGTACATAAGTTCTTCGCTTTGAACTAGCCCCGGGTCGTTGAACTCCATGCCCGAGAGTACCTCTCAAGCAAGATGATACGCTGGGCTGCGAAAGAAGCTCTCCAAGGAGGGAGGAGTTGGCAGGTCAGCTATCCAACACAAAGGGCTGAAGGGCAATGACGATAGCAGGATGAAGAAGAATTTCTCTTTCCACCCCTTGTGTGAAGAAGGAAACCCTCCCAGAAACCTATGGCCTGGATGGGCCGCGAAGCTAAAAACTCCTCTTGATCCTATCGGAGTGAAGAAGGAGTGGAAAAGGGGTGGAGTCAGAGGAAGACCAAAAAGCTTAAAAATGATATATGCCCCCCCATCTGGGCGAAGACATTGGGAGCCATCTAGTGTAACGGAATGCCAAAATAAGAGGCTATGTTCACAAAAAAGGGGGGATAGGGAAACGAAGCCCTACCTCCATCTGTCCTAAGAAGAAAGTCAGCATACCGGTGGGGGCTCCACAGGTTTCTGGTCTACCTTAGGGATGACCATCGTCATCTCGGCCGGAACCCCATATGTCTCGGTGGCCCCCTGCAAAGCCTCGGGCCTCACTCTCGAAGAGGCGAATTCGTACCACTCCGCCCGATAACCTTCCATGACCCCTAGATAGCAAAAGAGAGGATGACGGATTACTCAAGCGCAGAAGAAGACTTGCAGGAGAGGAAGGCGAAGTACACTCAGTCACCGAACCAGAAATGGACATCGGCGCCTGTTTTTCCCCTCTTATATCTCGGCAGGCATCCGCTTAAGCGCAATAAGAACAAGACGCGTGGAAAGCTAGGAACCGCTTTGTCTAGACGATCGATCGTCGAGAGCTAGCGGGACCCGGTCACGTCTAGAGGGACTTGGGGGTAGCCGTTGTAATACGTAGCAATAAGACACTCGCACGGACACCCCACTACCCTCTAAACATAGGATCAGACGTTTTTAATCTCGGGAATAGGGGTATCATTATGAGCCTTCGGGAAGCGGAGAAGCTTCCTTGGGAAAACAAGAAGACATCGAACGGGGGGGGGGGGGGGCTTCTCATAACTCTAGACGAGACGGATATAGTCCAAAGAAGCTTCCCTGTTTATGAAGGGAACGGGTACAACAGCACATACCTAAGCGAAGGCAACTTCTTCATCCCGGTACTAGTCTGATCAGTCAGTCACACTTCCTTCAATCAGACTTGAAGGGAGAGACTTGTGATAGGGTTGGAAAGTCCATGCCTGGTATAGGGGATGAAGAAGTCGGGACTTGGCATAACCTCTTATCTCGGGCCCCGAGCCCTCCGCGGGGGTCACACTCGGGAAGGTCGGGCCCTTCCCCGGAAAGGAGGGCCCCGAGGGCATTTCAGGAAATGGCGAATCTGAAGACCCCTAAGCCCGCCTCTGGATGCGAATTCCCCGCAATTACCGACCTCGGAAGCCCCGGGTGCCGCAACTAAAGAAAGAGTGATAAGGACAAGGACTATTTCAAAAGAATATCCCTCTATCACCGAAAGCGGCGGACAAGACCTGAATCTCGAAAACGTGGCCGCCATAAGGGAGGCACGATCAGTCGGCCTACACGGGTATAAAAGGTAGTTCAATCCCGTCGATAAGGGGGTTACGATCTCTGATCTCTGCACATTTCCTTTCTTTGACACCACCATTCGTCTACCCTACTAACTTGAGCGTCGGAGTAGACTCCGCCAGACCCCTGCCGGCGTGTCCCCTAACGGTTGTGTTACTCTCGCATGAAATTTTTTAATTTATGTTTAAAAAATTACTATTCTTAATATATTGAGTCAAATTTAAGTTTGAGGGCATAAATATAATTAGGAGAAGTAGACGAACACATAAGAGATAATTTCATGTCAATCCAATATCGTTTAGTCCTTCAGTCGATTCTCGATAAAATCGGTTAGTGGAACAAATATCCTCGAATTGATATGAAACTAGTTTCTATGTGTTCGTCTATTTCTCCTTATTATATTCATGTTCTAAAATGCCAATTTAACTTAATATATTGATAGCGGTGAATTTTTGAACACGAATATGTTCGAAAATTTTAATTCTTGTTAAAAAAAATTATTGTTCTTAGTATAATGAGTCAAATTGATGTTTAAGGGCATGAATATAATTAGAAGAAATTGACGAATATATAAGAGTTAATTTTATGTCAATTCGAGATCGTTTGGTTCATTAGTGGATATTGGACAAAATCGGCTAATGAACCAAATGACCTCGAATAAACATAAAACTAGCTCCCATGTATTCGTCTAATTCTCCTAAGTATATTCATATCCTCAAACATCAATTTGACTCAATATATTGAGACTAATAATATTTTTTTTAACACGAATATAATTGAAAAATCTAATTCGTGTTTTAAAAGTTACTTGTAAGACCCGTGCAGGGCACTTGAGAGGGTGAATAACCCTTCAATTAAAAAAATTTGATCTTTTGTCTTCTCTATAAAGATAAGATTAGTTAAAAATAAATTAATAACATAAATAAGATCAATTACTAAAACAGAATGAGGCAACCAGATTTTATTTTGTTACAACCAAGGTAGTTGTTAATTTAAGACAATGAATATATTAATCTCTAGATTAACTCCTTGTGGACGGATAAACCTCTTATACACTTGGAAACTTAAAAAAGTAAGGAACATGAATATAATAGTGTTTAAAGATTGAATTGATGAATTACTCTGAGTTAATTAGAGGCTTATTTATAGCTCCAGAAAATATTATTGACGTGGTAACGTGACCCTCGAGTGCTATACGGGTGTGTGTTAATGGTCAATGCCTATCCACATCGCAAACGACTGAAAATGACAAGTTTAGCGATAAGGTAGTCAAACACGGGCGTCGTTGTTCATTCAGGCGCCTGTATTAAGGCCGGGCACCCAGAGCTTGGTTAACCCCAGGTTGATTGGCAGCTTGGGCTTTGGTTGATTTTCCAACTATCCAAAGTTGGGTTCACCCGAACCCACCTCCGACTTTCTCCTCGAGCAATCTTTCTCCTTGACTTTTCGTCCTTGGATGTCGGGTGCGTCCTTCTCGCTCTACTGGTGTACTCTTCCGCAAACTTTGAGTCTCTCAAATGTACTGAGTCTGTCAACCCTCTTCTTATGTCATTCTTCTCGTTTGCTGCATCTTTTGTTCACTTGACTCGGTTGACATAGGGATCAAAACTTAGACACAGGGATCAAAACAAATAGGACCTAACTTGACTTGGTTGACTATATCAAAACTATCCCAGGGTACTTATATTACTATCCAACACTGCCCAATGTACCAAACGACCTTGGATTAATATGAAACTAACTCTTATGCATTTGTCTAATTTTCTTGATTATATTCATACATTTAAACATTAATTTGACTCAATATAGTATGAGTAATAATTTTTTTAACATGAATATATATTGTGAGCAGCGATTGTTTAAAATATCTAATTTGTGTTAAAAGTATTATTGCTCTAATATATTGAGTCAAAATAATATTTGAGGGTATAAATATAATCAAAAGAATTAGACGAATATATAAAAATTAGTTTTATATCAATCCGAGATCATTTGGTTCATTGATAAATTTTAAACAAAATCTACTTTAAAAAAAACAAAGCAGCGAACTGATTTATATTAGGGAAATGATTCGCACAGTGAAAGTAAATGCCCAATGAAAATTTTCACCGTCAATCGACGGCACATCCGACGTCCGATCGCCGATCGGATACCACCGGCGACCTTCGATCACCATTCCGAATCAAATTATACCTTGGGAGATGGTGAACCGATCGAGATCACCGACAACGATGAACCCGTCGAGATCGACGGTGAATGATGCGATATCGCAATTGCAGCGATCTCCGACGGGTTCACCGTGTTCCCAGGATATAGTTTGGTTCAGGGCGACGGCCTGAAGCCGCCGATGGTGTCCGATCGATGATTGGACGTTGGATGTGTCGCCGATTGACTGTCAAATTTTTCATTGAGACATTCACTTTCACTGTGCATATCATAACCCTTTATATTATTAGTGGATTGATTATTCGAAATTTTTAAATTTTGAATAGAGCGAAATTGATTTGACCGATAAAAAAATCAATCTTTTTTATCCGTCCAATTACTAAGGATAAAATAAAAAATAAATATATAATTTAAGTAATTTTGAAACTATCTGAAGCGATTTGATAATTTCATAAAGAGGGCCGGCTCAAGCCTATTTAAGGCCCTAGGCAAAAAAAAAGAAGTCTTTAACATTGTTTAAAAAAAAATTTATTCGTCCTTTTTCATTCGAACTTGTAACTGACAACTGACTTGGTCAAAAATAAATATATTTAGAATTATTTAAAAACTAAGAAAGATAAAAAAATATCTAATTACTCAAATAAAAGACGAAAATAATAACTCTTACAAAAAGGAATAAATGAAATGAGACAATGATAATAAAAAATCATGTTTCCATCTTTAACTCATCATCACCGCAAATCACAAAAAAATAAATAAATAAATAAATAATACATATACAAATGATAAAACTCAATATAATCCTTAGAAAATGAAGATCGTAACAAGATCAAACTAGCCATTATCATTTATTAAAATCTAAATAAGTCATTTTAGGCACAAAACAAAAGAAAAAATAAATCATATTTTTTATCACTTAAACCAAAATAGTTGTAAATAATAGAATAGAAACAAAAGGGAAATCAAAAAATGTATTTATGTAAATACATATAAATAAAGCAAAACTTAATGTCTATCAAGAAAGCGAAATGACAAAGATATCTAACTTACTATTGCTCAAAAATAATAAAATCCTCTATTTCGATCGAACACAATATGGATGAATCCGTCAACATTTGAACTTAATTAAGCAAGGAGCATAGTAGCACCAACCGAATCAACATGACAGCGTTAGATGTAATTTCTCTTTCCCAATATCAATGTGCGAGAGAAGTACAAAGAGGGGGAGCTAGTCAAGGGAAGAGAGGGAACTTGAAAAAAGGCTAATATTTTTTATTTTGCATTGCATGGATAAAAAAATTTTAATTCATATTCTTACTAATCAGAAGAGAAAACGTTACTAACAAAAAATAAATGTAACGAGAGAAGGCTAGAGTTGAAAGATATTGAAGAGGAATACAATAGATCTTATAAAATAACATACATAATAAAAATTAAATTTAAAATATTAAAAAGAGAACCCCTTATGACTCTATCTATTGGAACTATAATAAGATTTTTATAAAATTTATATTTTGACTAAAAATAAAATACGTACATTTTTTATCAAAATCTTATTCTTTTTCATTCTCTTAAAATATATAATAAAAATATATTTAATATATTAAAAATAATAGACCCCAATAAAAATTGAGACCCTAGACATAAATTTTAATGGCCTATGCCTAAAGACGGCCATAAACCCATCTAGTGTCAGGAAAAAGTCATTTTATACATGTTTGTCTAGATTTAAAGAATGTAAAAAATCCTTCGAATGAAACATAAACACACGGGGAAGCAAATCCTAGATTTCACTTTACTTAGGCTCTGTTTAATCCTTCCATGTCGGCAAGTCACATTGCAATATGTCAGAAAATAAAAGAAATTACGACGTAGATAAGATGAAAGATAGGAAAACGCAGGTTGGACCATTTCGCCGGCATTCACATTTCGTTTTCGCACGCAGAGCGGAAGAGATGGATTGGTCAACAAGCAATCCTAATAATTATATAAATATATACTTTAATTTATAATAATTCGTAAATAATAAATAATTTAAAATAAAATTAAGTTTTGGATTTAATTTTACCTAAAATATGAGAAATGGATTTTGCCATATGGATGGAGGATGGTGGGTGGTCTCCCTCTCTGACTTGAACTTTCAGTACGAAGTTTCCAGAAAGTTTCGGCGAACTATATATACATCATCGTTGCTGTTAGCTTTGGGTCTATCCTCAGTGACACTGCGAGATCGTTCCTTTGATGGAGATGCAGATGGGGGTGGCTCCGATCGACGGCCTTCCAGCTGTTCCTGGCAGTCGCGACGGGCACGGGCGGCCACTTCTCCTGATGTGGCTTGGTTTCTCGGCGATGGCGTTCTGGGCGGGCGAATTGCTGCGCGCTCTGCCGCTCGCGCAGGGCGGCGGCGCCGCCGCCGCCGCCGCGCAGCTCCTGGTCCCCTACGTCATGTGGATGCTGGCGCTCGTCGTTACGCTGGCGGCTGTAGCGCCACGGAGTACGCTGCCGAGAGCGGTGGTCGTCGACGTGGCTGATCACCGGCTTGCTTCTTTCCTCTCGATGGTCGTGTTGGCAGGTGGCCTCCTGCGCGCTCTGGCGGAGGCGGAAGCTGATGATGCCGAGGCGATGCTCGTCGACACTGCGGCTGTAGCCCGCCTCGTCGGAGCGTACGCGATCTTTCTGCTGTCTGTTATATATCTTAGGATATATGGTGTGAATGGAAAAGAGGTGGAGGGACTTTTAGTCTCACATTGTTACTTTCTCTTGAGTAGAAAGTGAGGAGGAGAATAAAATGGCCCCCTTGAGAGGGGGGGCTTTAGTCCCACATTGGGAGTTTAAGGTAAAATATTTGGTTTATATTGTATCACAAGCATGGTAGTTGTGAACAAATGCTAGGGGAGAGGCTCTCTCTCACACGTGGGTGCGCAGGGGGGGGTGCAAATCCAGGGCCCGGATTTGTACTGAACCAAGTGAACTCGTGTGCATGCACGACCCGCGCACGTCGAATGTCGGACCGGTCGGGGCAAAATTTGTCCAAGCAGATGAACCAAAGTTTTGCCAATTTGATTTTTGCTCGAATGTAACTGATGTATTAATTTTGTTTAATGCGAGATCAGTAACCCCCAGACGTTTGGATCTGGTCGGGTAAATGCCATTAAATAACGATTAATTCGTCATTTAATACTGCGAGGTCTGAGCCCACTGATAGCAGTCGGGTACCTCCTCAGTTCGCCACGAGCAACGAGTGCTCCGTTGTGCCCGTGGTCTGCTGTTGTATCCTGAGAGACGGAAGTCCATCTGAGCCTCGAAGCACCGCCGGAGGAGGACGAATCTGTTTCAAGGAAACTGCGCTGCGCAGGCCTCAGCAACTCCCCGGTCGGGAGACGACCTACTGCTGTTCGGGAGATCCCGGTCGGGAAACTCCACTCGGAAACCTCTCTCGGCCTTCCAGTCGGGAGCTCGATCGGCCGATCGACAGTTCCACTCGGGAGCTCACTCGGCTTCACCCGGGAGCTCACTCGGCCGCTAAGGAAACTTCACTCGGGAGCTCACTCGGCCACTCGGGAGCTCACTCGGCCGCTCGGGAAACGTCACTCGGGAGCTCACTCGGCCGCTCGGGAAACTTCATTCGGGAGCTCACTCGGCCACTCGGGAACTCACTCGGCCGCTCGGGAAACTTCATTCGGGAGCTCACTCGGCCTCTCGGGAGATTTCACTCGGATCTCACTCGGCCACTCGGGAAAGCCAGCTCGGGTCGGGAGATTCCACTCGGACCTCACTCGGCCACTCGGATCTCACTCGGCAGCTTCGGTTTTCAACTCGGCCACTCAACAGAGATAAGTTGAAATTGTTTTTGTAATTTCAATTTAGTATAAAATCTCAGAAAAATCCTCCAACACTGTCGCTCGTCGCCACGCTGATGCCGGTCGTCGTCGGATTGCCTCGGAGGGCGGCAATTCCCTCGGCAACATATATGCTGCTAATTTCTGCCGTCATCTGGTACCAGCTCCAGTTGTGGTAGCCATGATTAGGATCTCGCATCTTCTCTTTATCCTTCATCATGCACGATTCTCGGTCTATTTATTTACATGTTGTGTACCTTGATGTCGCGATGTTATGATCAAGGTTTTAGATGGTCTGATCAATAAATTGGAGTCTTCTTTCGGTCTGAAATTAAAATGATATTATAAGAGTTTAAATACCAAGAACTAGCTAGTAGCTAGTAGCCATTCATGTTAAGATATTATCCTCGGCATGACATAGATTATATTGAAGTATTTGCACAGGTGGCTAGGTGAGATACTATCCTGCACGTTTCGAAGAATTGCTCGTTCGATATAGATTGGATAACTTCTTCCTCAATCGGCAGACAATTAGAATCTTTAACTTAATGATCCTTTCAATCACCTGTATCATAACCGATAAGGCTGGAACAAATAAAAAAAAGGAAAGAAAATGTCATCACATCAAAGAAAGTAGCGTACCGATATGATTTATGACAAACAAACAAAGATGTAAACCTTCATGGTACATAAAAGTACAATCTATGATACAATGAAAACAAATCTGACCATGCAAACGGAAATATAGTGTATCATATCAAATACAACCAAATCAACGTGAGACACCTCGACACGGGAGAATTGGGAGAGGCTGTCGGACACTCCAAACGATCATCCTGAAAGAAAAACAAGGCTAACGAGGTGAATCCAAACTCAACGGGTATGAAGTCAGATATGCACAGAAAGCTATGCTAACAGTAAGTAACAAACTACCACAGGCCAAAGTGCAATAATAGGAAATGTGTAACTGAAATATTGAATGAATAATACATACCAGTGTTAATCTAAACTCGAGGGTATATAAGTCAGTAAAACCTCAATACCCTTCCACGACAAACTCATAGCATACGAGTAACACAAAATCCCCGGAGCTTATGCCATACAAGCAAATGCAGGATCATAAAGGCTCATACCATACGTGCAATGCAGGATCACTAGACCCTATGCACACATACCTCATGAATGTGCATATCAAGCAAATGAAATAATCAAATGCAACAAACACAAGTAAATGCAATAATGCATAATATGCACATGATGCGGCATATGTCACCCATGACGCCAGTCAGCCACCGTCACATCTAACGCGAAATCGAGTAGGTAGGGCTCTAACCAATATGTGTTACCCCGGACACCAGTTGGCCACCATCACATCTAGTGCGAAATCGAGTGAGTAGAGCTTCGACCAACATTTGTTGCCTTCGATGCCAGTCGGCCACCGTTGCAACTAGAGCGAAACCGAGTAAGTAGGGCTCTGACACTGAGCGTACTCCTTGATAACCAGCATTATATTGATTATTTTAGGCTCTGAAATCCATGTTTGATCCACATTTTATATGCTTAAATTTGCAATTGCATTAGGTTTCATGTATTTCTTCTATTTTGGCTTTTAATTCAAATCTTTGTATATTTGGGATATTGTTTGACACTAAATTTGAATATCATTTTGTAGACTTCAAATGATCATGGACCTAGATCAAATCGGGTGAGACTTGAGTCAGCATTGGATCCAGATCAAAGGGATCGAGCATCGGATTAATAAGAGCCGTCCATTCCAGAGAACGGTTAGATCTGAGCCATCGGTCAACTTCTGGTCAATCCGAGTTCAAGATAGAGTCAATCATGACCATAGATCATGATCTGAAAATTTCAGCCAGATCCGAAGTAATCTGACCGTTGGATCAAGCTCAAGATGTTCTAGACCATCCATTCAAGAAAAGGGAAGATCTGGACCATCCGCCACTGATCTGGTTAATCCGAGCTGGGGACAGGTAGATCAGGACCATTGATTGGGATCTGTGGAGTTTGGTTTAGATTTGAAGAGATCCGACCGTTGGATGAAGTCAAATCGATCTCAGCCGTCCGTTGCTAATTTCTTTCTGAGCTGTGAGCCCTGACTCAACTGGCTGGGTCGAACTCAACTGGCTTGGTTTGGCTTAACCAAGTGCTGAGCTGAAGCTGGCTTGGCTTGACTGAATCAAAGGCTGGCTTGGCTGAATCAAAGACTGGCTGGGTTGAAACTGGGCCGAACCCAAGTGCTGAGGCTGAGCCGAACCAAGAGCCGAACCCAAGTGCTGAGGCTGAGCCGAACCAAGAGGAGATCCATCTCTTCGGTTTAATCACCTCATCGCGCGGAGAGCCGAAGGATCTACACAGACACACGCGACTCGAACGATTTCTTCTTCTTCCTCTGCCATTTCTCCTCTTCTCCTTCGGCCGGCGGATCTCCTCCATCTTCATCGCCGCCGGCCGGACCATCATCGCACAGTTAGGGTCGGGGTCCGAACCCTAGCTGATCTCCATTTCCTCTCCACCTCTACATCTCGCCGCCGACCACAAGCTAGGGCTCGGGTCCGAACCCTAGTCGACCTTCAATCCAACACTCTCTCGGGTTGGGGGAGAAGAGGATTGTGAGGCGATCTTCCACCTTCACGGCCGGACGACCTTCTTTCACAGCAGCTTCTCTTTTCTTCGGCAATTTCACAATTACTTCACAGCAGCTTAATTTCCTTCACAGTTCTTCCACTTCACAGCAGATCCAGCAGCCAGCAGATCTCTTTCCCAGCGCAGTTTCTCTTCAACATCATCCAGCAGATTTTCTTCATCAGATTCATAGCAGTTCTTTCGTTCACAGCCGAGTTTGGTAGCTTTTGTTCCACATCCAGCTCGATGCCATCAGATTTCACAGCAGTTCATTAGATTGGATTAATTGGTTTCCTTCATCAGATTGTTTGATTGGGTTAATGTAGTTGAATTTTATGTGTTGGATGTTGAATGTTTATATTGTATGAATCTTCCCCATTGCAATTTGCATGTTCTTGAAGCAATTTCAATCATGCCTATATGGTGTTTGGTCAAATGCCTCTTAGAACAATTACTTTCAATTGTGATGTTTCTTAGTTGTTTAACTTCGATTTTGTAGTGCTTTTCCAATTGCTTTAAGTTTTATGTCTTCATTACATGCAATTAAGTTAGGAGATTAGATTTCTTTAATGTTGTAGGTTTTTGTTCCATGTTTAGTTTTGTTGATGCTTAATTTCAAGTTGTCCTTTTCTTTTCTGCAATTGTAGTTAGGTTAAATTAGATTTCCTTACCTGCATTGTCTTTCCTTAATTAGAACTAGATTTCATACCTGCTTTGCTATTTCTTTTCGTAGTATTAACGTTCAAATCCAAAATCCAGTTTCATATCCAAAACCCAAAAGCAATAACATACGATCCTGAGATTTATCATGTACCAACTACATTCGTTGGGAGACGACTCGAGTTACTCTATGCTACATTAGTTTAGAGGAGTTCGATACTTTAATTATACTTGAAACCGTGACACGATTGAAACGGTGCGCCGTTGCCGAGGAATGTAGTGGTGCTTGATAATTATATTCTTTGATTCTATTCTTGATTGCTTTATCTTTTATATATGGTTGCTGTCATTTTATTTGTTTGGTGACAGGACTGCCAATTCAAAATGTTTTCAACTGAACAATCAGAGATCAAAAGTGCACTGTTGGAGTTAAAGTTTTGGGTGAAGCAATTGGAATTCCAACAAAGACCCAACAATTATTCATCTACTTGCAATTCGAGTTGGGGGAATCATTTTAATTCACAACAGCCCCCACAACAAGGAAAACCTCTATTTCAGAGTTTTCAGCAGTCCTACTCAAATTTTTAGCCAAGTCAGCCTTTCCAACAATTTCAGCATTCAAATCAAGATTTCCAACAGCCCTATTCTAACTTTCAGCAGAACCAACCTTTCAATCAGTCACCACAGCAATTTCAACCACAATTCCAGAATTTCCAGCAAGGTTGCAATTCAAATCTTCAGCAAAATTTTCAACCATTTCAACAAAACCAGCAAGTCTGTCAAGGGTTCCAACAACATTCACAGATCTATAATAATTTACAGCAGCCTGCCCAGAATTTTCAGCATCCAAATGATCAATTTCAGCCACAATTTTAGCAAGATCAACTATCCTTTCAACCAAGTCAAAATTTTCAGCAGGGCTTCCAACTATTTCAGACTTTCCAATGTCAAAATCAGAGTGGATTTCAACCTTCACAGCAATATTTTCCACCACATGATCAGAATTTTCAGCCTCCATTTCAGAGTTTTCAATTCCAGGATCAGAGTTTTCAGAACCATAATTTTCAGAAACGTCAACCAAGTTGTCAAGATAATTTTCAGCAAATTGATCAGCCTTTTCAACCTTATAATCAGCCCCAACAACTCTATTCTCATCTTAAAAAGTGTGAAAGACGCCTTAAACAATTGGTTAATCAAGTGAATCAAATACAAGCCCAAAGATCAGGACAATTATCTTCTCAAGCCACTTTTAATTCTGAGGAGCATGGAGAGGATCCTCCTAGCATTAGCATGGATATGTCAGATGAAGTTGTTGAGGCAGAGTTTATCGCTAATGATGTTTCACTTGACATAGTAGGAGGAGGTTTTAGCTCAGATAAGGATGAAGATGCAGTAGAGACAGAGGCATTGGAGGAGATTGACAGTAAAGCTTGTGACAGCCTTGAATTCGAAACTGAAGCACTACAGGACCCTTCTCAATTTTTATTTTGTGATGATATTGTTATTGATGGTCCTAATTTTTCTAATATGACTGTTGCAGATATGGTTGATAAAGAATGCGTTGCAGATAAATCTATAGGTGTAGGGGATTGCACTGAGCCCCAGGGACCACCACTATTGACTGATACATTAGAAGATTCAGAAGTTCAGCATGGAAGTGTAGGGACTTGCATAGTGGAAGCAAGAACCCAAGAATCACCTGTTTCAGTTGAGTGTCCACCAAAACCTAAGCCTGAGATGAAACCTGTTCTTGACCAAAAGGAAGCTATGGATACATCTACTCTTGTAGAACCTCCAGGTATTCTTCAGTACGATCAGGTAAGTATTCCTCTTATGTCCTTGGAAAAATCAATGGAGGCACCTCAAACTGATTTTATTGTTTGTGATACACTTATGGATACATCTTTTGTAGAATTTGATTGTGAAAAATTCTTAGAGGTGCCTAAAATTGGTGTTGTTTGTTGTGATGAATTTATTGACACATCTTCTGTAGAAATTGTTTGTGAAAAACATGTAGGGGCACCTAAAATTAATTCTGTTCATTGTGGTGAATGTTTGGATACACCTAGTGTTGAGTTTGCTTGTTGAGATGATATTCTTGATACATTATTTGTGGAAAATAATTATGAAAATTGCATAGAGGTACCCAATGCTGATTTTGTTGGTTGTGATGCATACCTCGATTCTTTTTATATAGAGATTGATGTTATTTCATTTCTTTCTTACCCTGCACACTTGAGAGAGATACTACATGGTTTTGCAGGGTCACGTAGGCTTCTGGAGTGGGTGCTCCATCTGAACAGACTCGAACCTCCTGGAAGGACTTCCAAAAAGCATCAAGAGGGAGGAGTTGCTTTTATTTTGACTAGTAACACTTCACCTCTAAAGTGGATTCTGAACCTTAATCGTCTTCGACCACCGGAAGATGCTTATGCAAAATTAATAAGGGAGAAATCTGTCCACTACGAGATTGATCACATGAGGATAATTCTCCCAAGATGGATGCTACGTGCTCTTTACCCTATTCGAAGGGGAGTTATTTTCTTCTTACCCTCCTATTTCATTGTGAATATCATTTTCATGTTTTCAAGTAGTAATCTTTCTTTTCAAATTAGTTCTTGCTAATAAATGCTAGAATAGAGTAGAATGCATAAGAGCCATTGTAGATACCATGTTAGTCTTTTTGGCATTTTATTTCTTGCGTGACTAGAAATAAATGTATTCATCTAGATTTTCTTATATCGTTTTAGAGTCCTTTGAAAGTAAATTAAATTTGGTTGTCAAAACTTAGGATTTAAGCCATTGGATGAAAATTCTCGGTTGCTTGAGTACTTCTTAATATTGGATTCTGAATTGATGAGTTGAGATGAATTCTTTTTATCTAGTGAGGAGTTGGCCAAATTTTTGTGATACACACATGTGATTGTACTCTAGAACTTGCTTAGGTTCTTTCAAAGCTATATTTCTATGATAGGACCACATTTATAGAGGTAAATCACTTGGTTTCTTTTCTTATATCATTTTTGCAATTTTCTTGTTAATACACTCTTATACCATATTTCCTTTCCCTCTTTTTCATGTTCATCATAATATTTTGCATGGATTTGGATACCTTAATGTTTCTTAATGTTATTTTGCCCGAGACAGACAAAAGTTTAAGTGTGGGGGAGGATGCAAGCATATTATCAATTTTTGAGGACAATTGAAATTTTTGGCAACCAACAAGCAAAAATGTGCCAAGTGGATTACAAGAGCTACAAGTGTACAAGTAGAGCACTTAGTTCTCAATTATCATGAAAAACTCCAAGTTATGAAGAAGTGAAGCTATGGAGTAGCTGAATTAAAAAAAAAAGAAGAAGTTGAAAACAGAAAACAGAAGAAAAGAAAAGAAAAATATGAAGTGGAAATCAAGGTTAGATTTTAAATTTGAAGTTGTGAACGAGGATGGAATTCATGCAAGATAACTCAAAAGAAATGGGCAAAGTGCATTGGGATACATTTTTGAGTGTCCAAGTCTTCCACTTTCCCTAATTTTTCCATATTTTCTTATCATGTTATATTTCTTCTCCATGTTTCCTTATCATATTATTTTCTTTGCTCTGCCATATCTTTTTGTCATATCATATTCTTTATTTTTTTATCGTGATTCATAAGTATCAAGTCCCTCAATTTTCTATTTCATCTCTATCATTGCATATATCTTCTTTAACTTGTTTGAATAAACTTTTGTAGGTGTGAATCCAATTCATGAATAATGGTGGAGAGTAGATAACAAGCAAGCCTATGGTAGTGTAAAAAGCATGTGTGTTTGAGTGAGCTCCACTTTCATCATGAACTTAGAATTCAAGAAGAGAGCCACCAAAACTTCCCTTGAAAGGCTTAGTGAGTTAAATTCATCTCAATGAATCATGAAAGATGAAAATGCTAAGTTGTTGATTTAAGGACAAGTCTCTAGTCCATTGAGCTTAGATTTTTGAGAATTGACAACCTTAGGTAATTTTCTTTTAATTGCTTCTAACTATGATTGAGAATAATCTAGGGGGATACATCCTTAGTTTACTAGTTAGCTTGTGCGAGACGCCCAAGAGTAAGTGTGGGGGAGTTGATAACCACCATTTTATTGATTATTTTAGGCTCTGAAATCCATGTTTAATCCACATTTTATATGCTTAAGTTTGCAATTACATTAGGTTTCATGTATTTCTTCTATTTTGGCTTTTAATTCAAATCTTTGTATATTTGGGATATTGTTTGACACTAAATTTGAATATCATTTTGTAGGCTTCAAATGATCATGGACCTAGATCAAATCGGGTCAGACTTGAGTCAGCATTGGATCCAGATCAAAGGGATCAAGCATCGGATTAATAAGAGCCGTCCATTCCAGAGAACGGTTAGATCTGAGCCATCGGTCAACTTCTGGTCAATCCGAGTTCAAGATAGAGTCAATCATGATCATAGATCAAGATCTGAAAATTTCAGCCAGATCAGAAGTAATCTGACCGTTGGATCAAGCTCAAGATGTTCTAGACCATCCATTCAAGAAAAGGGAAGATCTGGACCATCCGCCACTGATCTGGTTAATCCAAGCTGGGGACAGGTAGATCAGGACCATTGATTGGGATCTGTGGAGTTTGGTTCAGATCTGAAGAGATCCGACCGTTGGATGAAGCCAAATCGATCTCAGCCGTCCATTGCTAATTTCCTTATGAGCTGTGAGCCCTGACTCAACTGGCTGGGTCGAACTCAACTGGCTTGGTTTGGCTGAACCAAGTGCTGAGCTGAAGCTGGCTTGGCTTGACTGAATCAAAGGCTGGCTTGGCTGAATCAATGACTGGCTGGGTTAAAACTGGGCCGAACCCAAGTGCTGAGGCTGAGCCGAACCAAGAGGAGATCCATCTCTTCGGCTTAATCACCTCATCGCGCGGAGAGCCAAAGGATCTACATAGACACATGTGACTCGAACGATTTCTTCTTCTTCCTCTGCCATTTCTCCTCTTCTCCTCCGGCCGGCGGATCTCCTCCATCTTCATCGCCGCCGGCCGGACCATCATCGCACAGTTAGGGTCGAGGTCCGAACCCTAGCTGATCTCCATTTCCTCTCCACCTCTCCATCTCGCCGCCGACCACAAGCTAGGGCTCGGGTCCGAACCCTAGTCGACCTTCAATCCAACACTCTCTCGGGTTGGGGGAGAAGAGGATTGTGAGGCGATCTTCCACCTTCACGGCCGGACGACCTTCTTTCACAGCAACTTCTCTTTTCTTCGGCAATTTCACAATTACTTCACAGCAGCTTAATTTCCTTCACAATTCTTCCACTTCACAGCAGATCCAGCAGCCAGCAGATCTCTTTCCTAGCGCAGTTTCTCTTCAACATCATCCAGCAGATTTTCTTCATCAGATTCATAACAGTTCTTTCGTTCACAGCCGAGTTTGGTAGCTTTTGTTCCACTTCCAGCCCGATGCCATCAGATTTCACAGCGGTTCATTAGATTGGATTAATTGGTTTCCTTCATCAGATTGTTTGATTGGGTTAATGTAGTTGAATTTTATGTGTTGGATGTTGAATGTTTGTATTGGATGAATCTTCCCCATTGCAATTTGCATGTTCTTGAAGCAATTTCAATCATGCCTATATGGTGTTTGGTCAAATGCCTTTTAGAACAATTACTTTCAATTGTGATGTTTCTTAGTTGCTTAACTTCGATTTTGTAGTGCTTTTCCAATTGCTTTAAGTTTTATGTCTTCATTACATGCAATTAAGTTAGGAGATTAGATTTCTTTAATGTTGTAGGTTTTTGTTCCATGTTTAGTTTTGTTGATGTTTAATTTCAAGTTGTCCTTTTCTTTTCTGCAATTGTGGTTAGGTTAAATTAGATTTCCTTACCTGCATTGTCTTTCCTTAATTAGAACTAGATTTCATACCTGCTTTGCTATTTCTTTTCGTAGTATTAACGTTCAAATCCAAAATCCAGTTTCATATCCAAAACCCAAAAGAAATAACATACGATCCTGAGATTTATCATGTACCAACTACATTCGTTGGGAGACGACTCAAGTTACTCTATGCTACATTAGTTTAGAGGAGTTTGATACTTTAATTGTATTTGAAACCGTGACACGACTGAAACGGTTATCACTCCTCCCAGGTTCTGAGAGGAAAAGTCATGCTCCCAACCCCTCGTTTTCACCAAATAGAGGAGGGGACCCTGTCGTAGCACTGTGACCTATAATCCACTAAAATTGGGACGACAAGGCAATCTGGCATGTCTAACGACCCGTCTCAACCTTCAGGGAAATAGGGTCACTTGCGAATGCCCCTACATTATCAACGTGTCTGATGACCCGTCTCGATCATCTTGGAGCCAAGGGTTGCCCGCGCACGCATCATGACACTATCCCATGCAACATCTACTAGATAAACTTCCCGAAATCAACATGATATACAAAGGTCCAGGTACCAAACATACATCATATCCTATTCCTAGTGCTAGATATAAAGTATGTCGTCCGTAATCCAATACACGCAGTAATACATGATAGTAAAGTAGTAAATCTAGTTAGACAACAATTAGTATCAAGTGAAAACATACAGAAATAGATATAACATGTATTCCTACTCCTATCCATATCAAACAATGCATAGAAGTATGACTATATTTAAAAAAAATAAGCTGGTCCACTCAGCCAACCAACCTGGCGCCATAGAGGTCCAGCAGGTGGGCCAGCAAAGACATTGCCGGGGGAGGGGGGGGGTCCTCGAGTCCGGAAGCCCCCCGGGGCATTATTCAGCCAGTAACGAGCAGGGTCGGTCGAGCCGACCCCTAGCCTCTCCTGGTCCGGTCACCTAGACCCGTTTCCTGACCTAGACCCGGGTCGTGTGCTCCAGACGGACGCGTGGCCGCCCACGCTCCCGTCGTGTCACATGAATCGGACACCCAACAGAGTCAGCCAGGCATATCTCGGTAAACTCCCTACTCAGGGCGTATTCTGCGCCTCAACACTCCCAGTCGAACGCGTGGCTGCCCACACTCTCTTGCCATTACCCGACCCGGTCCTCGACACCCGGACTCACCGGTCGTCGCTCAGGGCGTGGACTATTTCGTCCCTATGCCCCCTAGCTATATCATCATATCCAGGGTATGACCCTGATGTCGGTGTATTGTACGCCTTACTCGTCTCTGACATATCTTGCGGCTAGACCGCCAATCCAGTACTATCGTACTGCTGGAGCACCCCGCGCCCTACCGCACCACTCCTAGTACTCTCATACGGGCTGACATGTACCACACCCTTATCTTGTCAATCACAGACAAAGGTTGTCAGTCCCCCCCCCCGGTTATATAAACTCTTCACTCCACCTCCCGCAAATATGCGCGTGCGAGCTATCTCATCTACTGCTGCATTTCAATTCAGTTCCCCATATTTCCTGCGGATACTGACTTGACCGTCGGAGTGCCTGACCGGGAAAACCCCTCGGCGGGTTTGCTAACGGTCATTATTTTGCAGGCGGGAGTCAACTTGGAGCCAGGGCAGCGCCGCCTCACCCGCTTGCAACGTACGGGAGACCATCTGACCCTGGAGATCGCCACCTCGCTTCGCGACAAGATCATGTAGTATTACGACTAATCTAAAAGCATTACTGCGATCAGTTTGGGGGAGGCTTGATAGAGGTAGGCTTTTTCTTCTTCAAATGCTTGCACTAAATATGGAGGTTGAGCTCAAGAACTCCTCAGCCAGGAGATAGCATAAAAATCTTGGCTTGAGAGGGGAGCTCTGCCCCTTCAAACGTTTTCTTTTGTTTTATATGAATTCTTGAGTTAAGATCTTTATTTCAAATATCAGTTGATTGTTGCACATCATCAATCGACTAATAGGGTCTCCAAAAATTATCCATGTCATTGAGTAGTATTGACTATTTTAAAATCTGTCTGATTTTATCGATAATTCGAATATTAGTTGACTGATATAAATCATCATTCAACTGATATAATCTATCAAATTGGACAAGCGAGTCTAACTCGCTTCTATTTAGTTTTGATTGTCATAAGTTGACTGATATAACCCATCATTCAACTAATGTAAATCATCATTCAACTAATATAATCAGTCGAATTGAATAGGCGAGTCTGACTCGTTTTTGTTCACTTCATATCGACATCGGTCGATTGATATACACCATTAATCAACTGATCCCATCAATCGAATTAAGCGCACGAGTCTAACTCACTTATGTTTCATTCCATATTGACATTAGTCGATTGATGTAACAATCAATCGATGGATAATTTGATCTCGGAACCCTTCCATCTATTTTCTATAGCATCGTTTGATATTGATTCCTTAATCAATCTCAACTAATTCACTTTTGTTAGCCTTCCTAAAGGCTGAACTCGTCTAAGTCTCTACCTTAGTTCTCCAGTCGCTGATGCTAAATGAACCTTTTATTCTTCAGACTTTTGGTGTTTGGAGCTTCCTCGTCTCCGAATCTCCATCCACATTTGCATTCGATCCGCGATCTGTTCGAATTTCTCTTTTCTCTTTTCGTCAAGAATCCAATCATTAATTTTTTTTGGACTTTTCATATATATATCTTGTATTCGGTCTTCTGATCTGCACAGACTTTTTTACTAAAATTTTAGTTCTCGATTTTTTTGAACTTTTTTTATTTTATTTCCGGTTCCAATCTACAGGACCTTGTCTTGTAAATTTATAGTACAAATAAAATCTCATTTGATTAGCTTTGATTTAAATATTATCGAACATTAAAATTATTTTTTTTTTAAACATTATTCCATCAACCCGAAGACCGCATAAGAAGACAACAAATACTGCAGTCGCCAGCTCCAAACACAGCATGAATGCATGATGCGAACGAAATTCAGTATCACACCGCACACGTCATGCTGACAAGCTTGAAACAATCAAAAGAAAATCCTCTAGAAATACTATCAGAAGAAGACAAGTAGGATTCGACGGCCATCAAATGAAATGATGGAAAAAGGCCGCATTCACATTTCATAATTAGCAGTCGGTGAAGTTTCGGCATTCAAATTATTAAAAAAGTACGACAGTTGAAAAATAACAGGAGGTGATTGCGAAATCAGTCCAATTCAAATCTTTAGATAAAATTAGTGTGAAAGAAGAAACCTCCACAAACCGGTTTCTTTTAAGATTCTCAAAGAATGGGAAGAACAAAATCCTTCATATAAAACATAAAAATATTGCAAAACAATTCTAGATTTTGATTATACTCGATCGAGATGGAAAAAGTGGCTTGGATAGCTCGTTTGACCTTCTGACGTTCACTCATTTCGCGTTTGCTAAACAATTAATGCTAATAATTATATAAATATATACTTTAATCAGTAAATAAATTATTTTTAGAATTATAAATAAGTGAATTTAATTTTAACTAAAAAAATTGATATCCAGATGGATGGCGGCCTCATTTGTCTCGCTCGAACCGGCAGGCCGTATGATGTTTCCGGGAAGTTTCACTGGGAGAACGTTCGATTAATGGAGAAAGAGAAAGATCACTTGGCCGGAGATAGATTGGGTGATATTAATTGATAATCGCCCTATATATACATCACCGTCTCTGTTAGCTTTAGGTCTATCCTCAGTTACACCGCGAGTTCGTTACTTTAATTTAATGGAGAAAGAGATGGGGGTGGCTCCGATCGACGGCCTTCCAGCTGCACCTGACCGCGACGAGCACGGGCGGCCACTTCTCCTGATGTGGCTTGGTTTCTCGGCGATGGCGTTCTGGGCGGGCGAATTGCTGCGAGCTCTGCCGCTCGCGCAGGAAGGCGCCGCCGCCGCTGCCGTGCGCCTCCTGGTCCCCTACGTCATGTGGCTGCTGGCGCTCGTCGTCACGCACTCGGCTGTGGCGCCCCGGAGTACGCTCCAGAGGGCGGTGGCCGTCGACGTGGCTGATCACCAGCTTGCTTCTTTCCTCTGGATGGCCGTGATGGCAGGTCGCCTCCTGCGCGCTCTGGCGGAGGTGGAAGCTGATGATGACGAGGCGCTGCTGGTCGACACTGCGGCTGTCGCCCGCCTCGTCGGAGCCTACGCGATCTTTCTGCTGTCGCTCGTCGCCACCCTGATGCCGGTCGTCGTCGGATTGCCTCGGAGGGCGCCGATTCCCTCGGCAACATTTATGCTGCTAATTTCCGCCGTCATCTGGTACCAGCTCCAGTTGTGGTTGCCATAATTAGGATCTCGCATCTTCTCTTTATCCTTTATCATGCACGATTCATGGTTGCGATGTTATGATCAAGGTTTTACATGGTCTGATCAATAAATTGGCGTCTTCTTTCGGTCTGAAAATTAAAAAGATAAGTGTTTAAATACCAAGAACTAGCTAGCTAGCTAGCTAGTCGCCATTGATGAATTTGCCGGATCGCAGACGAGGGATCGAACGAGGAGAAATGGTGGGGGAGGAGAGAAGGAGAGCGGTGCAGGGCGGCGTGGCGGCTGAGGGCGTCCGTTGGCAGGTGAAAAGAATTCATGAAATTAAGCGAAATCTCGCCTGATGAAGCAAAGGGAATTAATAATTGGAAAAATAAAACATGTAAAATTTCTATATCGCCATCGATCACAATTGGATGATATTAAAGGTTTCTAATTGTGTTAGCAATTAGGAACCACATATGAAACCTAAATAGAACAATTTAATTCATAAATAAGATAATTAGATGAAGAGTGACTTTGTGAGCACGTTAAAACAGGCATACAAGATCTGCAAATCCCAAATGCATTATTCTCAGCGTTGTTTCAGAGCACTAGCTAGATTCATACAGAAAACCAGTCTCAATTTGGTGGCAACAGCTCTCATGCCATGGCAGGAACCACCTTGTTCAGGACCTTGAGTTCGTCATCGCCGTCCGTAGGCCTGAAGCAAGGCAATCCAGTCACCTCCTTCGTCGCGACCACAACCCCTTCGACTCTCTGCGATATCTCAATAAGCAGAGAAGCCACCGTGATGAGAGGTAAGGTCTCCATGATCAGCACAGTTGCTTCTTGCGGGACAGAGCTCAATGCAGTTTGAAGCTCATCCGCCGTGTTCTTCATGTCCTTGACCAAATAATCCACGCTCGACGGCTTCCTCATCGACTTGAACGATCCGGCCAACTCTTTCAGAACCTTCGCCGAATCCGAGCTCAGTTTCAGGTACGCATCGGCGAGATGCCTCCTTACTGAATCAGGCAGCTCCTGCAAATTCGTACGTGTCGGATCGAGTGAGTTTTAAGCAGTATATAGTGAGTGAATTCATGCGGGCAGATTGCGTGATGGATCTCACCAGATTCTCAGAGTTTATGCAGCAGTTCGTCAGCGACTCGATGCAGTACGCGCAGTGGCGCATGGCTGCGCCGATCTTGAGGTACTGCCTCCATGGATGCCCATACGAGAAACGACCATGAGGAGGCTCCCATCTCGCTAGGTTTGCCTATAAATCGATCGGATTTGGTGATTCGACGAATGTAGAATAATTAATGTATTGATCGGTATCGATTTGTACCAGTGAATCCTCAGATGCCTTGGAGTTAAGAACGCATTTGAATCCTTGTAGTTTCTGACTGCAAGTGTACTGCTTGCACTCCTCGCAGTCTTCCTCCTCCTCCTCCTTGAGGTATTCAGCTACTGACTCTGTTATTGGTGATCATTCATCGCATGCCAAGAATCAAGATGAATATTGTTATTATTTGCTAAGAAATTAGGATGAAAAAGGGAAATTATAATAAAGCGCCGTTTTTTTTATTGGATTCATAAAAAAAATACTCCGTTTAATTAATTTTTTTTTTTCAAAATAGAGCTCCCATCTCATGCGCCTCATTAAAATGAGGCGCCCTCACGGGCTAGATCGGATGGTAAGACGTCTGACTAATTTGGTCGAGGTCATAGATTCGAGGGTCATCAGTTGCACATGGGGATAAAACCCTGATTTAGTACAAATAATATTATAATAATTATGATTTAGTAACTATTATTAAATAAATTTATTTATATATTATAGCAATTTCGAAATTATAATTGTTATAATTAAGAAATAGCATTCACGTTGTAGTTGCTATGAAGCGTTACAATTTAAACTTGTTCTGTTTAATCGTATTTATATCATAATCATTATGTAATTATTATAATATAAATTTATCATATTTATATAATTGATCTACGGATTCTAGGATGGAGATTCCTGAAAATAAAAAAGAGACTACCTTCTAGGGACTGTGCGAGTTTTTCCATGTTGCGGATGGTGAGGCAATGGAGCTCCTCCCCTGCCCAAACCGGCCGGACCACAGTGCACACGGTGAGACAGATGCAGAAACCGAGCGTGATGGTGCAGAACCGCCACTGGGCCAAGGCCAGCAGCTGGTCGACGCGATAGCCGGACACCGCCACCAAGTTGAAGGTCAAGATGAAGATCATGAGTCCGTAGTCGAATCGGGCTTTGAGGGTAGGAATGAACCTGAAGAACGTTGCGGCAGAGGCTGTCCATGCACGCGGTCCACTCGAGTACTGATCAGTAATTTTGATCTAGCAGAAAATAGTGATGCACGGTTTGTTAATAATTAATTTGTTACGTACATAATATGAAGATCGAGGTTCCGAGAATGATGTGATCTGCAGTCTTGCCAGATTTGATGGCGAGCCAGTGGATGCCAAACGCCAGAGATCCAGCACTCACTGTTGCAGTAGCCCTGTTGAGCCCTTTGTACAAGGTGCCACCTGCATGGTTATGGCATGCATCTATCAGTCTATAAACAGGAGTACCGGAGTAGTCAGTGGATTTGGGGAGTCAGCATACCCACTGTGTACTCGAAGACCACCACCACTGTCATGACAGCCCACATAGCAGTGCCACCAACTCCATCGTACAGCGGCCTGGTGTAGTAGAACACAGAGGTCAGAACCAATGCGAGCCCCACTTTCATGCCATGGATCACCTTTCTCGGATCATCAGCGCCGATCTGCCACACTCTCCTCCCCAAGCTCCAGGCCTTCAGCTTCAACCCCGACGCCAGATTACAAACCCACAGCACGGCGAGTGCCGGTAGAGAAGGCTGAGCCTCCAAATTCACCGATGAGCCAGCGCCGGAAACTGTCACTTGCCATTCCAAGTCCAGCCCCCTCCTCGAAGCTTCTTTCTCACCAGCCATTTCGAGTTGACCATGAAACAGAACTGGATTAATGGCATGAGCTTCTTCTTGGCTTATGTGGGTGAGTAGCTTTTGATGCTTTTATATAGGAAGGGATTCACAAGGGAAAAAACAACAGTGCATCAGATAACAGCTAGCAGACATTCCTTTTCTTTTTCTTCTCATAAAGTGAGGATTTTTCATTGTTTGATACCTAAAAGCAAAGGTTTTGTTGGCACAATCACTTACTTTGGAGATAAAAATGTAACTAGATGAACATATTGTGCATGATGATTTCATGCGAGCTTTATGATGCACAGCACATGCACTAAATTACTTGTTAGTGGATTTAGTCTGGTTTAAAGCAGCTTATGGTGCATTCCCTTAGGTAAGGATATGGCAGAGACGATGCCCCCTTGGTGCCCCTTTCCACCTCATTCCCCTCCTTATCACATTTACCTTCTTAATTAGGTTTGAGATCATGGCTCATATCAGACCCCCCCTTTTATTATTTCTGAACGCCTATGTGGCCTATCTCGGATCAGTGTTTGCCTCGCACTTAAACTTGGATAGTGTTTGTTTGTTTGTTCTCCCCTAAAGTCTTCTTTTGATCTGTCCTTGCAAAAGGTCGTGCATGGCTTTTTAATGTCAATTTTAAAATCCGGATGTCCTAATTTCGTCCCACTAATTACGAAGGTAAACGATGTTCTATTTGGTTCGACTGTTTATAAATTTAAAGCACAATTTATGTACACTTAAGTTTTTTGTAATCTAAGTGTTTAGACTTCATTCAATTAATTTTTACTAGGGAAAAATTTGAAGCACAATTTAAAAATATTTATTTCATTTGATATTCAAATTTTAATTTTAGTATTGCACTAGTGACACTAGAGTACGCTTGTGGTTTCTTTTATAAGGTGATATGTCTATCAAGATAAATGAGGCGCGTAAAGTTTCCTTGTTGCTTAAGCTAAAAACGCTAATCCATTCAACTCATCATCGCATGAGACTTAGTCATCCCTTTTGATGGTCTATAGTGGAGAAAGCTCAGTGGCATCGCCCACATAAAGTAATTAATTACATTATGTCATCATGAATACAACTTGTTCTTTGAAGAAATGTGCCTTCCTTCATGGCTAACTATGTTATGGCCTAATTTTTTTTAAAAGCATTGTTAAAATATTTCTATCTGTCATTCATTGCGGATGACTTAGCTGATCAGGTCCCATAAAAGTTTTCTATCAACTATCAAATAAATCTGAAAAACAAAGATGAACTACGAAAAACAATCCAACACCAAAAGTGATTCAAACATTGTTTATTTCCAAGACATAAGAATCAAACCCTCATTACGGAAACTTATCCATCCACTTAAACAAAGGAGATGAATTAAAAGGACAATTTTGATATTTGACAGAAACTCATCCATCCACTTAATCAAACCCTCAGCATTGTAAGTTGACTCCTTCGGTCCTTCCCTTTCCTTCTAATCCGTGTAAATGAGAATTTTAACTCTGCTCTTCTCCCATGATGAAAATGCTAAGGTCAATTTATCATTCAACCGAAATCGTAACAAACGGTAACACTAGGAATATCAATATTTACAATGATGACAATATCGTATAGTCAACATCAGACAAACATAATGACAATATTTACTGCAGCAACTAAAATCTAGGAATATCAATATGTATTTAATTTGAAGACTTTCAATATTGATTACATTCTGAATACACAATGAACTTGCGACCAAGAAACATTAATGAGTGAGAAGATAGAGAAGGAACCAAAGAGATTTTAGGAAAACAAATTCTGGTGTTGACTTGGATCACTGCAATAGACAAATACCTACGAACTTTGCAGCGCTTGAACAAATTTAAAAAAAAAAAGAATCTAGAGTAAACCTCACTTAATTTGGATCCTTGCTTCTCTGATGCTATTTGGCTGGTAGCATACTAGTCCACTTATGAGTGTAGCAAACTTATTGTGCATCAGCTTATCAACGAAAGGAACCCCTAAAAACTATGGAGAAAGATAGCGCCTTTGTGATTTGAAGACCACTTTTTTTTATTCATCATATCTTCAGTGGCTCCGCTTCATCATCTCTGTCCTTCAAAGACCAATCTTGAGACTCTGCTAAGAGAATTAGTTATGAGAATATTTGAATGAAAGGGAATTCATTTAAAATAGTCTATCCAATACCGCCTTATAAAAAGGAGGTTGATGGGATGAAGTGTCAGGAATCAGGGGAGACATTAAAAATCACAAAGACCAAATGTTCTAGTTGAGAAAAACAACAGCAGCAATTTACATGTATAATCAATTCGCTGATTGTTGAATTCCACATTAGGAACAATCAGGGCTGTATATTTTATGATTACTAGGTACATGGCTCCTTATGAAATGTTTAAATCATTTTAATATTTCATGATCAAACTGTATGAGTCCCAAATATTAGGGATCGCACGATAACGCCCATTGAGCTCTATGCAATGCTATAGCCAAAAATTATGATAGTAGTAAACATTTGACTAGCAAGTGTAGCAAACTAGTTACCTGACAATACCAACAACCATGAGATGAATGTTGTCCTGCCTAAAGTTGTATTTGAAGATATTATGCAGAAAATTAAATCATTCAAAGCTAAAACAGAAATTTAGTTCATCAATAAAGTACAACTACAAGATATATTGTATTACTTGATCTGTGGATCTCAGCAATGGTCATCAATCTCCTCTGTAGAATGGCAGCAAGGAAAAGAAAAACAGAGCACATGCCAAACATGGCCGTCATAGGGAATGCACTCACCTGTAAATTGTCATTTCAACAATCATTATAAGGTAAACTACTTTGTTTTTCCACAATCTTACAAATCATGGCCACTGTAAGTAGTTGTTGTGATATAACTTATAAGGCTTTAATTGGTTTTTTGAGTCAAGGGGCATCAAATACATCAAATTAACCACATGAACCCTGAACTATAACTTACAGGCAAATATATTAGAGATTGAATTGGATGCTTACATTGTAAAGAACAACGCAGACAAATATGTTAAGGGGAATGCGGAAGAAGTTCATGATTGTGCTCCTAGCCTCCTCAGGAATGTACTGGGATCGCATTTTCATAATGGACGGCCAAAATATTCCAACACATGCTTCAAATGTACAGAATCCCAAGAGCTGAATACAACCCCCAAAAGAAATGCCCCCACCTTTAACTGATGATGGTGCTATCAAGGACTGCAGGATAGAAAGGATGGAATCAAACCATCTGCACGCAAGTAATGAGTAGAAGCAAAGAAGAAACCAATAGTGGTACTGGGAAGCTCGTACATTGGTAATAACAGGTAGGAGAAGAGTAATTGCTGCAATAGAAAATACAAGCTGCATGTAAGATTCAACTTTGGGTACAGCACGGGCCAATAGCCGAGATGCTGTGGAGCTCCCTAACATCGATGAGAGCATAAAAATGGCAAAGATGAAACCATGAGGAATATCCTCATCATTTGGACTTAGAGCAGGAGTCCAAAGGAAGACAAATGTATACATAGAGCCCTCAAACAGTGACTGAATTGCTCCCAGCAAAGCAATTTTCTCATCTGCAAGAGCATAATATACATCACAACCATATTATTTTAGCTTTTCATATTAATAATTTCTGTAAACAATGAAATGAATATATAAGAATACTAACCAGAAGAAATAGCTGATGCAGCAACCTTAAACTGGGTAAGCAAATCTTTGCTTTCTGAAGGATCTCCATAGTTCTCAGTCCATGTTGACAATATAACAGCCATGCCAATTGCAAGGAAGCATGCAGCAGCATCAAAGGGAGCAACAGGTCCAAAACCCAAGTTATCTGTCAGCAAATTAGCAAACAGCCCAGATACAATGGCAACCAGGCCATTGCCGAGAAATATGGCCTTGGAAAAAGTTATGGACAACCATTGTGGCTCGAAACCCCTCTGTATTATCAGACAAACAAATGAGACGAGAAGCATGTTAGTAAAGATAAATGCTATTAATTTCTCCTAACATAACTCACTTCTAGGTTCTAGAGTTTTGCATAGTACGTGTTAAAGTAAATGTTTCTCATCAAACAGCAACCAAACAATCTATTGGATAATCTAAGTGAAGGCAGTACGAAATAGTTCAAGTTCTTATGTTTGCCGCTTGCAGTTTTGCTTTTATTGAAATCGATACATGATGTCGCAGCCATCTCAAAGGAAAATGCTTTTATAAAATTTTATAGAATTGGAAGACTATATTATCTTGTCAATAAAATGCTCCTCAATCTATAGTTGCCCGTCTTGAATTAAAATTTCAATTTCTTGAAGATGTTTTGGAACATAGATTATCTATAAATTCTCTTTAATAACACACTCTAATACTTGGAGTCGTCATCTATCTCCTTCATTCCTGTGTCAAATACTAACACTCCAAGTGGAAGATCTGTCCCTTTTAACCCCATTTAAATTTTTTCAAAAATAACTCAGTTGAACACTACGATTCACACCTGTGTCACATAAATCTTCTCAAGCGATAGCCCTGAATCTAACTGATAGCTTAAGTCTTCACATGAGTAAGTTTGCACATAACATTGAAATGTTGTGCATTTCTTCAAGGAAACAATCATAAAATTGCTCCTCACATGATCTTTTCTGGAGTCCTTAATGCCAACTTTCTCCTTTTTTATTGTAGAACATACAGTCAAACAACAAACTAAGTAAACCAGTTTGGATGACTCTACTATCAGATTTAGGAATAAACAAAAAGAAAACAATAATTATGTATAATAATACGGCCCTTATGACAACTAAGTTCGAAGCACCAAAGTCATACAGTCGATCAGCTGATACAGTGAACTCTGAATTTAAAAGTGTATAACATTCTAACAGCTATAGAATCTGCCAGCAATGATGTTATGGAACGTATCAGAACAGATCCAAAGAGTCAAGAATTAAAAAGGAGAAAAATTAAACGGGCAGAGAACCTATGGAATTTACAAATGAATGTAGTCATATATCAACGAAATTTTCCAGTCACATTTTCCGACTGATAAAATACTCCTATTAGCTTCCTCAGAGAAACGTTCTAAGGAAATCTCAGAAAAAAAACGGTAACCATATCTTTGCACCAATAAAAGTGGTAATTTAGGTCAACCTTGTTGTGTTCAGCAACAAGCCATGATTCAAACGCAGAAAACAAGAGCGACGTGGCGATCCCGCCCAATATGCGTCCCAGCATTAAGACCTTATATTGTGGAGAATGCTTGGTGATGCAACTCAGTATGTAGGAGATACAGTATGTGACAGAAGCTCTCTTCCGACCTCTTAACACGCAAAAAAAAAAAAAATGAGGGGCATTTCAAATTAATCAGAAAGGAAACAAAGAGAAACACAGATCGGCCCGAATCGGGGAAGTGCTCACTGTTTGTCCGCAAGGGAACCAACTATGGTGCCGAACAACATGGAAGATCCGAACCCGGCGATGAACAGCCGACCAATATCTCCCTTATCATATCCATACGTAGTATAGAGATAGTACACATAGGGACCCTGCAACCAGTCTCCAGCTGCCTCCAAAAAAACGGAGAACTCGATTCAGACACACGAAGAAAAAAGACCCAACAGGAAGACTGAGATCTGGCCCTAAACAGATCAGATCTTCCCAACGCTGAGCGAACGAACAGATCTAGAGGAGGAAGTAGGTGGATTACCCATCATGAGGGAGTAAACAAGGAGGTAGTTGTTCTTGAAGGAGTTGAAAGCGGCGGAAGTGACGGCGCGGTCGCGGCCGGTCTTGCTGAGCTCCAGCGCCGCCACCACCGCAGCGAGCCCGCCAAAGAGCAGCCAGTAGAAGGTCTCCATTCTCCGGCGACCTTCCCCACACGCAAACGGAAGAAGGAGAGGAGGGAGAAATAGCGCCGGAGAAGTGGGAGTGGGTGTGGAAGCGATGCGACATCGGCTACTAAATAGGCGGGGTGGCGAAAGGAATAAATAAAGGACTTAATTGATAAATTCTATAAGTTTGTGGCAATTCTCTAAAATGACCCACTTTTTTTAATTTCTATTTTGAAAAAAAAAGTTAATTTTTTATTTCCAATCATGGTTTTACAAATATAATTCGGAGTTAAATTTTATTTCCTCAAAATATATATATATATATATATTACAAATATAATTCGGAGTTAAATTTTATTTCCTCAAAATATATATATATATATATATATATATATAAGATTAATTTAAAATTTCTATCCAAGTAATATTAAGAAATATTAGAATTTATAAGACAAATGGAAATGATAATAAAATAATAATTATTCGAATTTATGTCACTGAAATCTCAGAAAAAGATTTATTATACTGAGTCTTATTTTGTTTTATAAGAAATTATTTCTGAGATTTGCTAAAATTAAGAATTTGAGTCTTTTCCTTGAAAGCCTAATCTCTACAACTGTTGCTATTCTAATCTGTTTACCGAATGAATTAGCCGCCAATTAGGCAGCCTTCCTCTTCCAATTCCATGCAAAGGTATGAATGGCGTTGACTACAGATGATGGTGGAGCACTAGCAGGCCTCTCCTTTGGCTCTCTCCACTAACAGCAAGAAGTAGAACTTCCATCACTTGAATGGATGATCCCAGTGATCAAGGCTCCATCTGGCAGTCAACTTTTGGACTCATTATATGAACCATTTGTAGGAATTTATGAGCAAAGATATTTAAAATTCATAGCGGAAATAAGATTTCTAAAACGATCAATACGAAAGAAAACTCATATAAAGTGAATTTACAAAAATCCTATCGTATAGATATATATTTGGCGCGTGCCCTTCGCTTATTCCGCTTATCCGAGGTATGTCGGATCTCTTACACGTTCAAGTGTCCATGTCTCTATGCGTATCCACACGAACACGATCTTTGCCACGGAGAGGAACCACCTTAGTTGTGCTAGTAACTTGGGATGGTTCACAAAGCACAAGAACCTCCACTAGGGAGTTTTGGACAAGGAGGAAGAAAGAAGAAGAAGAGAAGTGTCACCCTTTAGTCTTTGACAAGAAGGGGTATTTATACTTATCTAATGAATACCAAGGGTCTATGTCTCTTGAGTTCCTCTCGTCTTAATGCTAATAAAACCCAATGAATACCAAGCCTTTTGGTATTCCTTGAGACTCTTAATATTCTATTCATCTAATGAATAGAATGCCTCTTAGCCTTCTTCTTAAATAATTTTCATTAAACTATTTAATGAATATTATCTATAATTAAGTGGTTGAGTCTAATCTAGATAAGTTTAACTCAAATTAGACTCAATCCCATAATCCAATTGGATTCACTTGAGTGTAACTCAATTAATCCAATTCGGATCAAATCTTAGTCAAACTAAGATCAATTAATCTCCGAAGCATCGTATCCTTAGTGTGTGACCAATAGGTTCTCGTAACGTTGGCAATGTGTCTAAACCACTTTAGACACATAAGCAATGAGCGGCATCTAGCAATGCATCATTGCTAACCAAGTGACAAGAAAGTCGAGATCCGACTTAACCTCTGTGATTATGACAATGTATGACTTTGTCCTTCTATCCTTGATATCTAGATTGACCAATGAGGCATAAACCGTGTCATCCTCGATCAATCTTTGTATTTCTTGATCCCTGAGTAGACTCATTCAAATAAATGAGCTCAATATCTCATATTGACTCATTTGAGCATGGTCATGCGTTTTAGTAGTCACACTCGATCAAGGGGCCCACAGATATCACTCCCGTCATATGGGAGGGATAGATCACATCTACATCACTCACATCCCTCTGCATAATTTATTATATACCTAGTGATCACCTTTATAGTTCACCCTGTTACAGGTGACATTTGACGATACCAAAGTACATAACTCCTTATGTAGGGAACCGTAGTGACTTCAAGTTTAAGGACTATTCCTACTAATAGTCACATGAGAAAGTTTATGACACTCATATGAAAAACTATGAAACTTTCTTATGACGGGTTAATTCAGTACACATTCTCTAATGTATACCCATGTGTCAACTTAATATCACATATTCATGACTTGTGAGCTCAAGTCATCAATTGACCTATATGCTAGTCTCCATGCATTAATATTGTCTTTGAATATTAATGATTGACTAAGAATCGTTTAGTATAGTGTTCTCTACATCATCTCACTATCGATTCTGTTAGGACCGGTAGGAGAGCTAGAGGGGGGGTGATTAGCTCCAATTTGCTTGTAGAAGATTTATCGCCGTGGAAGACTTCAAGCAATGCTAACGCTCAAGGATGTACTTGGTATCCACCTCCTTGAGATGACTAATCCAAGGATCCGCTCTCCTCACTCTCTCATACACTATGAAAGATCTCCTTCTTGAGGTGGAGAAACCTCTTACAAGCTTACAAGAAGAATACAACAAGAAGAAGCAAATACAATAGGAAATCTTACTAGATTTATAACAATGAACTCTCTTTGTTTTCCTTGCTTTCTTCAAGCTTGAGATCGCGTTTAGAACCTTGGAAGTGCAGCAAAACTATACCCCAAGACTTCTCTTGAAATAGCGAGGAAGGAGGAGAAGAACCGGCGAAGAACTGTGTGAGCCCCTACGCTTCAAACCTGCGTGAAAATCCTATATACCCAACGCCTAGGGTCTCCTAATCGATTGCCCAATCGATTACCACGTCAGACTTAGTCATTCAACGGCTATTTTTTGAGGCTTAATCGATTAGCCAATCGATTAAGAACAAACTTAATCGATTACTGAATCAATTTAGCACCTTTCTGTGCTCTCGCGCAATACTGCGATAATCGATCGCCCAATCGATTACCGGACCTCTTAATCGATTGATCAATCGATTAAGAGAAGGTTGAATCGATGACCTAATCTATCCAGCCATATTCTATTCTCACAACTTATTTCTCCCAATCGATTACCCAATAGATTCACACCTTCCTTAATCGATCACCCAATCGATCAAGAAGACTTCTGTTCGTGAGAAACCAAACCCAAATTGATTACCCAATCGATTGAGTCCAATCCTAACTTGTGTGCACAAGTCTAAGGTTCCCTTGCCTAACCTTGATCAACCGTGACCTATTAGGACTTCTCTACCAAGTGTCCGATCAACCCTTTGACCAACTTGGATTTCTCCTGTTAGGACTTCTCTTGTCTTGGTCAACTCTAAGGATGACTTCCCTTATGACCTTGACATGATCCCTAGACCTAAATTGAGTTCCATACCTATATGGAACTCTATGATAAGATGAATCATCATTCTTGGTTTTAGGTTTGTACCCGAAACCTTTCTTGCTCCTAAAGGGTCCTTGATTTCCTAAATCTAGATTTTGAATTTTTGATCCCTTAAATAGATTTTCTATTTTCTTAAGGGATTTTTTTAATTTATCAAGTTTTGACCTCAAAACTTGATTTTCCATCATTACCTCATCAAGACTTGGTTTTCTAATATAACCTTGATGATTATTCTTCTTGGCCTTGTGTTGGGTAGGTCTACCATAGAAAGTTCTAATTTGTTCTCTATCCTTAGATGTGGTAGTCCTAGCATGAAAGGCTCTATAGTTCTCCTTAGATTTTTCATACCTCCTATTTTCATGATAAATAGCATTGAAATGAAAACATTTATTTTTAACATGCATATTATCATGATTTAAATAAGTACCATTACCTAATGGTACCTTAGTCTTGTTATTGGAGGCTCCCCTTGATTTGATCTCCTTCTTTTTGCCTTGGTCGGATCCTTCCCCTTTGGACATTGATTCCGATAATGTCCCTTTTGTTTGCATGAGAAGCACACAATGTGCTTGTTATCCTTCTTTACCACGGGGCCAACCTCCTTTGGCTTCTCCTTGGTCTTGGGTGCCACTTGCACCTTCTTCTTGACCAAATTAGGACACTTACTCTTATAGTGTCCTTTTTGCCTACACTCAAAATAAATAATGTGATCTTTATTTTTACATATTGAAATAGTTATACCTTCATGGGGTGTAGAGGTGGCACTCGATTCTTCTTCTTCTTTATTGACCTCGGATGATGATGTTGAAGTTTTTCTTTGATCCGATGTCAGTGGCAAATTTTGCTACCCCTCAATCCTTGAAGTGGAGGCTTCTTGAACTTCATCTTCGGATGTTGAGTATCTCTCAACTTCCGAATCTTCTTCCTCTGATGAATCTCTCTCTTTGGATTTGTCTTGATTTGGTATAATGGAGGGATCTTCATGAAGCTTTGTCAATTTGCTCCAAAGCTCTTTGGCATCTTGAAATTCTCCAATTTTGTCTAAAATTGTGCTTGGCAATAGATTGACCAATAACTTGGTCACTTTGTCGTTAGCCTCGTATCTCTTGATTTGCTCCTCATTCCATTTGCTTTTCTTGATGAGCTTTCCTTTGGTGCTTGTTGGAGCTTCAAAACCCTCCATTAGAGCAATGAGAGCAAACCATTGCTCTATCTCCATCATGAAGAAATTTTCAATCTTTGACTTTCAAAGATCGAAATTTGTTTTGTCGAATGGTGTAGGTGCCCGAGTGTCGTAGCCAAACTCCATGTTTGAATTTAACCCTCTTGATGAAGGCTTCTTGAAATTAGGGTTTCTTCAAACTTCTTCTTCTTCCTCTAGCTCTTACTCTCTTGGCGATGAGTCCAAAGAAGAGTGACCTCGCACTGATACCACTTGTTAGGACCGGTAGGAGAGCTAGAGAGGGGGTGATTAGCTCCAATTTGCTTGTAGAAGATTTATCGCCGCGGAAGACTTCAAGCAATGCTAACGCTCAAGGATTTACTTGGTATCCACCTCCTTGAGGTGACTAATCCAAGGATCCGCTCTCCTCACTCTCTCATACACTATGAAAGATCTCCTTCTTGAGGTGGAGAAAACTCTTACAAGCTTACAAGAAGAATACAACAAGAGGAAGCAAATACAATAGGAAATCTTACTAGATTTACAACAATGAACTCTCTTTGCTTTCCTTGCTTTCTTCAAGCTTGAGATTGCGTTTAGAACCTTGGAAGTGCAGCAAAACTATGCCCCAAGACTTCTCTTAAAATAGCAAGGAAGGAGGAGAAGAATCGGCGAAGAACTATGTGAGCCCCTACGCTTCAAACCTGCGTGAAAACCCTATATACCCGACGCCTAGGGCTCCCTAATCGATTGCCCAATCGATTACCACGTCAGACTTAGCCGTTCAACGACTATTTTTTGAAGCTTAATCGATTAGCCAATCGATTAAGAACAACATTAATCGATTGCTAAATCGATTCAGCACCTTTCTGTGCTCTCACGCAATATTGCGGTAATCGATCGCCCAATCGATTACCGGACCTCTTAATCGATTAATCAATCGATTAAGAGAAGGCTGAATCGATTGCCCAATTGATCCGGCCACATTTTGTTCTCACAACTTATTTCTCCCAATCGATTCACATCTTCCTTAATCGATCACCCAATTAATCAAGAAAGCTTCTGTTCACGAGAAATCAAACTCAAATCGATTACCCAATCGATTGAGTACAATCCTAACTTGTGTGCACAAGTCTAAGGTTCTCTTGCCTAACCTTGGTCAACCGTGACCTGTTAGGACTTCTCTACTAAGTGTCCGATCAACCCTTTGACCAACTTGGATTTCTCCTGCCTAGCTCCCGACTAGGACTTAACCTGATTCCCAACCAGGTTTGCTTAACTCTCGAGTTAGGTCTAGTCTCTCGGTAGACTTCCACCTTGCCAGCGTGCGATCTCCCCGATCCACCTGGACCTCTCCTAGTCCCACTAGGTCTTCACCCATGCCAACGTGTGATCTCCCCGATCCACCTGGACTTCACCTAGTCCCACTAGGTCTTTTCCCATGCCAGCGTGCGATCTCCCGGATCCACCTAGACTTCACCTAGTCCCACTAGGTGTGCCTAGTCCCACTTGGTCTTTTCCTATGCCAGCGCGTGATCTTCCCGATCCACCTGAACTTCACCTAGTCCCACTAGGCGTGCCTAGTCCCACTAGGCGTGCCTAGTCCCACTAGGCGTGCCTAGTCCCACTAGGTCTTTTCCAGTCAAGTCTCCAGTCAACCTTGACCCACTTGACTCACACAATATTCAAACATCATGCGATATTCAAACATCATTATCAAACATTGAAACATCCAACCTTAAGCTTACCAAGCTTACCAGACATATGCTTACCCGAACCTAGTCAAACTAGATCAACCCTGACCTAACAAAGATTGCACCAACAGATTCAACCAATCGATATGATGTAGATAAGAACCTACTACCCAAGGACATTATTATACTTTGTTATTTAGCATAAATATAAAGTAAATATAATAACCAAGCATGCCTTTATTAATGATAGAATATGATACAAAAAGTCCCTAGTCAATCATCACATAATTGGCTCTAGGGCTCCTACTAACACCATCATCTCGAGATAACCATCATCTCGAGGTGGCAAGGTGGAATACGATAATTAACTCATTCAGTCTCACGCCCTCGGAGGCTCATGTTTGTTCAAAAATCGAGCAATATCTCTCTTATATGACGGACAATATGAAATACTTACTACATCAATCTCACCCATATAATAAGCATACCAATTTACAACTGACAACAATATAACTAAAAATAACTAGACATCACAATCAAAGTTTACAATAAACATATTAACTACGAAAAATACAAGTACTAAATCCAAAGTCCAACGGATACAAATAAATATCAATCCACTAACGAAATAGAATAACGACTCTAGAAAATAGAAAGCAACTCAAAACAAGAAATAAAACTTAACACCCAGGGACGACAGATGGATCCTCTCCTGGAGACACGAGACACAACTATCTATTACCTGAAACAAAAAGAAAAGCAGACGGTGGTGAGTCGAGGATCGAACTCTGTGGATATAGTGAATAGATAAATGCATGGTATCAACAAGATAATTAAAGGAGATAGAAATAAGGTATACAACCTCCGGAAAGTAGTGTATACAATAAATGCACAAGCATACCTGTGGGGCATAATCAGAAACCCCCCCATACCAAATCAATAAGCTGTTCGTACTACTGAGCAGATCCAGATCAAATAACAAATGCAAATCAAATATGTATATGCATGTCAATCAAATACAACAATCATAGCTCAAACAAATACAAGATGCATCGTATGTAAATGATGCAATGATATAAGTCACCCCTATACACCAATCTACAACCATCACACATATCTGCGAGACCAATTAGGCAAGAGCTATGACAACTGTACACACTCGCAAATCCATCTCCTATAAGTAGTCGAGTGGACAGGATACTAGGAGAACAACTTCAATCTTAAACCCCAAGAAAAAGGGGAGTACAACTGCTCTATATCAAAGACCCCAGGAGAGCACAATCGCTCTGATACCTAAAAACAAAGAGGAACAACCTTTAATTCCAGGAAGGGGAGCGCAACCGCTCTAGTACCCAACGGGAGAACACAATCACTCTACCTATCCCTCGTAAATAACAGAGGGAGTGTTACTACCGGCTACCACTCTAAGAACTACCACTACCTATATATGGNTTTAGAAATTTTAAAGGGCTAAAAGGTAAAGTTTCTCAAATTTAGGGGCTATTGTGCGAATAGCCAAATTTAGAGGGGATAATCATAAAATGGCCCCCTTTTTATAAATCTTATTTATTCTCTCTATCATGTGTCGCGAGCCCTAATCCCAGTGAAGCCAAACCGAGATCGCACCCATGTCTTCTCCTCTTCCTTCTTTCTCTTCTTCTTCGCCCGATCCCTTTCCACTGCCTCCTCTGATCTCTCCCTCTCCTTCCCTCAATCGACACCACCAAAACTCGCCGATCGCCGAGTATTATTTTCATTTGTGAGAGCCATACCTTGTCTTCCTAGATCTCTAGATCGTGAGCCTTTCCTCCGTCATCCAAACACTGTGCTGCCAAAATCTGGATACTACTTCTCCTTCGGTCGTCGCCACTATACCGATGTAGGGTTGTGCACTAACCCCCCAATCTACGACGTTGAGGCCTCGAGGAGGCAAGATTAGCACCGACAAGGACTCGTGCGTGTCTTCTTTGGTCGATTGAGCACCCGACGCCAAAGGGGTTGAGCTCGATTTCTGAGCAAGGAGGCTGGGGCTAAACACCAAGGTACAAATCTAGGACTGGATGGTGTTCATCTTCCTCGCGAGCGCGGTTGTGATGGAATCTAGCAAGGGCGGCGCCGGCACACCTCTGGTAAGATTTGATGGCGTGTTTAGATGTTGATTTTGATTGTTCTTTCTAAGCTGTGGTTTTGACTGTGTTTGTGCCTTTTAGTCCTATCGGGGTGTTGTTTGAATTGGGGAGTTGGATCTGGGTGGTGTCCTTGAGGCTTAATTGTTGTCTTCTTCCCACCGTGGGTTGATGTTAGATGAAATAGCTAATGGAGTGTAATTGGTAATGAAGAATTAGCTTGCTAAATTGCTTAATGTGTGATTGCAACTCTGTTTTGGAAAATAGGTTGTCTTTTGGATGTGTATCCTTTGTGTTCCAATCCTTACCGTGAGCTAGCCTTGTGCCAGAGTATCTGCCGTGAAGCTCCATTTGGAGTAGAGGCAAATGGTGTAGTTATTATTGAGGATTTGACATTATTACTGAGATTGCTATGGGAGAGATTTGGAACCCAAAATTTATTAATCATTGAGTTGCTGTTGGATTGTTTCAATTAGCATGTGGTAACAAATGTGTTGATCTCGATTTTTTATTAGCTTAATCCAATAGAATGTGTAGTGATACTGTCCTTGTGGACTTGGGGGCATGAATTGTAGGTTGGATATGTTTTTGGGTTCATGTTGCTATGAGGAATGGGTTATGATGTGGTTAGCTAGATTTGGTTGGGGTGTGATTTGGATTGGGCTAAACCTAGGTTGAGCCTAAGACCTATAACTCAGTGTAATTTAGGATTTATCTTGATGTGGCATAATAATTAGTTTAGATAATTACTTATGTATAAGTAGCTAAATAATTATGTCCTTGATACAGGACACTGATTGACTTGGATATTCTTGCGACGGATATTATTCTAGACTGGAGGTTCTTGACGTTGCAGGCACCGACATTGGAGGCGGGTATCTCTGACTCTTCTTTTAGATTAGTCATAGATATATGCTTGATATGCTTTGTTTAGCAGTAGAGTAATAGATTGTGATATAACTCTTCTGTTTGCCTTGCTGATACTGTATATGCTAGACCTGACATGTGATACCTATACCTTTAGGACTTAGGCTCCGATGAATTATCTATGATCCTTGCATATCATGTTGATATAGGTGGACTAGATAGTGGATGCTGTTTGACCAGAGTCATGTATCATCGTGCATTGTGCATCACTGTCGATCTGGGACCCCCTTCGTAGGTGCGTCAGATCGACAGTCATACTGACCTTTCCATATGACCACTCATGGGTTAGTGGTTCACGGAGTATGGGTAGTGTGCTTTGTGCTGCTTCGTTCATGCACTCATGGGTTAGTGAATCAAAGCATGATAGCAGGCAGAGGTCCCTCCTTGAGTAGTTTGTATACCAGGAGATGAGAGGGAGAGGTCTCTCCCCTATTTATATACATGGGGTAGGGGTAACACTCAGACAGAGATATCCTCCAGAGATGACCTGGGGTAGACAGAGATGTCCCCCGGATAGGGCATGGAGTAGGGGTGTTACACCGGCAGCATTCCATCTACTCGATCGCTCAGGAGTAGTGATGGCAGAGTATGGACGGCAGTCACAACCCTATGTCGGAGGGTGGCCTCCGCTCAGCTTCCTCCCGTACATAGGTGACGATGTCTAACTGACGGCAGGAGTGACCATGTCATTGCACCTTGTGCGTACGCATATTTTGCACTTGCCCGTGCTTGTTATATTTGGATGTTCCATATGATTGTCATGCACATATAGGAGACCTTTATGTCTGGTTTTTGGTGACTCTGCTACATTGGTATGGTATTTTCTGTTCTCTCATTCAGTTGTACTTATCGCTGCCTGTACATGTGTTATTTCGATAATCTGTTATACTGCTGCTAGCTTACTATCCTACATATATGATGAGATATTCGCTGAGTACTGTGTACTCACCCCGTTAGCTCCTTGTTTTTATTTCAGGATGATCGACTGGAGTGCCTGGCAGCCCGTACCAGCTCGCGTATTTTTGAGACAATTCTCGGGGGTTGTCTTGGTATTTTGATGGGGTACATGTTGGTACCCTCTTTCTGTTCATTTTGTATTTTCGTTTCCGCTGTTGCATTCGTGTTCCATTGGGTTGTTTACATGGCAGTATAGTTGTACTTTTGTATGCCATGGAGGCCTTGATTTATTTTGTTTTATCATAAGTCATACCGGTACGTAGCTTTTGTCTTCGTTGTCATTTTCATTTAGTACAGATGGTTGTTCCATCCCTATAGGCTGTGATACAATCGGTCGAGGTGATCGTAGAGGTTAGGGTTTTGAATTGTCCGCCGGGTCGAGGGAGTGGCAGTCCGGTCAGTATCGGACGGGCAGCTCCTCGGGGCGTGACAATTTATTTGGCATCAGAGCCAGGTTCTCGAGCTACCTTGTGGTCTTGTGGGTGTTTTCGAATTTTATGTCGGAGTCATTTTCTCGATGGACGCGATTGGGACATGGCGACGACGGGACTCCTCTAGGCGACACGAGGTATATGACATGCCTCATTTACCTCTTTTGTATCTACACTCTAGTGTAGGGTTAGACATTTCATTATTTCGATGAGATTGTATATCGACTTATATACTTGGCTGGTAGGTACTCGTGGATATAGTTTAGCTGGATGACATGTAGTTAATCCGCTTTAGTTACGACTATGATGCGTGTTTAAACTTGGACCTTTACGTATCATGTTGATGATTGTATCCGAGATGGCATGTCTGGAGGACATGATCTGCTGTGAGACAGCAGAGATGGTATTAGTTGTTTATCATCTCGGTTGATAGAGGATAGAGATATCCTATTTTCGTGGGACTTTTGATCTCAGATTCATTATGCTTGGTTAGGTAACCAAAAAGTACAGTCAGATGTGACTTGTATCTATCCGGAAAGGTGTGGAGCTAGTTGCTTGCCACTCACGGGTTACCATTTGTACTTGGTTTGGTGAACCAAGGAGGTACCTAAGTACATATGATTTGCGCTGAGGCGAATCACTTACGAGGTTAGACTACCTTTGGGTGGAAGATGTTGAGGAAACTGCCAAAGAACCAAAAATCACTTCGTGATTATGTTAAGATACTCTTGAGACATAATGTGTCTCTATGTTATGGAGTTGGAACTCAAAGGTTTCTGAACCTTGAGTGGAGAATGATAACTATCATTTTGTTGATTATTTTAGGCTCAAAAATCCATGTTTGATCCACATTTTATATGCTTAAGTTTGCAATTGTAATAGGTTTCATGTATTCCCTTCATTTTGACTTTAATTCAAATCATTGTATATTTGGGATATTTTTGATACTAAATTTGAATATCATTTTGTAGGCTTCAATTGATCATGGACCTAGATCAAATTAGGTCAGACTTGAGTCAGGATTGGATACAGATCAAAAGGATCAAGCATCGGATTAATAGGAGCCGTCCATTCCAGAGAACGGCTAGATCTGAGCCATCGGTCAACTTCTGGTCGATCCGAGTCCAAGATAGAATCAATCATGACCAGAGATCAAGATCTAAAAATTTCAGCCAAATCAGAAGTAATCTGACCGTTGGATCAAGCTTAAGAGGTTCTAGATCATCCATTCAAGAAAAGGGAAGATCTGGACCATCCGCCACTGATCTGGTTAATCCGAGCTGAGGACAGGTAGATCAGGACCATTGATTGAGATCTGTGGAGTTTGGTTCAGATCTGAAGAGATCTGACCGTTGGATGAAGACAAATCGATCTCAGCCGTCCGTTGTTAAATTCCTTCTGAGCTGTGAGTTCTGGGCTGAGGCTGGGTCAACCCAAAGTTGAACCAAAGCTGAACCAAATCTGGTTAGGCTGAATCTGGACTGAACCAGTGCTGGACCAGACATGGGCTGGCTGAACCAAAGGACCGAACTCAAGCTGAGCTGTGAGCTGGCTTGGCTGAATCAAACACGAACTGGCTTGGCTGCTGGAGTGAACCCGAGCTGGGTGAATCGAACTACCAAAGAGAGCTGGCTTGGTGAGCTGGACCAGAGTTGAAGCTGTGGCTTGGTTGACCGAGCCCACGCGCAGCAGCAACAAAAGGGAGCCGATCGGGCACAGTTAGGGCATCGTTTTCTCGACACCACCGAAGAGAGGCGATCGGGGAAGGGTCAGCGACTCATCCTCTCCACCTTCACCGCCGGCGATCCACGTCCACCTTCATCGCCGCCGGCCGGTATTCCATCTCCACCTCTTCTCTGTCGGGGTTCGAAGAGAAGAGAGTAAAGGGTTTCTTCTCTTTCGGGGTTCGAAGAGAGGTCACCTCCGATTTCCTCCATTTTCATCACCGGCGACCACAAGCTAGGGCTTTGGGGGTTCCGAGCTCTAGCCGAACGTAGCCGAACGCAGCCGTCGCAGAACTTTCATCACCACCACCATCAGCTAGGGCTAGGGGGTTCCGAACCCTAGCTGATCTCCTCACCGGCATCTCCATTCCGAACGCAGCCTGCGATCTATTTCTTTACTGCAAATCTTCATTTGATTTCCTTTACAGCAATTATTTTAATTTCAGCGCTTTATTTCTTTGCAACTTCTTTTTGTCAGCTTCATCCGATCCATTTCCAGCACAGGCCGAGATTTCCTTCCACAATTCCAGTAGCTACTTACAGCATTCACAGCAGTTCTTCCTTCAAACTGATCGGCATTTCACCTTTCACAGCAATTCTCTGCAGCAATTCAATTTCTAGCAGTCCATCTGATTTCCAGAAGTTCTGTGTTCCAATTTCCAGAAGTTTTTCCTTTAATTGTTGCTTGTTGATTGATTTTAACTGTATTTGAATGTTTGTGATTGATAGTTTATTGGATGTTTGTATTGGATAGAACTTTCCCGTATCAATTGGCACGTTCTTGAAGCAAATTTTAGTATGCCTTTTATGTGTTTGATTAAATGTTGCTTAGAACTGGTAATTTCATTTGTAATGTTTTTTTTAGTTGCTTACTTCGATTTTGAGTTGCTCTTTCCAATGCTTTAGGTTTCTTGTCTTTAGTTTAATGCAATTAAGTTAGGAGATTAGATTTCTTTAATGCGGTAGGTTTATGTTTTGTGTTCAGTTTTGTTGATGTTTAATTTCAAGTTGTCCTGTACCTTGCTGCAATTGTAGTTAGGTTAATTTAGATTTCTTACTTGCATTGTCTTTCATCAATTAGAACTAGATTTCATACCTGCTTTGTCATTTCTTTTCGTAGTATTAACGTTCAAACCCAAAACGCAGTTCATATCTAAAACCCAAAAGCAATAAAATACAATCGTGAGAATTATCATGCACCGACTACATTCGTTGGGAGACGACTCGAGTTACTCTATGCTACATTAGTTTAGAGGAATTCGGTACTTAAATTGTCTTTGAAACCGTGACATGACAAAAGCGGTTATCAAATTTGGCGCCGTTGCCGGGGAATGTAGTGGTGCTTGATAATTCTATCTTTTGATTCTATTTTTGATTGTTTTATCTTTTGTATACGGTTGTTGCTATTTTACGTGTTTTGTGACAGGACTGCAGATTCAAAATGTTTTCAAATGCTTATTCATCTCCTCACCAGCAGTCGTGTCAACAATTTCAGCAGTCCTATTCAGATTTGCAGCAGTATCAAACTTTCAATCAACCACCACAATAATTTCAACCCCAATTTCAGAATTTTCAGCAAGGGTACAATCCAAATTTTCAACAAAATTTTCAGCCAAGTCAGCCTTTCCAACAATTTCAGAAGTCAAATCAAGATTTTCAGCAAAGCCAACATTTCATTCAACCACCACAGCAATTTCAGCCACAATGCCAGCAAGGTTAGCTACCCTTTCAACCAAGTCAGAATTTTCAGCAGGGGTTCCAACCATTTCAGACTTTCCCGAATCAAAATCAAAGTGGATTTCAACCTTCACAGCAATATTTTCCATCAAACGATCAGAATTTTCAGCCACAATTTCAGAGTTTTCCATTCCAGAATCAGAATTTTCAGCAGCCAATCCAATCTTTCAACCAACAATTTCAGCCCTATGATCAGAGTTTTCAGAATCATAATTTTCAGCAATTTCCACCAAGTTGTGAACCAAGTTTTCAGCAATTTAATCAGCCCGTTCAATCATTTGAGCAGCCCCAACAACTCCCATTTCAAAACTCACAGCCTACTCTTAATTTTCAGCAACCTCATGTCACATTTCAAGACCAATAGGAGTTCCACACCAATCAAGGAGGCTTTGAGAATCCTAATGAGAATGAGGCTCAACAACAAAGAATGGAGGAGATGTTTCAACTAGTTCTACAATATCACCAAAAGCAACAAAGGCTTCAAGACATTGAAAGAAGCAATGGACAAATTGTGAGTCAAATGGATCTATCTATAGGTGTAGGGGATTGCACAGAGCCCTAGGAACCACCTATATTGATTGATACATCAGAAAATTCAGAGGATAGGATTGAGAGTGTAGGGGATTACACTGAGCCCCAAGAATCACCCATTCCTACTGATTTAGAGGCATTGGAGAAGATGGATAGCAGAGCTTGTAACAACCTTGATTTCAATTCTGAAATTTTACAGGACCCTTCTAAACTTCTATTTTGTAAGGATAGTGTTATTGATGATTCTAACTTTTCTAATATGGTTAATGAAGCATGTGTTGCAGATGAATCCACATGTGTAGGGGATTGCACTGAGCCCCAGGGACCACCAACATTTCTTGATACATTAGAAGATTCAGAAGATCAGCATGGAAGTGTAGGGACTTGCATGGTGGAAGCAAGAACCCAAGAATCACCTATTTCAGTTGAGTGTCCACCAGAACCTAAACCTGAAGTGGAGCATATACTTGACCAGGAGGGGACCACAGTTACACCTACTCTTGTAGAACCTCTAGGTATTCTTCAGCACGATCAGGTAAGTATTCCTCTTATGCCCTTGGAAAAATCAATAGAGTCACCTCACTTGGATTTTATTGTTTGTGATGAGTTTATTGACACATCTTTTGTAGAAATTGTTTGTGAAAAACCTGTAGAGACACTTAAAATTGATTTTGTTCATTGTGGTGAATATTTGGACACACCTAGTATTGAGATTGCTTGTTATGATGATATTCTTGATATATCTTTTATGGAAAATAATTGTGAAAATTGTATAGAGATACCTAATGTTGATTTAGTTAGTTGCGATGCATGTCTTGCTACATCTCATTTAGAAATTGATTGTGAAAATTTCATTGTGATACCTAGTGTTGATGTTATTTGTTCTGATGAATTACTAGACACATCTTATGCAGATATTAATTGTGAAAACTTCATTGAGGTGCCAATAATTGATTTTCTTGGATATGCTGCATTTTTGGATTCTTTTTATGTAGAGATTGACGATATTACACTTCTTTCTTACCCTACAAGCTTGAGAGAGGTATTACATGATTTTGCAGGGTCCCGAAGACTTCTGGAGTGGGTGCTCTATCTGAACAGACTCCAACCTCCTGGAAGGACTTCCGAAAAGCATCAAGAGGGAGGAGTTGTTCTTATTTCGACTAGTAGCACCTCACCTCTTAAGTGGGTTCTGAACCTTAATCGTCTCCAACCACCGGAAGATGCTTGTGCGAAATTAATAAGGGGGAAATACGTACACTACGAGGTTGATCACATGAGTATAGTTCTCCCAAAATGGATGCTACATGCTCTCTACCCTATTTGAAGGGGAGTTTGTTCCTTTACTTTCCTTTTCTTGTTTTTCTTTATGTTTATACTCGCATGTTTGTTTACTTTTATACTTTGCATTTATACTTTGTTTTCTCATTGTGCATTTTGTTTGGCTTTGAATAAATCTTGTTTGATTTCGAGTTATATCTCCTTACATGTTCCTTTATTATGCTTTGAGAATCATAAAAGATAGTTAAGTCTGATTATCGAGTTTTGGTTTCCTTGGTATGCTTGGGGATATTAATTGCATTTAGTAATTTGTTGTGGTGATAGACTCTATTTTGTTGGATTAAGCATGACATTTTATTGATCACCTAGTGAGGATATTGTCATGCCTATCCTTAATCCTCTTATGTGCGATAGCATTTGTGATACTTGACACTCTAGAACTTGCTTTGATTCTTTTTGAAATTACATTAACATAAGCTTACATGAATATGATAGAGGCAACCTTTCTTGTTGAACTCTTAATTTTCCCTCTACCTTACTATTGTTACTATAGAGCGTTTCACCTATTACTTTCCTGTTTCATCGTCTTTCTCATTGTCACTATATTCTCATTGTCATATCCTTGTTAACTTGATCATTCCTTGAGCATGCGATGAAAGCATGGGGTGATTGCATGGTGAGTACATTTTTATTAGCCTCTGTTATTGTAAGTTTGAGATGTATCATGCTTTGTTACATACTTGGTAGTTTCGCAAGACGCTCAAGTTTTAAGTGTGAGGGAGTGGGAGACAAGTGTATATGGACGAATACTTGTGTGAAAAAAAAATCTCTCTTTGAAAAAAAAAGAAAATCTCTCTATGTGAAAAAAAGAAAAGAAAGAGAGATAGAAAAAAATAATAAAAATGAAAAAAAAATGAAAAAAAAAGAGAAAAGAAAAAAATCTCTCTATGTGAAAAAAAATTCCTCAAGCATTCGGGATTTTGTTAGTGATGAACAAAAAGGAATATTTTCTTGATGTATACTCTTTTGATATTATTGTTTAGAGAAATTCAAGAGTTATGTTGTAATCCCTACATGCACTTTGAGAGATGATGTAAATTGTTGATGTGTAGTGCATTGAGAATGTGAAAGGAGAATTTTGAGTGTTGGAGGTTTTATTGAGTTATTTACTTTGGACTATTATTTGATTGTATACATCATGTTAATTACCCCAATGCTCTCATCTTCTTTCATGTTCTATATGATCTTCTTTGTTATCTATCATTCTTGTTCTCTTGTTAAGAAAGTGATTTCATCATTATTTATTGAAAAGACCTCTTGATTTGTGTACTTATGTTATAGTAGTAGAGAAGTAGAAGATAAGCAAGCATATGGTAGTGCAATGTCATGAATGTTTTGAGAGAACTCCACTTCTATATCTGTTATTTTTGTGAGCATCAGTGCATATATCCATCTTGTGAGGTTTTTGTCATGCTTAGTTTATTCAAGTTGATGAAATTACCATGCTTTTGACTTATGTGAGATTTGGAACCATAAATACATAGATTCTTGAGACTTGATGATCCTAAGTAACTTTCTTTTATTATTTCTTAAAGTATTGGTAGGGGATGTAATGTTTAGGAGATATGTTGTTTTCTTTTAGTTTTATTTACTTGTGCGAGACGCCCAAGAATAAGTGTGGGGGAGTTGATAACCATCATTTTGTTGATTATTTTAGGCTCTAAAATCCATGTTTGATCCACATTTTATATGCTTAAATTTGCAATTGTAATAGGTTTCATGCATTCCCTTCATTTTGGCTTTTAATTCAAATCTTTGTATATTTGGGATATTTTTGGTACTAAATTTGAATATCATTTTGTAGGCTTCAATTGATCATGGACCTAGATCAAATTGGGTCAGACTTGAGTCAGGATTGGATACAGATCAAAAGGATCAAGCATCGGATTAATAGGAGCCGTCCATTCCAGAGAACGGCTAGATCTGAGCCATCGGTCAACTTCTGGTCGATCCGAGTCAAGATAGAATCAATCATGACCAGAGATCAAGATCTGAAAATTTCAGCCAAATCAGAAGTAATCTAACCGTTGGATCAAGCTCAAGAGGTTCTAGACCATCCATTGAAGAAAAGGGAAGATTTGGACCATCCGCCATTGATCTGGTTAATCTGAGCTCGGGACAAGTAGATCAGAACCATTGATTGAGATCTGTGGAGTTTGGTTCAGATCTGAAGAGATCTGACCGTTGGATGAAGACAAATCGATCTCAGCCGTCCGTTGTTAAATTCCTTCTGAGCTGTGAGTTCTGGGCTGAGGCTGGGTCAACCCAAAGTTGAACCAAAGCTGAACCAAATCCGGTTAGGCTGAATCTGGACTGAACCAGTGCTGGACCAGACATGGGCTAGCTGAACCAAAGGACCGAACTCAAGCTGAGCTGTGAGCTGGCTTGGCTAAATCAAACACGAACTGGCTTGGCTGCTGGAGTGAACCCGAGCTGGGTGAATCGAACTACCAAAGAGAGCTGGCTTGGTGAGCTGGACCAGAGTTGAAGCTGTGGCTTGGTTGACCGAGCCCATGCGCAGCAGCAACAAAAGGGTGCCGATCGCGCACAGTTAGGGCGTCGTTTTCTCGACACCACCGAAGAGAGGCGATCGGGGAAGGGTTAGCGACTCATCCTCTCCACCTTCACCGCCGGCGATCCACGTCCACCTTCATCGCCGCCGGCCGGTATTCCATCTCCACCTCTTCTCTGTCGGGGTTCGAAGAGAAGAGAGTAAAGGGTTTCTTCTCTTTCGGGGTTCGAAGAGAGGTCACCTCCGTTTTCCTCCATTTTCATCACCGGCGACCACAAGCTAGGGCTTTGGGGGTTCCGAGCTCTAGCCGAACGTAGCCGAACGCAGCCATCGCAGAACTTTCATCACCACCACCATCAGCTAGGGCTAGGGGGTTCCGAACCCTAACTGATCTCCTCACCGGCATCTCCATTCCGAACGCAGCCTGCGATCCATTTCTTTACTGCAAATCTTCATTTGATTTCCTTTACAGCAATTATTTTAATTTCATCGCTTTATTTCTTTGCAACTTCTTCTTTGTCAGCTTCATCCGATCCATTTCCAGCACAGGCCGAGATTTCCTTCCACAATTCCAGTAGCTTCTTACAGCATTCACAGCAGTTCTTCCTTCAAACTGATTGGCATTTCGCCTTTCACAACAATTCTCCGCAGCAATTCAATTTCCAGCAGTCCATCTGATTTCCAGAAGTTCTGTGTTCCAATTTCCAGAAGTTTTTCCTTTAATTGTTGCTTGTTGATTGATTTTAACTGTATTTGAATGTTTGTGATTGATAGTTTGTTGGATGTTTGTATTGGATAGAACTTTCCCGTATCAATTGGCACGTTCTTGAAGCAAATTTTAGTATGCCTTTCATGTGTTTGATTAAATGCTGCTTAGAACTGGTAATTTCAATTGTAGTGTTTTTTTAGTTGCTTACTTCGATTTTGAGTTGCTCTTTCCAATGCTTTAGGTTTCTTGTCTTTAGTTTAATGCAATTAAGTTAGGAGATTAGATTTCTTTAATGCGGTAGGTTTATGTTCTGTGTTCAATTTTGTTGATGTTTAATTTCAAGTTGTCCTGTACCTTGCTGCAATTGTAGTTAGGTTAATTTAGATTTCTTACTTGCATTATCTTTCATCAATTAGAACTAGATTTCATACCTGCTTTGTCATTTCTTTTCGTAGTATTAACGTTCAAACCCAAAACGCAGTTCATATCTAAAACCCAAAAGCAATAAAATACAATCGTGAGAATTATCATGCACCGACTACATTCGTTGGGAGACGACTCGAGTTACTCTATGCTACATTAGTTTAGAGGAATTCGGTACTTAAATTGTATTTGAAACCGTGACACGACAAAAGCGGTTATTAGAGAACCGGAGAAATATTGGGTTACGAGAAGACGGTTAGTCGACTCGTCTTATGCTATTCTTGTCTTTGAGATTTTATGACTCATAGACAGGTCGTATGTGTTTGATATTCTTGGCAGCACATCGAGAAGCAGGATCCGCGGGGATGCGGTGGAATGGGTGTTAGCAGCTGACAACGGTGAAATTTGACTGTAACTGGTGTATGTTATAGAGGACGGTCTCCGAGAGGTAGACCGTTGGTGGTCAAGTAAGAGAGGTTACGAGTTGACCTCCAAACCAGTCCATGTGGTGGATCATTGACACCAGAGACGATGAGGTTGCAGTTATCCCCTCGTCTCGGAGCTAGAGGTTCTAGCACGTGGGCGTTAGGGTTTCGAAGGAGTGTTCTAGCATTTTCTATGGTTTGAAAATTTTCTAACCTATTTACGGAGGAGCTTCCTTGATTAGCTCACCTAAGAGGCAAGTGAGGCTCACCGTTCTTGGTTTGTGTGTTTTGCAGGTAATACCGAAGATACAGAGACATGAGGCATTTCCGTGGTGGATCGATATTGGGAAAGATATTGCGGATGTGGTTGTTAGATATTTGGTATGTCAATAGATGAAGGTTGAACCCTAGAGACCTGCTGGGTTATATTAGACGATCCCAATTGATGGTTGGAAATGGGAGCGGTATTAAGGACCATGTCAGGGATTTACTTAGGACTCGAGGAGGGTTGGAAGTGAATTGGGTGATCGTCCCAATTTGCGCAGTTTCCTGGGTTTGGCTGGCTGTTACCGACGTTTTGTCGAAGGTTTCTTCAACATTGTATCACCACTTACATGCCTGACCGGGAAAGGCGTGAAGTTTTTATGGACTGAGGCCTGCGAGACCAACATCCAGGAGGTAAAGCAGAGGCTTGTATCTACGCCAGTTCTTGTACTGTCTTCTGGAGAGGATGGTTTCACTCTGTATACTAATGCATCTCTCCTGGGACTGGGCGCAACACTCATGCAGCATGGATGGGTGGTTTCTTATGCCTCTCGGCAGTTGAAGGAGCATGAGGGAAACTATTCAATTCACCATCATTTGTGCGCTGAGGATCTGGAGGCATCATCTTTACGGGATCACCTTCGAAATCTTCACGAACCACAGGAGTCTTCAGTATCTATTCACTCAGCGAGAGCTGAATCTTCGACAGAGGAGATGGATAGAGTTTCTGAAGGATTACGACTGCACCATTAGCTATCATCCTGGGAAAGATAATGTAGTCGTTGACGCCCTCAGTCGAACGTACAGAGCCGTTTTGGCATACCATGGAGTGATGGTCACAGATTTGATCCAGAGTTCTCTGAGCTAGGGTTAGAGGAGCAGTCTCGGACAGAGAGAGGACTGCTAGTAACTTTGATGGCAGTCAGAGATCAGGACGAGGATCAGAGAGACTCAAGCTAGTGACCAGCACATTTAGTTTCTGGGCAGTCAGGCGATTACGGGAGAGCAGCCAGATTTTACACGTGATGAGGAGGGTGTTCTATACTTCCAAGGGAGGTTGTGTGTACCAGAGGCGCACCCTGTCTTGGAGGAGTTGCTGCAGGAGGCCGCCGATCACATTTTGCTATTCATCCTGGCAACACTCGTATGTATTATGATTTGAGATGTTCCTATTATTGGAATGACATGAAGAGAGAAATCGCGGATTTTGTTGCTAGATGTCTCGTTTGTCAGCAGGTTAAGGTAGAGCACCAGAGACCTGCTAGACTCCTCTAGAGGATTCCCATTCCTCAAGAGGCGCACCCTGTCTCGGAGGAGTTGCTGCAGGAGGCCGCCGATCACGTTTTGCTATTCATCCTGGCAACACTCATATGTATTGTTATTTGAGATGTTCCTATTATTGGAACGACATGAAGAGAGAAATCGCGGGTTTTGTTGCTAGATGTCTCGTTTGTCAGCAGGTTAAGGTAGAGCACCAGAGACCTGCTGGACTCCTCCAGAGGATTCCCAATCCTGAGTGGAAATGGGAGTATATCACCATGGATTTCGTAGTGGGTTTGCCGAGGACTAGGAGAGGTAATGATGCGATTTGGGTAGTCGTGGACCGACTAACCAAATCTGCTCACTTCTTAGCTATCCGGAGGATAGATTCTCTTGATAGATTGATAGAGTGGTATTGCCGGGAGATAGTCAGATTGCACAGAGTTCCTTTGAGTATTATCTCGGATAGAGATCCGCGCTGTACATCTCGGTTTTGGCAGAGTTTACAGAGGGTTATGGGCACAGAGCTCCGTCTCAGCGCAACTTTTCATTTCCCAGACAGATGGACAGTCAGAGCATACTATCCAGACGTTGGAGGACTTACTGCGCTCGTGAGTGATGGACTTTGGGGGGTAGTTGGGAGGACCATTTGTACATGGTGGAGTTTCTCCTACAACAACGACTTTCATTCGGCGATATAGATGGCACTGTTTGAGGCATTGTACGGTAGGGCGTGCAGGACACCCACCCTCTGGGATGAGGTCGGTGAGACTCAGATGCTGGGACCCCAGAGAGTTCAGCACGAGGTAAAGTTAGTACGGACTGTCAGACGGAGATTATTAGCAGCGCAGGATCGCCAGAAAAGCTATGCTGACAGGAGGCGCAGACCCATAGAGTTTGTCGCGGGTGATCATGTTTTCCTTCGAGTTTCACCCAAGAAAGGAGTGAAACATTTTTGTCTCAGAGGTAAGCTAGCTCCACGGTATATTGGTCCATTCCAGATTCTGGAAAGGATTGGACCTGTAGCTTATCGCCTAGCATTTTCACCGTCTTTTGACCGGTGTCCACGACGTGTTCCATGTATTCCAGGATGAGAGGTTATGTATCAGACTCCACACACATATATCCTATGTGCCTGTTCCGCTCCAGTCCGATGCTACTTATGATGAGGTATCTGTACGGATTTTGAGTTTTCGGGAGCATCGGCTGCGGAACAAGGCAATCCGACTGGTTAAAGTCGGATGACAGCACCATTCAGATGACGAGACGACCTGGGAGCTCGAGGATATTATCCGAGCTCGCTACCCCCACTTGTTCGCTTGAGGTATGGGTGAGTTAGTTCATTCAGTTTATACTGCATGACTTCTGTTCAGTATTTTGTACTGTATGATTGTACCTGACACATATGATAACGAAATTTGGGGACCAAATTTTTGTTAGTGGGGGAGAATGTTAACATTTAGGAAATTTTATAGGGCTAAAAGGTAAAGTTTCTCAAATTTAGGGGCTATTGTGCGATAGCCAAATTTAGAGGGGATAATCATAAAATGCCCCACTTTTTATAAATCTTATTTATTCTCTCTATCATGTGTCGCGAGCCCTAATCCCAGTGAAGCCAAACCGAGATCGCGCCCCAGTCTTCTCCTCTTCCTTCTTCTTTCTCTTCTTCTCCGCCCGATCCCTTTCCACTGCCTCCTCTGATCTCTCCCTCTCCTTCCCTCAATCGGCGCCACCAAACCTCGCCGATCGCCGAGTATTGTTTTCATTTGTGAGAGCCATACCTTGTCTTCCTAGATCTCTGGATCGTGAGCCTTTCCTCCCCCATCCGAACACAGTGCTGTCGAAATTTGGATACTACTTCTCCTTCGGTCGTCGCCACTATACCGATGTAGGGTTGTGCCCTAAGCCCCTGATCTGCGGCGTTGAGGGCTCGAGGAGGCAAGATCAGCACCGACAAGGACTCGTGCGTGTCTTCTTTGGTCGATTGAGCACCCGACGCCAAAGGGGTTGACCTCGATTTCTAAGCGAGGAGCCTGGGGCTAAACACCAAGGTACAGATCTAGGACTGGATGGTGTTCTTCTTCCTCGCGAGCGCGGTTGTGATGGAATCTAGCATGGGTGGCGCGCGGCGCACCTCTGGTAAGATTTGATGGCGTGTTTAGATGTTGATTTTGATTGTTCTTTCTAAGCTGTGGTTTTGACTGTGTTTGTGCCTTTTAGTCCTACCGGGGTGTTGTTTGAATTGGGGAGTTGGATCTGGGTGGTGCCCTTGAGGCTTAATTGTTGTCTTCTTCCCACCGTGGGTTGATGTTAGATGAAATAGCTAATGGAGTGTAATTGGTAATGAAGAATTAGCTTGCTAAATTGCTTAATGTGTGATTGCAACTCTGTTTTGGAAAATAGGTTGTCTTTTGGATGTGTATCCTTTGTGTTCCAATCCTTACCGTGAGCTAGCCTTGTGCCAGAGTATCTGCCGTGAAGCTCCATTTGGAGTAGAGGCAAATGGTGTAGTTATTATTGAGGATTTGACATTATTACTGAGATTGCTATGGGAGAGATTTGGAACCCAAAATTTATTAATCATTGAGTTGCTGTTGGATTGTTTCAATTAGCATGTGGTAACAAATGTGTTGATCTCGATTTTTTATTAGCTTAATCCAATAGAATGTGTAGTGTTACTGTCCTTGTGGACTTGGGGGCATGAATTGTAGGTTGGATATGCTTTTGGGTTCATGTTGCTATGAGGAATGGGTTATGATGTGGTTAGCTAGATTTGGTTGGGGTGTGATTTGGATTGGGCTAAACCTAGGTTGAGCTAAGACCTATAACTCAGTGTAATTTAGGATTTATCTTGATGTGGCATAATAATTAGTTTAGATAATTACTTATGTATAAGTAGCTAAATAATTATGTCCTTGATACAGGACACTGATTGACTTGGATATTCTTGCGACGGATATTATTCTAGACTGGAGGTTCTTGACGTTGGCACCGACATTGGAGGCGGGTATCTCTGACTCTTCTTTTAGATTAGTCATAGATATATGCTTGATATGCTTTGTTTAGCAGTAGAGTAATAGATTGTGATATAACTCTTCTGTTTGCCTTGCTGATACTGTATATGCTAGACCTGGCATGTGATACCTATACCTTTAGGACTTAGGCTCTGATGCATTATCTATGATCCTTGCATATCATGTTGATATAGGTGGACTAGATAGTGGATGTTGTTTGACCAGAGTCATGCATCATCGTGCACTGTGCATCACTGTCGATCAGGGACCCCCTTCGTAGGTGCATCAGATCGACAGTCATACTGACCTATCCATACGACCACTCATGGGTTAGTGGTTGATACAGTATGGGTAGTGTGCTCTGTGCTGCTTCGTTCATGCACTCATGGGTTAGTGAATCGGAGCGTGATAGCAGGCAGAGGTCGCTCCTTGAGTAGTCTATATACCAGGAGATGAGAGGGAGAGGTCTCTCCCCCATTTATATACATGGGGTAGGGGTAACACTCAGACAGAGATGTCCTCCAGAGATAGCCTGGGGTAGATAGAGATGTCCCCCGGATAGGGCATGGAGTAGGGGTGTTACTCCAGTAGTATTCCGTCTACTCGATCGCTCAGGAGTAGTGATGGCAGAGTATGGACGGCAGTCAAGCCCTACGTCGGAGGGTGGCCTCCGCTCAGCTTCCTCCCGTACATAGGTGACGATGTCTGACCGACGGTAGACGTGATCATGTCATTGCACCTTGTGCATATGCATATTTTGCACTTGCCCGTGCTTGCTATATTTGGAGTTGCATATGATTGTCATGCACATACAGGAGACCTTTATGTCTGGTTTTTGGTGACTCTGCTATATTGGTATGGTATTTTCTGTTTTCTCATTCAGTTGTACTTATCGCTGCCTGTGCATGTGTTATTTCGATAATCTGTTACACTGCTGCTAGCTTAGACTATCCTGCATATATGATGAGATAGCCGCTGAGTACTATGTACTCACCCCGTTAGCTCCTTATTTTTATTTCAGGATGATCGACTGGAGTGCCCGGCAGCCCATCCCAGCTTGTGTATTTTCGAGACGATTCTCAGGGGTTGTCTTGGTATTTTCATGGGGTATATGTTAGTACCCTCTTTCTGTTCATTTTGTCTTTTCGTTTCCGCTGTTGTATTCATGTTCCGTTGGGTTGTTTACATGGTAGTGTAGTTGTACTTTTGTATTCCATGGAGGCCTTGATTTATTTTGTTTTGTCGTAAGTCGTACCGGTACACAGCTTTTGTCTTCGTTGTCATTTTCATTTACTATAGACAGTTGTTCTAGCCCTATAGGCTGTGGTACAATCGGTCGAGGTGATCGTAGAGGTTAGGGTTTTGAATTGCCCACCAGATTGAGGGAGTGGCAGTCCGGTCAGTATCGGACGGGTAGCTCCTCGTGGAGTGACATATAGCACCTAATGTGTTTCTTTTCTTTCTTTTCCCTACAACCCACATTAGATTTTAGATGAATGGACCCGGGTTTAGGGTTTACCTTCTTTTTACCTAGTGGACACTTGTCCTTGTAGTGCCCCTTCTTGTTGCATCCAAAGCATATGATGTGGTCCTTTGACTTTGCTTTAGTGGAGGTTGGAGCTTCTTCTTGCCCCGGTGTCGAAGAAGGTCTCTCCTCCTCCTCAATCCTTAAAGTGGAGACTTTTTCTATTTCTTCCTTGAGGATGTAGACGATTCCATTCTCTCATCCTCTTCAGATGTTGAACTCGACTCAACTTCCGATTGATCCTTTTCCTTGGACTCTTCTACTTCTTGTCCTTGTGTCGAATTCTCATGCAGAGCTATTATCTTCCTCCATAGCTGATATGCATTCTTGTACTCCCCTACATTTGACACAATATGTGAAGGTAATAAATTCAATACAATTTTAGTTACCTCTTCATTCGCCTCTGCTTCTTCCATTTGACTCTTGGTCCAATACCGAGGTTGGATGCGCTTTCCCTTCTTGTCCGTTGGAGCATCAAATGGGACTTCCAATGCGGTCCAATGATCCCAATCCATTTGGAACCATGTCTCCAAGCGATTCCTCCAATAGTTGAAGTCATCTCGATCGTATGGAGGTGGAATCCTAGTGTTCCATCCCAGTGGACCTTCCGAGCCCATCTTCCTTTAGCACTTTTGCTCTCCCGGCGGTTAGTCCGTAGACGAGCGACCTTCGCTCTGATATCACTTGTTAGAACCGTGATTGTCAAGCTAGAGGGGGGGGGTGAATAGCTTTTTCCGATTTTCTTCCTACAATGTTAGCAAGCGCAGGCGGAATAACAAATAAACAAACTAAAAACAATTCTAACACCAACCTTTACGTGGTTCGAAGATGACGCTCCTACTCCACGGCTGCCCGTAAGGTGGACGATCCCTCGATCCTTCGGTGGATCACTCTCCGGATGCCCTCCGGCTAGCTCGTGTAGCTCCTTGTGGTTGGAGAAACCTCGCCACAATCCCGGACACACTTCTGAGCAACTAAGACTACTAATGAGCTCTAACCAAGCTCATTTCGTCAAAAGCTCTCAGCCAAAACCGAGCCCCTTTAAATAGGTCTTTTGGCTGAAAATCCCGCTACTAGTCGACTGCCCCCAAGCCAGTCGACTGGTCCCAGCCAAACAGCATCCCAACAGCTAGTTGTAACGGCTAGTTTTTGGGTTTACCAGTCGACTGATGTCTCGGTGAGTTCGAGTTTCCCTGCTGGCAGTCGACTGATCTATTCCCAGTCGACTGCCCAGCTTACAATCTCACTCTCCCTCACTCCGAAGACCCTCCTTCACGTGTGCCTTCAAGTACACTCCCTTGGCTTGCCCCTTAAAGTCCTCTTCAACCGGCTATCGTCCCTCAGATGCGCACGCAAGTCCTCGGCTTGCCTCCATGCCACCCTTCACGTGTGCCCTTTGAAGTTCACTTCCTCCAGCTTGCCTTTGGAGTTCTCTTCCCTTGGCTCTCGTCCCTTGGATGTGTCCTCTATGTGTGACTCACCAAGTCCTGCAAACTCAATCACACATATCAAATCACAAGGATAAACCTAACTTAAACCCTTTGCCCAAACATCAAAACACATGGTCACTCCGGACCATAGATTGCCCCAACAACAACATTTATTACTCGTAACAAATTATACCATATTACCATTTTAAAAAAGAACTCAAAACTCTCAAGATAATATAGTGCTAAGGTCTCACCATCAGCCTTTGTTTTAGAATCTTTAGCAACTTCCGCCAAGTCAAGTAAAGTATCACTTACATATACAATTTGCTCTTTTATGACTTTCACACTTTCAACATGACTTTCCCAATGAGTATGTGACAATAGCTTAACGGCCTAACCAGGAACCTTATCTTTAAAAATTATCTATCTCTTTGTAGAGAAAGAAAATAATGTATAGATGCATTGCACCACTCCAAAGAAGGATTTGGTTTTAGGACAACATTCCACCATATCAACTAAAGCCAAATTAAGACTATGGCAACCAGTGTAAAAAGCTCTAGGATTTATTTTAAGCAATCTTTTTTGTACACCTTTGTGTCTTCCACTCATGTTAGACTCATTGTCATACCCCTATCCTGTTATGTCATCAATGTCAAGCCCAACTCTAGTTAACACATTCAAAAGTTCACTTGATAATCCACTACCTGATGTGTCATCCACCTTCAAAATCTCAACCCAAATTCTTCTACTTTTGTTGTGTTTGTCAAATCATCCCATCATCTTGATGATGTTGGATCGTGAAAACCGATAGAGGGGGGGTGAATATCGGAAATCGTTCTTTTTCGGAAAACTAAGAGTAAGTGCACAGCGGAAATAAAATAAAAGACACAGCACAAAGACACGGTGATTTTTACTTGGTTCGGAGCCTGTGTCGACTCCTACTCCAAGGCCCACGGTCGTTGACCGTTTACTTTGGGCAATTCTATATTTGCGCAAATCAGTTTACAATATTTGATTACAAATAAGTGCAATAGAATAATAATATTAAATTTCGATCTTCGTTACCGACGTCCGGAGTGTATTGACTTGTTCGGGGCAGCGGGACGTCGTCGGCTCGAGTTGGAGTGTTTCCGGAGCAAGGCACGAGCGTAGAAGATCGTTGAGGCGTTTTGAGAACTGGTATCTTGAAGCCTTGGTCGAGGGGTCCTTATATAGGGCTAGGGGGCGCCCGGGACGTCGGGGGCGCCCCCCACGTGGCCTTCGATCCGCCACAGTCTCGGTCGCGTCTGATCCTCTGGATCCGCTTTAACCGGGGCGCCCGGAGCGCTCGGGGCGCCCGCATTGACCGGGTCAAAGTCTTATCGCCTTGGCTTCGAGGGGTTCGGGTTCGATGTATGCGCATGGGGGCGCCCGGGAGCAGCGAGGCTGCCCGGGAGCACGGGGGCGCCTGGCCCAGTGTGTATTCGAACCATTCTTCTTGTTACTTGTTTTGTATGGCCCTTGGGGGCGCCCGGGACGCTCCGGGCGCCCTACTCAGCAACTACCTCTCTCCTTTGAGGCTTTCTGAGCTACAGTCACACATTCCTTCGGTCCTGCATCCAGGGTTAGTCCAAAACACAATAACATAATAATTTATTAGATTTATACAGCCTTAGCTGTCTTGGTTCTGACTTTGGTCTCCAAAATGGAGCCCTAGGTCGAACCAACGCCTACTGTTCCCTCGACGGGGAACGCGTCCTCACCTACTCCTCTCGGGAGAATTTACCTGATGCCAACCGTTCCTTTGGTTGGACTTTTGCCTGACGGTCCTTTGTCAGGTCTTGTAAACTGGCAGTCCTTCGCCAGTTGCCTAGCAGTCCTTCGCTAGGGCTTCTTTGCTGGCAGTCCTTCGCCAGTGCCTAGCAGTCCTTCACTAGGGCTTGATGCTGGCAGTCCATCGCCAGTGGCCTAGCAATCCTTCGCTAGGGCTTTCTTTCCTGGCATTCCTTTGCCAGTGCCTAGCAGTCCTTCGCTAGGGCTTTTCCTGCACACTTGATTAACTTGTTAGAAAACAAGAAAGACTTAACTTTTGACCTATGTTGCCATTATCAAAACACATGTTTGACTCAGGTGCATTTCTGCACCAACAATCTCTCCCTTTTTGATTTATGGCAACCCTAGTTCAAAAAGTTAAGTTAAGCAAGACATGAAAAGGTTTTATCTTTTGTTCCCTCCCCCTAGAAGGAATCTCCCCCTAGATTTTTCAAAAACTCGTGGGGAAAAAAAACTTGTACTTTGAAAACTTAAGTTTTAGGTTCTTGGAAGTAACTTGAGTTAAAAATACACAGTTGAGTTTTTAAAGCATGATTAGAGTACTTAGAAAATTTTAAAGTCTTAAGTTTTAAAGTACTCAAAATGTCAGCTTAAGTACTTGGTAAGATATAACAAGCTTAAGTACTTTAGTAGGTTTTGAAACACTTTAGTAATCTGGAAAACTTAAGTATAAAATATATTTGGAAAACTAAAGTGCATTTGGAAAACTTTAAGTACCTAACAATTTTGACAAACTTAAGCTTTACAGTACTTATAAGAATTTTGATAAGCTTAAGTAAGAAACTTTTGAAGGGCTAGAGTACTTTAGTAAAATTTTGAAAATTAAAAAAGATTTTAAGGCTAAAGTACTTAGCAAGATTTTTGAAACTTTTTGAAAGAAAAATTTAGAAAAAGAAAAAGTAATTTTCTCTTTCCTGTCTCTATCTCTCCCCCTTTGCCATATATCAAAACAAATAGATATAGCAATAATAATGAATAAGAATTTGCTGTACTGAATCAATTCATAATTAAATTATACTAGATCAATCAATTACACTAGATCAATCAATTATCTCTGTAGGGACCTGTCTAACCCAATTAGCTACTCACTAACTGTTATAAACAGTAGTTTTTGCTAGGGATAGTCAAGTTAAGTGTTTCTATTCAAGTTAGATTTTCTAAGCTTGACACTTAACTTGATTGCTATGTATATTGTATTTAGTGCCCCAATTACTGCAGATGCACTGACTTAAAGCATATTGAATTAAGGCAAAGACCTAAGCATCTCAACCCTTTCTAGGTTGTCAATCAAAAGTACTCTAAGGTGCTTGTGAGATGCTGGCTTCTAAGTCTATAGGTGCATGCAGTTCTAGGGTTAGGGCCTAGGCTAAGTCCATTTTCGAAAATGCCCTAATTTTTAAAGGGGTTGTTTTGCAATAAAACTAAAAAAAAGGTGAAAACTGATTTTGAAATCAAGTAAAGCAGTTTTTCAAAATCTATTTTTAGAAAACTAATTTTTGAAATCAAGTAGAGCAAAAAAAACATTGAGATACTCTATTCTACAAAGCACAATCCTAACTGCCTTCTTAGTGAGCTGAACTCAGATTCAGGTAAGGGCTTTGTGAATATATCAGCTAGGTTGGATTTAGAGTCAATATACTTGAGTACTATTTCACCCCTGGTTACATGGTCTCTTACAAAATGATGTTTGACTTCTATATGTTTGGTTCTGGAATGTTGGATTGGGTTCTTAGTTAAATTAATTGAACTTATATTGTCAATAAATACTTGAGTTTGGGTGTAGTTGAGCTGAAAGTCCTTAAGTGTGTGAATCATCCATAAGAGTTGAGCCACACACTCTCCTAATGCCACATACTCAGCTTCAGTTGTGGATAGAGCTACACAGTGTTGTTTTCTGCTACACCAACTAACTAGACTCTGACCTAACAGTTGGCAGCTTCCACTTGTGCTCTTTCTATCTAACTTACAGCCAGCATAGTCAGAGTCTGAGTATCTGGTTAAAGCAAAAGTTGAGGTCCTAGGATACCAAATCCCTACATTTAGGGTGCCCTTTACATATCTCAGTATTCTTTTTAGGGCTGCTAAGTGCGTTTCCTTAGCACAGGTTTGGTATCTAGCACACATCCCTACAGCAAAGAGGATATCAGGTCTACTGGCTGTAAGGTACAGTAGACTACCTATCATACTCCTATAGAGTTTAGGGTCTACTGGTTTGCCATCAGGGTCACTATCTATTTTTATATTAGTGGCCATGGGGGTACTTATGCTTTTAGAGTTATCTATTTTAAATTTCTTTATTAATTCTTTAGCATATTTAAATTGATGAACATAGTTACCATCCCTAGTTTGTTTGATTTGTAGTCCTAGGAAGAATGTAAGCTCACCAACTAAGCTCATTTCAAATTCATCTTCCATTATTTTGACAAATTCTTTTAAAAAGTTGGTGTTGGTGGATCCAAAGATTATGTCATCTACGTAAATTTGGGCAATAAATATATCTTTTCCTAGGGTTTTAATAAATAATGTTGAGTCAATTTGGCCTTGTTTAAATTCTTTAGAAGTTAAATAGGTTGATAATCGTTCATACCAGGCCCTAGGTGCTTGTTTTAGCCCATATAATGCTTTGGTTAGTTTGTAAACATAGTTAGGTTTATCTAAGTCCTCAAACCCTGGGGGTTGTCCTACATAAACTTCTTCTTTTATGAATCCATTTAAGAAGGCTGACTTTACATCCATTTGATATAACTTAAATCCTTTATGGGATGCAAAGGCTAACAACATTCTAATGGACTCGAGTCTAGCTACTGGGGCATATGTTTCATCATAGTCTAATCCCTCTACTTGGCTGAACCTCTTTGCTACTAAGCGGGCTTTGTTTCTGACTATTTCTCCTTGATCATTTAGCTTGTTCCTAAAGACCCACTTAGTATCTATGATGAATTTACCTTCAGGTTTAGGTACTAATTCCCAGACTTGATTTCTCTCGAATTTAGCTAGTTCTTCTTGCATCGCTATGATCCAATCAGGATCAGGTAGGGCTTCTTCTATAGTTTTGGGTTCAATTTTTGATATCATAGCTATTTGACTAAGGTTCCTATAGGAAGACCTAGTCCTAACTCCTAGAGTTGGATCACCCACAATTTGATCGGTTGGGTGACTAAGTCTGGGTTTCTTGGTTTTCCTAGAGCTTGGTTCAGCCTCAGGTCCGGCTGGATTGTTTGTTTCGACTCTTTGGGCTGGTTGATTTGTTGGTTCAACACTTGTTTCAGTTGACTCATTAATTGGTTCAATGGTTAACTCGTTTAAGGGTTCAGTTAAGGGCTCAATTAAGGGTTCAATTAAGGGTTCATTATCTTCTTGGTCAGAGTGTGATGAAGTTACATCTGGATTATTTGAATTGATTTCTTCATCAAAAATTAAGTTGGTAGTTTCTTCAATTTTCTTAGTTTGTTTGTTATAGACTCTATAGGCTCTACTTGTTGTTGAGTATCCTAGGAAGATACCAGGGTTTGACTTGGATTGAAATTTTCCTAAATAGTCTTTGGTGTTTAGGATATGGACTTTACATCCAAAGACCCTTAGGTAATGTAAATTTGGTAGTCTATGGTAGTACAATTCATAGGGGGTTTTGTTGTGTCGTTTGTTAATTAAAACCCTATTTTGGATATAACAGGCTGTACTAATTGCTTCTGCCTAAAATTGGTTTGCTAGATTGAATTCGTTGAGCATAGCCCTAGCGGCTTCTTGTAAGGTTCTATTCCTTCTCTCAACTATCCCATTTTGTTGGGGGGTTCTAGGACATGAAAATTCATGTAAATACCCATTTACTTTACAGAATTCTTCGAATCGTTGATTCTCAAATTCTCCCCCATGATCACTCCTAAGTCTTTTTATTTTAGTGTCGTTTTGATTTTCAATTAGTTTACAGAATTCAACAAATAAGTTTAGGGGTTTAGCTTTGGTTTTTAGGAACCTAACCCAGGTAAACCTGGAGTAATCATCAACTATTACTAGGCAGTATCGGTTCCCGCTTAGTGACTTGGCTCCATGTGAATCAAATAGGTCAAGGTGCAGGAGCTCAAGTGTAGTTTGAGTTAAGTCAGATTGAATAAGTTTGTGATTGGATTTGGTTTGTTTGCCTTGATTACATGATTCACATATTAGGTTTTCATTATTTTTGATTTTGGGGATACCTTTGATTAAGCCAAGTTGGGTAATTTTTGATATAGTTCTTACATTGGTATGACCTAATCTCCTATGCCAGAGGTTTGTTTGTTCTAATTGTGTTAACATACATTTGGGTATAAGGGGAAGATTTATAGTGTATACATTGTTTTTTCTAGTGCCCTTAAGTTTGATTTCTGAGTCTTGTTCATTTCTAATCAGGCAGTTAGAATTGTTGAAAGTAATTATATAACCAGAATCACATAACTGACTTATGCTGAGCAAGTTAAAATTAAAGTTTTCAACCAATAGAACTTTCTTAATAATGAAATCAGATTTAAGCTCAATATTACCTGACCCAATTACTTTGAGTGTAGCATTATTGCCGAATGCCACTGAGCCTAGGTTTTTGAGTTTGAGCTTGGTGAACTTCAATTTATCTCCAGTCATGTGTCTGGAGCAACCGCTATCCAACATCCATTGGTCCAAATCTTTATGTTCCTACACATAAAGAATTTTCTTGATTTGGATCCAATTAGAATCAGGAATAGCTTAAATTGAGTTTCACTGCCTAGTCTGTCTCACCCAAATCTAGGGTTTTCAATCACGTTAACCTTATAGGTTTTGTGAGACAGGTTTTGATGGTAAAAAAAATTATTTTGAAAAGTTTGATTAATTTTGAAAACAATTAAATTTTAAAATTTTATTAATTTTGAAACCAATTAATTTTGATAGAAGTTTAAATCTACAAATAACTGAAATTTTGTGTTAGATTCGAATTTGACAAAAATTAATTTGAATTTGAATTTCAAAAATTGGCTTCCAGGTCTTGGCGAGGCACTAGGCCTTCTTTGGCCGAAGCCTTATGGGATCATCCACCCTTTCCTTGACAAAGCCTTTTAATGAGATTTCATTTTCAAAATTATTCTTTAAAAATTTCTGGTCTAACTAGTTTGGGTTTTGGATCGGTAGCTTCGGCTAGTTCCGCCAAATTGGCTTCCCTAACGTAGTATCATCTCACCTTCACCCAATACTATATTGTCAAATTTCAGTTAAGTTTGTTCAGTCCTTAGCTAACCATTTCTAAATCTAAGCATGGTTAATTGCAGGAATTTAAAATAAACAATCAAACAAGCAATTGCAATCAAGAATTAACATTATTTATCTAATAATAAATATTGTTTTCAGTTTGGCTCCCCTGGACTAAAGCCATGGTGATGGTTAGGCAAGATGTGATCCTTGGGGATCCAATAATGATTTGATCCAGTCGGTTTGTTCAGGCATAGTTTAGGTACCCATGCCTGAATTTTACCTCTGGACTGATTCAGTACAGCAAAGTAAGATCTTTGCCGAGATTTGGTTCTATAGCCCAATCCGGATCGATTTAGAACTGATTTCTATTTTCCAAGGATCATGTCAAGACCCTTGGAACCAGATGTAAATCGTTCTAGTGCTGATCTAAGATCCTTAACCTGAGTTTTCAGGGAGGAGTTTTCCTTTTCAAGTTTTTCAACTTGAGTAGGAGTTCCTTCCTGAACCTTCTCGGTTAAGGGTTTAGAGTCAGCTCCCTCTTTCAGGAGTTTTACTTCCTGTCGGAGGGATTCGACTCGGAGTTTGGCTTTAGCCAAATCTCGAGAAAGAAAAGAAATTAAATCAGTTAATTGCGATCTATTAAAACCTGTTACCTTTATTTCTTCGTCTTCTGTGAAAGTCAGCTCACCGTCCTCTTGTTCTAATTCTGACTCAACTTTTTCTGAGGCGGTCAGAGCTAGGAGATTGGACTGAGGCGCCTCTTCTTCTTCTTCTGAGGAAGACTCGTCCCAGGTTGCTTGTAGCGCCTTCTTTCTTCTCGTCTTCTTGGACTCTTTCAGATTTGGACACTCTGTTTTGTAGTGGCCCTTTTTCTTGCACTCGTAGCAGGTCACATTAGGCTTGTTCGCGGGTTCAGCTGGTTCGTCTTTTCTTCGGCCGGTTTTCCTTTTGTTGGTTCGGTTCTTCAGCTCCTTGTAGTAGTTTCGAGCGAGCCGGACCATCTTAGTTTGTTCTCCTTCTTTGTCTTCTGAATCGGAGTCTGAGTCAGACTCGGGTTCAGGTTCGGGCTTCTTCTTCGTTGTCCTTAGAGTTTTGCCTGCAATGAAAGCAATACCTTTCTCGACCAATTTGAGTTAGTTTGTTCGTGTAGTTCTAGTTCGGAAAACAGTTCATCTAATTTTATTTTAGAAAGATCCCTAGAGACCTTGTATGCATCTACCATAGATGCCCACAAGGTGTTTCTAGGGAAGGCGTTTAGAGCGTACCTTATTAGGTCACGGTTTTCAACCTTGTGACCTATTGTGTGAAGACCGTTCATTACCTCCTGGATTCGTGCGTGGAGCTGGGCTGCTGTTTCGTTGTCGGCCATCTTGATAGTGTAGAGTCTATTCAGTAGCAGATCCCTTTTGCTGATCCTGGTGTCCGAAGTCCCTTCGTGCAGCTCGATCAGTTTCCATAGC
>JAGFNQ010001386.1:0-55919 GCA_024364735.1 Boesenbergia rotunda
AGGAGATGTTAGCCTATGTGGTGAATGCATTCTTAAGGACAACCGAATCAAGGAGCTAACAGAGGAGAATATATGTTTGAATGAAAGGGTTAAGGAATTACTTTCAATTATTGAAAAAAAGGCATGGAGGGTCAAGAAAGTTATCCTGTAGTCGATCCTCTTTCTGATCCAGTATCTTGTACACCTAGGAGAGGACGTGACCGAACTCGGTATGATTACAGGGATACTCCAATTGACAGTCCAGTATGGCACCAGCTTTTACCTAAGGGGAAGCGGGACAGGAAACAAATATCAATTGTTATGGACAAGGGAAAAAGGAAACTTAGTGAGGAGGATATGGATGAAGCAAGAGGAAACATTTACGATGTAATGGAAGTCATGTCTGAAGAAGACATAGAGGAGGAAACAAGAAGAACCTCCGAACTATACAAAATGAGGCAACAAGGCATTGATGTAAGTGTGTTAATTTCATTTAAAATACATAAATTGTATTGAATTTGGTCAATAATTAGTTTGGGCTAAATAAATTTTATTGATGTAGTTTGTGAAGAAACATTTTATGAATACAAAGAAGAAAAATAAAGATAAAGAAGTGGTCTACCTGATAAATAGATTGGAGAATCTAAAGTAAGTTACAAAATATTATAGTTTACGTTAGTTAATATATCTTCTTATGTAATATATAATCATATCAATTTACATGGCAGGTTGGCAAATGAATTTATCTGGGAGGATGCACCCTTTGCTTTGAATTTGCATTCATTCTTACAAATCCTCAATGGAGAGGTTTTTACAAAAGGCGAGGTCATTGATGCCTTTTGTAAAATTTTATTTAGGGGAGCATCCGCATGTGGTAGGCCATACAACAAGTCAATATATTGTTCAACCTTCTTCACAGTAAGTGATGTATATTAATTAAACAGATATATTGTACAAGACCTAATATTATGATATGGGTATTATTAATTTTGTGAATGCATATTTGTAGGCATCAATCAGATCGTCAAGAAAGATTTCCCTGCAACAAGTGATGAAGACTGATATGCTTGAACAAGGGTTTAGATTTATTTTAATCCCTTTGTGCAGTGATAATACACACTTTCACTTGTTAGCGGTGGATACAGAATCCATGACTTTTAATCATTTTAATTCTCTTGCTAGTGGTCGTAAATATAAGCATGAATTTGACACAGCGGTGAGCTATCTTCCTTTATTCTTATATATGGTCATCATTTTCTCTAAAATGTCATTGATGGTGATTAATAAATTCATGATATGTTTGACAGGTAAAAGAACTTAAAGAATATAGTCGCGAGGAACTTACGGCTATTCATCCGTATCTACAAAGTCATCATCCCTTGGACAAATGGTCCTCCGTCAGACAAAAATGTCCCCAACAAGAACATAGGTAACTAAATGAGGAAGAACTTTCTTATTTTTTAAAATAAGAAAGTATTTTATAAACCCACTTATTGAAATCTAAAAAAGTGTTTGTTAATTTCAGCGTGGACTGTGCCTTCTTTGTCATGCAATATGTTCGATGTCTCCTATATGATGAGAAGATGGATTTCAAACAAGGAGACATGAGTAGAATCAGATTTGAGCTGACAGTTAATATTCTGACAGACATGTTTTGTAAAACTTGAGATAATCTGAAAACTGTATTGGTGATGTAAAAATCCATTGCTGTTGATTAACATCCATTTGTATGGAAAAATCTCCTTATGTGGATGTTGTTATGATTATGTAGATGTTGTTATTCTATATAATATATTGTCAACAAAAAAAAAACAATTGGGTGATGTTTATTCAAATCCAGTTGTTGCATTGTTGTGTGCCAAGTGATACGGTCGGATATAATAACTGATAATGCACTGTTGTGTGCCAGTTGCTGCACTGTTGTGTGCCAAATGATCTATTCTGTTACATCTTGTAGGTAAATATTTATTATTATTCTAAAAATCATTATATAATCTAATCAACAATATATATTATATAAATCAGATATAGGAGGTTCAACCGGTGGGTTTTGAGCAAAACCCACTGATGGAACTAAACTAAACCTATAGGTTTGGAAAAAATTATAATTTGATGTTTCGGACACCTAATCTACATTCTCCAACCTCAACCCAAACTACTGATAATGGATTTTCAGAAATCCAGATATGGGAGGTCCATCAGTGGGTTTTGCTCAAAACCCACTGATGGAACTAAACTAGCCCTATAGCTTCGGAAAAATTTATAATTTGAGGTTTCCGACACCTAAAATACTTTCTAGAACCTCAACCCTAACTACTGATAATGGATTTTCAGAAATCCAGATATGGGAGGTCCATCAGTGGGTTTTGCTCAAAACCCACTGATGGAACTAAACTACACCTATACTTTGGAGAAAATTATAATTTGAGGTTTCCGACACCTAAAATACTTTCTCCAACCTGATCCCTAACTGTTGATAATTTTTTTTCATTAATCCAGATATGGGATGTCCATCAGTGGGTTTTGCTCAAAACCCACTGATGGAACTAAATTACACCTATATGTTTGGAAAAAATTATAATTTGATGTTGTCGACACCTAAAATACTTTCTCCAACCTCATCAATGGGTCCTTCAGTGGAGTTGAGGTGTTACAAACCTCAAATTATAATTTCAGGCCCACGTCGGGCCTGAAATAACTTTATTTCAGGCCCAAGGTGGGCCTGAAATAAAGATATTTCAGGCCCATAGTGGGCCTGAAATAAAGATATTTCAGGCCCATAGTGGGCCTGAAATACATTTATTTCAGGCCCACCGTGGACCTGAAATAAAAACATTTCAGGCCCACCGTGGGCCTGAAATAAATATTATTTGAGGATCACCCTTAACCATATTATATTTTGACTTCATCCCCCAAGTTGGATTACATATTTTATCCCTAAACCCTAAAATACTCTCTCCAACCTCACCCCTAAATACTGATAATGGTTTTGTAGAAATCCAGATATGGGAGGTCCATTTGTGGGTTTTCAGAAATCCAGATATGGGAGGTCCATCAGTGGGTTTTGCTCAAAACCCACTGATGGAACTAAATTACACCTATATGTTTGGAAAAAATTATAATTTGATGTTGTCGACACCTAAAATACTTTCTCCAACCTCATCAATGGGTCCTTCAGTGGAGTTGAGGTGTTACAAACCTCAAATTATAATTTCAGGCCCACGTCGGGCCTGAAATAACTTTATTTCAGGCCCAAGGTGGGCCTGAAATAAAGATATTTCAGGCCCATAGTGGGCCTGAAATACATTTATTTCAGGCCCACCGTGGACCTGAAATAAAAACATTTCAGGCCCACCGTGGGCCTGAAATAAATATTATTTGAGGATCACCCTTAACCATATTATATTTTGACTTCATCCCCCAAGTTGGATTACATATTTTATCCCTAAACCCTAAAATACTCTCTCCAACCTCACCCCTAAATACTGATAATGGTTTTGTAGAAATCCAGATATGGGAGGTCCATTTGTGGGTTTTCAGAAATCCAGATATGGGAGGTCCATCAGTGGGTTTTGCTCAAAACCCACTGATGGAACTAAGCTACACCTATAGGTTTGGAAAAAAATTATAATTTGATATTTCTGACACCTAAAATACTTTCTAGAACTTCAACCCTAACTACTGATAATGGATTTTCAGAAATCCAGATATGGGAGGTCCATCAGTGGGTTTTGCTCAAAACCCACTGATGGAACTAAACTACACCTATAGCTTTGGAAAAAATTATAATTTGATGTTTCTGACACCTAAAATACTTTCTAGAACTTCAACCCTAACTACTGATAATGGATTTTCAGAAATCCAGATATGGGAGGTCCATCAGTGGGTTTTGCTCAAAACCCACTGACGGAACTAAACTACACCTATAGGTTTGGAAAAAATTATAATTTAATGTTTCTGACACCTAAAATACTTTCTAGAACCTAAACCCAAACTACTGATAATGGATTTTCAGAAATCCAGATATGGGAGGGCCATCAGTGGGTTTTGCTCAAAACCCACTGATGGAACTAAACTACACCTATAGGTTTGGAAAAAATTATAATTTGATGTTTCTGACACCTAAAATACTTTCTAGAACCTAAACCCAAACTACTGATAATGGATTTTCAGAAATCCAGATATGGGAGGTCCATCAGTGGGTTTTGCTCAAAACCCACTGATGGAACTAAACTAGCCCTATAGCTTCGGAAAAATTTATAATTTGAGGTTTCCGACACCTAAAATACTTTCTAGATCCTCAACCCTAACTACTGATAATGGATTTTCAGAAATCCAGATATGGGAAGTCCATCAGTGGGTTTTGCTCAAAACCCACTGATGGAACTAAACTACACCTATACTTTGGAGAAAATTATAATTTGAGGTTTCCGACACCTAAAATACTTTCTCCAACCTCAACTCTAACTACTGATAATGGTTTTTCAGAAATCCATATATGGGAGGTCCATCAGTGGGTTTTGAGCAAAACCCACTGATGGAACTAAACTACACATATAGCTTTGGACAAAATTATATATTTTAGGTTATGGACACCTAAAATACTTTCTCCAACCTCATCCCTAACTGTTGATAATGATTTTTCAGAAATCCAGATATGGGAGGTCCATCAGTGGGTTTTGAGCAAAACCCACTAATGGAACTACCAAAATGAGCAGTTGTGAAGTGTTCGGATTTTGAAACTTACCAAAATGTAATTTCTGGTCTTGAAGTCCTGAAGTCCTATGGTTTGTGAATATATGTCATTTGAGACCGTTTGTTTGTTTGTTTGCTTTGTTGAATCATTGTTCTGTGCCAACTGATACTGTATTAACACGTAATTGATAATCATTAGGACTATGTTTGGAGACCAAAGATACCATCTCCTAGCTATCTAAACTTTAACTACTGGTAATGAGCTTTGAGAATTCAAAATATCATAGGTCCATGAAACAAACCTCCTGCTGTGCCAAATTCTGAAAAAATGAGGTAATGATGTGGATGGAATTAAATTGTGGTATGCAATATCTATGTAGGTACTCTATTTTTTTGTTTAATATTTAAAATAATCTCATAACATGTATATTTATATAAAATATTTAATCATTCTAATGAGATGATTTCAGGCCCACTCTGGGCCTGAAATGAGATGATTTCAGGCCCACTCTGGGCCTGAAATAATATTATTTCAGGCCCAGCGTGGGCCTGAAATCATCTCATTCAGGCCCACGCTGGGCCTGAAATAATTCTATTTCAGGCCCAGCGTGGGCCTGAAATCATCTCATTCAGGCCCACGCTGGGCCTGAAATGATATTATTTCAGGCCCAGAGTGGGCCTAAAATCATCTCATTTCAGGCCTAGCGTGGCCTGTGATTTAAAATTAGGGTAGAGGAAAAGTAAGGTTCAATATTGCTTATAGTATCGACAAGAGGACAGATTATAGATTACAGTTTTAGACAATAACAAGGATCGAAAGCAATGCTCCAGTGGATTATCAAAATGGTTTACATACATTTTAACTACAAACATATATTGTTTGTCATTTAACTTACATTATACAACTAAATCATTTTGTTTCAGGCCCTAGGACTGGGTTTCCAAAAATGCTTTTGTTTCAGGCCCAATGTGGTCCTCATTTCAAATGATTCTAGCAAAAACAAGGTTCAATATTACTGAAAAAATTCGACAACATTTACAGATTACAAATCATATATGAGACAAAAACAATGATTCGAAGCAAAGTTTCATTGATTTGAGAAGGAGTACATGGATTGTATAATTACAAATACAATGTTTGTGCTGACAATTACATATGCATAGTATGAACAAAAACTCTAGTTACAGATTTAGCTTCCAACACTTGTCTCTCATTATTTTATAGCCCACTTGAAATCGATAATTTTTCATATCCTTTTGGCTAAAATCTGTAGATCTTTGGAAAACTAGACTTTCTGCATACCGCATCATGAAAAAGGCACAATCCGACCTGAAAAACCAATATTGACATTGTTGTCATCTTATAAGATCAACTATGAAATGCATTGTTATTTTTAACAAAAATAAACATCCTCTTACGATCTGGATTGGGTGGGTCCTTGTACAACAATTTTAGTAAACTCTGTCCCAGATATGGCAGGCAATCCTTTATGCCATGTCTTGTAATAATCCCAGGTCATATTTTTGAAAAACGCCACCTACACAGATATGACATTAGTAACAATTATATTGGTATGAACCTTTTTGTTGAGGTATATCTATGAAGTAGAAAACTTACAGTTTTTTCAAATTTAGCAGTGTACCCTTCTGTGGCGCCGAGAGAATTATAATGATGGATACAACCTTCCACGAGGTCAATAACCATTAGATGCCAATGATCGTCTGCATTATTTAGAGGACATATGATATATCTAATCGGCTTATCCGTATCAGTAGCAATAGTTTGTTCAAAAGCGTGAGCGTGAATCGCCTCAAAAAGATCCTATGGTTATTAAAAAGTAAGTGTCAGTGGACTAAATCATAGAAAAAAATAATAATGATTAAGTAGGTAATTCACTTACATCAAACCCCACCCCACACAATATGGAGGGCTGGTATGGTGAGTTACACGCTTTTGCTTCATTTCCAAGAATAGTCCAGTATGCATTGATGCAATCCCCGGTAGTGTAGTCATTCCAATCAAATATTGTCAAAAAAGATAGTATATCTAATGTAAAGGTCCCATTGGACCATACTGGGTTCAACTCATACCTACATGCAAAGGCCTGAAATAAAATTATTTCAGGCCCACCGTGGGCCTGAAATAAAATTATTCAGGCCCAATGTGGGCCTGAAATAAAATTCTTTCAGGCCCACCTTGGGCCTGAAACAAAATTATTCAGGCCCACCTTGGGCCTGAATAATTTATTTCAGGCCCACCTTGGCCCTGAAATAAAATTATTCAGGTCCACCAGCAAAGGATGTTTTTTCACCTAAAACACAATTTCGGACACCTAATCTATATTCTCCAACCTGAACCCTAACTACTGATAATGGTTTTTCAGAAATCCATATATGGGAGGTCCATCAGTGGGTGTTGCTCAAAACTCACTGATGGAACTAAACTACACCTATAGCTTTGGAAAAAATATAAATTTGAGGTTATGGACACCTAAAATACTTTCTCCAACCTCATCCCTAACTGTTGATAATGGTTTTTCAGAAATCCAGATATGGGAGGTCCATCAGTGGGTTTTGAGCAAAACCCACTGATGGAACTAAACTGCACCTATAGCTTTGGAAAAAATATAAATTTGAGGTTATGGACACCTAAAATACTTTCTCCAACCTCATCCCTAAATGTTGAAAATGCTTTTTCACAAATCAAGATATGGGAGGTCCATCAGTGGGTTTTGCTCAAAACCCACTGATGAAACTAAACTACACCTATAGGTTTGGAAAAAATTATAATTTGATGTTTCCGACACCTAAAATACTTTCTAGAACCTCAACCCTAACTACTGATAATGGATTTTCAGAAATCCAGATATGGGAGGTCCATCAGTGGGTTTTGCTCAAAACCCACTGATGGAACTAAGCTACACCTATAGGTTTGGAAAAAAATTATAATTTGATATTTCTGACACCTAAAATACTTTCTAGAACTTCAACCCTAACTACTGATAATGGATTTTCAGAAATCCAGATATGGGAGGTCCATCAGTGGGTTTTGCTCAAAACCCACTGATGGAACTAAACTAGCCCAATAGCTTTTGACAAATATATAATTTGAGGTTTCTGAGACCTAAAATATTTTCTAGCATGTCAACCCTAACTACTGATAATATATTTTCAGAAATCCAGATATGGGAGGACCATCAGTGGGTTTTGAGCAAAACCCACTGATGGAACTAAACTACACCTATAGCTTTGGAAAAAATATAAATTTGAGGTTATGGACACCTAAAATACTTTCTCCAACCTCATCCCTAACTGTTGATAATGGTTTTTCAGAAATCCAGATATGGGAGGTCCATCAGTGGATTTTGAGCAAAACCCACTGATGGAACTAAACTGCACCTATAGCTTTGGAAAAAATATAAATTTGAGGTTATGGACACCTAAAATACTTTCTCCAACCTCATCCCTAACTGTTGAAAATGCTTTTTCACAAATCAAGATATGGGAGGTCCATCAGTGGGTTTTGCTCAAAACCCACTGATGAAACTAAACTACACCTATAGGTTTGGAAAAAAATTATAATTTGATGTTTCCGACACCTAAAATACTTTCTAGAACCTCAACCCTAACTACTGATAATGGATTTTCAGAAATCCAGATATGGGAGGTCCATCAGTGGGTTTTGCTCAAAACCCACTGATGGAACTAAACTACACCTATAGGTTTGGAAAAAAAATTATAATTTGATATTTCTGACACCTAAAATACTTTCTAGAACCTAATCCCTAACTACTGATAATGGATTTTCAGAAATCCAGATATGGGAGGTCCATCAGTGGGTTTTGCTCAAAACCCACTGATGGAACTAAACTAGCCCAATAGCTTTTGACAAATATATAATTTGAGGTTTCTGAGACCTAAAATAGTTTCTAGCATGTCAACCCTAACTACTGATAATATATTTTCAGAAATCCAGATATGGGAGGACCATCAGTGGGTTTTGAGCAAAACCCACTGATGGAACTAAACTACACCTATAGCTTTGGAAAAAATATAAATTTGAGGTTATGGACACCTAAAATACTTTCTCCAACCTCATCCCTAACTGTTGATAATACTTTCTCCAACCTAAAATACTTTCTCCAACCTCATCCCTACTTTCTCCAACCTATAGCTTTATTTCAGGCCCACCTCGGGCCTGAAATATCTTTATTTCAGGCCCACGTTGGGCCTGAAATAACTTTATTTCAGGCCCCAGGTGGGCCTGAAATAAAGATATTTCAGGCCCATAGTGGGCCTGAAATACATTTATTTCAGGCCCATAGTGGGCCTGAAATACATTTATTTCAGGCCCACCTTGGACCTGAAATAAAAACATTTCAGGCCCACAGTGGGCCTGAATTAAATATTATTTGAGGACCACCCTTAACCATATAATATTTTGACCTCTTCCCCCAAGTTGGATTACATATTTTATCCCTACTAAAATACTTTCTGAAAACCTCACCCCTAACTACTGATAATGGTTTTGTAGAAATCCAAATATGGGAGGTCAGCAAAATCCACTGATGGAACTAAACTAGACCTATAACTTTGAACAAAATTATAATTTGAGGTTTCGGACACCTAATCTACATTCTCCAACCTGAACCCTAACTACTGATAATGGTTTTTCAGAAATCCATATATGGGAGGTCCATCAGTGGGTTTTGCTCAAAACCCACTGATGGACCTCCCATATCTGGATTTCTGAAAATCCCATTATCAGTAGGTAGGGTTGAGGTTCTAGAAAGTATTTTAGGTGTCGGAAACATCAAATTATAAATTTGTCAAAAGCTATAGGGCTAGTTTAGTTCCATCAGTGGGTTTTGCTCAAAACCCACTGATGGACCTCCCATATCTGGATTTCTGAAAATCCCATTATCAGTAGGTAGGGTTGAGGTTCTAGAAAGTATTTTAGGTGTCGGAAACATCAAATTATAAATTTGTCAAAAGCTATAGGGCTAGTTTAGTTCCATCAGTGGGTTTTGAGCAAAACCCACTGATGGACCTCCCATATATGGATTTCTGAAAAACCATTATCAGTAATCTTTAAATTGTAATTGTTGTCAATTACATCAATAATTTTTTAGGGAAGTATTTTGATTTCAGGCCCACGGTGGACCTGAAATGACATTATTTCAGGCCCAGAGGGGGCCTGAAATGATTTATTTCAGGCCCACACTGGGCCTGAAATGCTAGTATTTCAGGCCCAAGAAGGGCCTGAAATGATATTATTTCAGGCCCTATCTGGGACTGAAAAGAGTTATTTCAGGCCCACACTGGGCCTGAAATGCTATCATTTCAGGCCCACGCCTCTGGTTGCAAAAAAATTATTTACAGTATGATTAAATTTTTATACGCCAATGTTTTAAATAAATGAACATGTTGTGACCACATTTTTAAAAAATAAACAAGAAGGAGAGTACCTAAATACACATTGCACACCACAATTGAATTCCATTCACATCAAAACCTCATATTATCAAAATTTGGCACATCAGGAGGTTTGTATGATGGACCTAGCATATTTGGATTTTTCAAACCTCATTATCAGTTCTCAGACTTTACCTAATTATTGGTATTTTAGCTAGGATATGCTATTTTTCAGTTGGCACACAACTGTGTTGATACAGTATCAGTTGGCACACAACACTCATTTAACAAAGCAAAAATCAGAGGGGGTTAAACAACAGATTTTCAGAAAACACAGGACTTCAGGACTTCAAGTTCCTGAAATAATATTATTTTGGGTTTACAAATGATACGACTTCGATTCTGATATATTCTGCTTATAACACAAGGTAAAATGTATCATAATATTGAAGTACTTCTATAAGTCACAACATTAACAACTGGTTTTTTTAAAGAATACTATACATTCAGTTATCCTCCTTACAAAATAAACACTTCCATCAGAAAATTTCAGCAATTCATAAACCAATTAACTCAAGACCTTGGGCCTGGCGGCATTCTACATGTCCTTTTATTATGGCCAAGTTGTTTGCACCGGCTGCATTTAAGTTTCACCTTGCCATTGTGTCTTGACTCAATCCGTGCCTTCTTTCGTCTACCAGGCTGCACAAGGCTACGGGGACATCGAACTGTAATATTGTTTACTCCACTAGGCCAAAACTGCTTGCTTCTACAAGGGTAAATACGATCCATGTAAACCCACTTCCAAGTTTCAGAATAAAAATAATGCTCACAATATCGGAGTGTATCGATATTCCTGTGAACTATTACAGCTATAGCATGTGAGCAAGGGAGTCCTGAAATTTGAAACTCCCCACAATGACAAAAGTTTTTTTCCAAATCAACAATGTATGAAGTGCCCCATGTTTCTACCTCCATTTCTGATTGAGAGTAAGGGTGAACCTTATAAGCTCTAGCTTTCTCTCTCCTTGATTCCATTTCTTTTGTAGCATGAGGTGTCAAAGCAACATGCCATTTGGAAACTTCCTCTCTACGGTTATAGAACCATTGAGCTACCTTTCTTCTTGTATTATCAATTAACCTATTTATGGGAAGCTCACGTGTAGACTTAAACAAAGCATTCAAGCTCTCCACACAATTCGTGGTAAGCATTCTGTACCTTCTCCCAGTAAAGTGTGCATTTGCCCACCTTTTAGGGTCAATGTTCTGAAGCCACTTATGAGCATCTGGATGTTTTTCGAGCATTGTCTGCATTATCATATCATATTGAAGTGTTGTGTTGGCTCGTGCTGCTGCCCAAAACAAACCTACACCAGCTCTACTTCCAGTATCAGTTACCATATTACAAGACATGTGGTGGCAACAAAAAGCATGATGCGCGTTTGTGAATACTTTTCTGACTGCTGATATAATGCCCCGATGTCTATCTGATACTATGGTGAGTGAGTGATCATCAACAGCAAAGAACCTCTTTGTATGATCCAAAAACCACTCCCAAGCAGACCCACATTCTACTTCAGCTATTGCAAAGGCAACTGGGAGAACATTGTCATTACCATCAATCGCCGTTGCAATCAACAATACTCCTGGATACTTTCCTCTTAGGTGTGTCGCATCAATTCCGATAATTCTACGCAAATAAGACCTGAACACCCTTCGGCAAGCACCAAAAGCCTAAAAACACCTCTGGAACTGATTGTCACCATTCGTGCATAGTGCCACATAAGTTTCAGGATCTCTAGCTCTTAACTCACGCAGATATTGTGGGAGATCTCTGTATGCCTCATCATAATCTCCAACAACCTTTTTCAATGCTTTCTCCCTAGCTATGTATGCTTTTCTGTATGATATCGTCACTCCAAATCTAGCTTTAATATCTGAAATAATCATACTTGGTTTGTATTGTTCATTATGAAGAAATTGCTCTTCAACAAAAGAAGCAACAAATGATGAAGAGCATGCATGATGATCAGCACTTTCCCTAACACTTCGACATTGGTGTTCCTTTATATATTTTGTAACAGTGAACTCTACTTCCCCCCTTCCTACTACTCTCCATGTACATGGTTGGTTAAAACACACTACTTTAACTCTGTTTTTCCGGGTGTCAACTGGGTTATATCTCATATGCTTAACCATCGCATGTTTAACAAGTGCATTCTTGAATTCTTCTCTAGATGGAAATATCTGCCCCACAAAAAATTCATGCTCATCTCTTGCCTCTAGCTCTCGAATTGGCCCAGCAAGCAATCGAGAATTCAAAATATATGGATCTTCAGCTAATGGAAACTCCTCCTCTAGGTCACTGTACTGATCTGGGGGGAATTCATATTGCTCAACCTGCATATCATCAGCTTGGAATTCTAGTACACTTGTACTGGGTACAAATTCTTCTGCATTCCGGATTTCAATTTCTTCCTCCCCACTCCAGGTTGGCTGAAATATTTCAACTACTCTTGTAGAAGAATTCAAACCCTCATCTTCTAAATAATTTGCTTCTTCATTTAGATCAATTGCCAAATTCCTTGTAATGCTATTATCACCATACTGGGAACATAATGGAATATTATTACTAGTTATTTCTAATCCTTTCCCCGTAGCCACATTATCATCAAGAGTATTCCATATCTCAGAGAGAATTTCGTCAACAACATTATCAACCCTGAAAAAAATTACATATAACTTTATCAAACTTTGAAATTGATAATAAAGGCCCTAGGAGCCCCTGAGGGCCTGAAATCATTTGATTCAGGCCCAGGGATTTGATTTCAGGCCCTACCAGGGCCTGAAATCATTTTATTTCAGGCCCAGGTCGGGCCTGAAATAAAATTATTTCAGGCCCAGGCAGGGCCTGAAATCATTTCCTTTCAGGCCCACTCCGGGCCTGAATCATTACATTTCAGGCTCAGGGAGGGCTTGAAATCATTTGATTTCAGCCCCTCCCTGGATCTGAAATAAAATAAATTCAGGCCAGGTCCTGGGAGGGCCTGAATTTCTTTTATTTCAGTCCCTCCGAGGGCCTGAAACAAAATTTTACAGCCTCTCCTATTGCCTGAAATCTAATGACATCATGCACTCTCAGGGCCTGATATCATGTAATGCATATCACCCTAAGCCTCCTCCAAAATTAAAATAGTAGAAAGAGTTTAACTTGATTAAAACTATATCTGATACCATATCAAAGAAGACAATCATACGTACATTCCTATTTCTCTTAGTTACCAATCTGTTGCTTCCTTTTTCTCCTTCGACAACCTATTTTGTTGCTTCCTTTTTCTCCTTCGACAACCTATTTTGTTGCTTCCTTTTTCTCCTTCGACAACCTATTTTCCTCAGGTGCTTTGGTGATGAATCGAGTTGTGCAAGGAAGCAATATATACGTACATTCGTGATCATTCGACTTGTGCAAATCATTTCACATATATATATTGGCTGAGAAAAATTCGACTGCTACCCATCCGAACCACAAATTAATATTTTATTGATAAAGTGGTTCGGTTGTCTCGAAACTGTGTCTGATAAAGTTATTCATTGGCGGGAGGGGTATAAAAGTAACTTCACTATATGGGATGCGCCCTTTGGTATAATAGAAACCATGGTACTCATTTCGGTAATTACGAATAGTTGGATACGCCCTTTGGTAAATTGCCGTAAAATTTTTGTTCTTTCCGTAAAATTTGTCCACAATAATTTATACTTTGTTAACTAATTATTTATGTTAATTAAAAATTAATAAAAAATAATATACTTTAAGTCATTAGTGATAATTATATTATTATATTCCCTCTTATATCCTTCATTCATTCGATCCACTGGACTCACGAACTTTGCTTTTTTGCAAATCTTAATTAGTCACAAACATATTGGACAGTAAATTCCGGCCGAGCAGCAAAGGCAAACAATCGATGTCATTGCTCCAGAGACATATTGGAGAGTGCAAGACAAAGTGTATGGAGCGTCGGAGTGATATCGTTACTTCAGCGAAAGATCAATGTGGCTCAGCGCGAGCTAACCAAGATGCAGGCACACATCACACATTATGCGGCTCGAGCCCAATCACCGACCACTCAATTTGATCCGTCTATAAGAGAAAATAGATACTGCCAGTGAACATGTTAGTAGAATATGCTAGTGTAACTATTGTGATGGTCTGAATTAGTCTCACAAATAACAATCTCACCATTTGGCTTCTTTTCTTCCTATTAAAAAAAAATTAGATCAGAAATCATTCAATTTTTAATATATATATATATATTAAAAATTTGAATTGCACCATATTTTTAGTCTAAAAAATAAAAGGAAAAAGAGAAAGATTTTATTTTATTTTATTTTTCTATTTTTAACTGAAAAGAATCTTTCTGCCAAATAGATAAATATTTTGCTTTTGGTTGTTTAAGCAACGCATCGAATCGATCTCTATACGAAACCCTGCTCCGCAAGCGACCGCTCTCTCTTCCTAGTCGACGCCGGCGGGCGGCGCTGTTCTTCCTTTCTCGATCGGGTAGCCGATCGATCCGGGATCCCTTTTCCGATCTCCGATCGTGCCGTCCGCGTTAGGTTCCCTTCGTTTCCAGGCGCAAGATGATGTCTGCCAATCAGGAAATGGCGGTGTACTGCTTCGACACCCTCGTCGCGCACTACAATGGAGAGCAGGTGCCGCCTCCGGAATTCGAGGAAGGCCACCAGTATGAACCCTTGGCCCTGCCTTTCCGTGTATTTCCGAATCGAAGATTGGGTTTTGATCAATGCTCTTTGCATCCTGACGGATTTTGTTGCACGATCGGAGGGATATTAGTAATTACTTGCTCTGATTAGTTATTTTGGTGTTTGGTTGCAGGAGAAGGCGTATCCTAGATTGTTGGAATTGATTTCGCTAGATTGTGTTGTTTCTCTTTTGGGATTTTAGTTTGTTTTCCCCTAGTGTTGATGAAGCGACGAGATGACGATTATTGTGTTGATCGTATTTGGGTTTTCATATTGAGTGTATTGTCAATGTGAGGGCTTTTCTGTGTTCTATAAATTTAGATCATTTTAGAATTCTCACCGTGGATGATCGGATAGTTTCTATAGCTAATTAATTAGTCCTCCTTCACTGTTATATTTTGATTTACTCAATTTTTAAGATTTTTGTCCACTATTTCTATCCTACACAGTAATCGGAAGCTATTCCACTGGTCCTTTTTTGTATAGCATTTGAAATTCAATCCCTAGTAGAGCCTCTTTGGGACACCATTGAACAAAATCCTTTGCTTCACGTGTGTAAGTAGATAGAATTTTTTTCCCCTCCACCTTTCTATTTAATTTGGAGACTAAGATTACCAACAGCAGCTGAAGCATGAGTTCCATGATTTTTTTTTTCTCGAATGATTTTGAATGTTATGATTAGAGGAACTGGCCTTTAGTGTCAACAAACTTTTGTAGGAGCTAGTGGTGTGACTATTGAATTTTAGATACAAACATTGGTAGTTGATGACTAGATTTTTAAAATCTCTGATGATATTATCTCATGAACTTATTTTGTGGCATTCAATTCAAGTGCTGAATTCACTTTTCCTTCTTTGGTATGGGATGGTCAATTTGCATTGCACATAATGAGGATTCGAAATGATAATCTTGAGAGGATACATAAAACCTCTGTAAGTTGTCAGATTTCTCTTTCTTTTTTCCCCTTAAAACGAAAGACTTCCTATTGTAAGAAATTATTGGGATGAGGATAGCAGCCATATTATCAGAACATGTTATTTGTCGATAATTTTGTGTTGTTGGTTTAGAATTTAAATAGAATTAGCTTGGAATTTTGAATTGCAACGAAAACTTCAGACCCAAAGGTTTCAAGTGAAGAAGAGCTCAAACCAAATATACAAATGTAAATTCAATAATAAGAAAAATAAGTAAGAGAATAGTTAACATGGATGGATAGGAAATTCCCTTAAGCATTTTATATTTCTTGAATTTATTATTTAACAAGAAGAAGATATTGATAAAGGTATTGTCAATAGGTTAAAAACTGAATGATTAAAACGGAGAAAATTCTAGTCTCGTGTGACCCTCTTGTGCCCCTAAAGCTAAAAGGAAGCTAAAAGAATTAATTACTACTTGTGACACTTTATTCCTCATAATTTGGGGCATTTAAGAAACATCACACGCACACAAAAAATAATGTAACAGAGATGAACATGCTATGATGATGGTTAAGGTTATTAGAAAAAAAAATAAGAAAGCTTCTGTTTAGAGCAGCTAGGTGAAGCTCCAATAAATGATAAAAGAAGATAAATTTATAAAATATGGACCGTCTTCAAAGACATCAAATAAATTCTATAGTTTAGTTGAATTGGTAGAGTTGAAGGTGCGAGGAGCCGTGGGACACCAAACAAATTCTTTTAATCTAATTAAAAATTATTTTAAAGAACTAAATATAACTGGTATTAATGAATTAACTTTGCATAAATTTCAATGGGGGGATATTCCATGCAGCCAACCACATTTAATAGGGACTTACATGACTGGTTGCAAAGTGATATTATTGCTTAATCTTGTGTATACCTTGTTGAATCCAACTTAATTCTGATGGTATGCTTTCAGCTTCAAAATGTTGGGTTGGCTAAAAAACTACATAGACCAATCAAAGTTTTACTGCCGGTATATACGAAAATGTTATTTCCATGAACATTAACTTCTAGGTGTTGCCTCTGTTTCTCAGACATTGTTCGAAGTTTGATTTTGCCCGGTGTGTTTACTAAATATTCATCTTTTGAAATTTTATGGCTATCTAGTTATATGGTTTTTTTTTGCTGAAACCACCCTGCTTTGTTGGAGGGAATGCCTCATAATTCCTTTCTAGGCCTAGGCTACTCTTGGGCTCTTAGCATCATTTAAGCTATTCTTTATTACGTCTAACAGTTAAATGTATACACTATACATTCTATTCACATGCCTGCTCCTGTAGATATTTTTCACATTTTTCATTACTGTGACCTACCCACTTCATGCTATGTAGTATGAAAATACATTCATAACAACATTCTGATGTTAATACTATCAATTGTGAGGTATCTGGTAGTATTTTATGCTTGCCATTTCTTTTATTTGCTTTTCCTATGGATTTGAGCTTAACAATGGTTTTCGTGTAATTTTTACATTCATTTTTTTTCTAATTACATGTGTTGTTTTCCCTTATACTCATTCAAGGTATAATCTCGCATCTGTGCAATAAATCTGGTGAAAGTTCATAGAAAATAGCTCACTTTTGTTAACTTTATTCATGGTGTGTAAACGGCTACCTTTATTGCTCAATGAACTTAATGCCTCATGTAACAGTATTTGATTACGCATTATTCTCGAAGGCATCTTTATCATATAGACACATCTATTTGTGGGATAAACAAGTGGACTTTGTAATCTTCTACTCATATTGAGAATTGTACCATTTCAGCCCGTTGTTTGTTACATGGAAGAAAGCAGTGAATGGATCAGAACCTCGTTTGCGTGGATGTATTGGAACTCTAGAAGCCCGTGGCATAGTTACTGGTTTTCGGGATTATGCATTAACTAGGTATTTCAACTTTATTCTATAACCTGGAGATAATGACATTATATCAGTTATAGTGGGGCATTCGCAGTTCAATACAGACATGAGCATATATATTCTCGATCATTCCTAAACCACTTTCGCATTTACAATTTTTCGATATGAATTATCTTGACATCATTAATTATTATTTGATAGAAATGGAACTACTTTCATCTTCTGTTTTCCTTGTTGACTAACTATAAGAATGAAATCGTTGATGCTTATCCATTCTCTGTTATTAAATAAAGGTCTAATAGATAAATTGTTCGTAGAAATGTGCTTGTCATCATGTTTAAGTTTTCATTTATTCAAGCCATTTCATCTGTGGAAATCTCTAACATGGTTGACTGAACTAACCCATCAGATTTCTCAGATCTGTCCTAGAAAGAAACTTGAGCGTCAGATTTTTTTTGTCAAATAAAATGGACAAAAATGGAAAGTGATGGATTGATTTAGTATGAACTGATTTATCTGCTTTACATATCATAAATCTGAAGTAGAACCCAAATGGTTTGCTTCATGTATCCAAAGATAATGATTATTAATTAATTAACTAGAAAATTTTGGTTGCTCCAATTATACTGGTTAACTGTGCATAAGGAATTAACGACCAAGATTATTGTGTTGCAGCAGTGTTGTCATGGCGGACTAAACTAAAGACATCTGTAGTATGAGAAGTTCAAAACAAATCATTAGCATAGAAGGTTTAAACGTAGGCGTTCAAACTTGAAAGAATTGGCGAACCATTTACCATGTAACATTTAGTGAACATTTAGAGAGATAGTTATCCATTCTGATGCAAACTGTTTGCAATTTTAATAGTATCAATTTTTTCTTTTCAGTTATTCTGATCTCTGCCAGCAAATATCTTCTGCTGAGTCCACAATGCGGATAGCAGAAAATTCTTAGTTTCATTTCTATTAAATGAATTTGTTAAAAACTGCCTAAGAGTTTGCACTTGCCGTATTAGTTTTTGTAGCTTCTCACAGTGCAGGAATCTTTTCCATTTCACTTGTTTTTCCACGGCACTAGATAGCTAGTGATCATCGTTATTTTACAGTGCTTTGAGGGATCGCCGTTTCCCACCCATTCAGGCTAAAGAACTCCCGTATTTGCAATGTACAGTATCTATACTAACCAACTATGAAACTGCTGCAAACTACCTTGATTGGGAGGTTTGCCACTTCGCTTTCATTCCGGTTTCTCTTTCGTAGTACATTCCAGCATTGTATACCAAATATGCTTCTTCTTTCAAGCTAACAATTCTAACCTTCTTATGTGATGGTCGTAACTATTTGGTTTCGGCTTTTTAACAGAAATATTTCAGACGATTTTTTATTTTCTCAGATTGAAAAGCATGGATTGATCATTGAATTTACTGACCCTGATTACAACACGAAGCGCAGCGCTACGTACCTACCTGAGGTAGCTGCCCATGAAGGTTAGTTGTATCTCCTGCCCGGTTCATCTCTATTGACTTTGTACAACTGTTCCCCTAGAGATTGTTAAAATCCTCATCACCACAAATATTCGAAACTTGTGAATGAGAGTCTAACCATTAGGGTTCTTCTGTATGAGTTCATATATCTACATAGCAATGCAAACACGGCTCATAAGCTGAACCATTAGGAGTAGACTTTTATCCAATCAGCCAGGTTGACCGGTTGAGTTTGACCTGATACCTCACTGACTGTCCCTGCTTCATTCCTTAATTTTTTATTTTTTTTGAACAGGTTGGACTAAGATCGAAACCATTGATTCGCTCATGCGAAAAGCAGGCTACAATGGTGCGATAAGTGAGTCGCTTCGCTGCCGAATTCGTGTGACTCGCTACCAGTCCACCCTCCACACCATGCACTTCCGGGACTACGCCTCCTATGTGAAGGACACTAGAGGGGTTGCTCCTGCCATTAACGGCACTAAACTTGCCCATTGATTCACCCACAATGCAATTACTGGACATTATCAAAGTCGATTCGAGGGGAATCAGCTTGTATTCCCCCATTCAAATTGTCCCCCTCAAACATGTTTAACTTCTATCCTTGGGATCTTTATTATATCCTTAATGTCTATTGTTATATAGCAGGTGTGTAGCTCAAGTCAAGATGTGAGAGCCATTTCATTAGGTAAGTAAAAAAAATTGATAGGAATTTTATTAAATTTCAAAATCACATCAGATAGATCAATTCAATCGAGACTAGTGATTCAATAAGTTTTTTTTTCTTTGATATTTTAATTTGATTGGCTAAACCCTTCGCATGTTAACAACTATTGAATGACAAGGAAAGAATATGACCCTCCCTCGCTCATTAGTGCAAAGTAGTGATAAACTCAATCATCATCCTCATCCTCCTCGACAAGGTCAATGGATTTGTGATTTTGTGGGGGTCTACTTGGATCTTCCACCATAAAATATTATCCAACAGGGCACACCTTATCGAATACTACGACTAGTTCCATAGTTTGGGTCGAGTTTTTTCATTCTTCTAAATATTGCCGAAGACCAATGTCGAATAAATTAGGTCATACTGTGTTTTTTTAATAAATAGACCAATTTGTGTTTTTTTAAGTGACTAATTGTTATTGTTGTTGTCGTTGTCTTGGTTGCTTGATCAATGAGATGTGGAGTTTGATTCGTTGGATTTTGAAGATCTCTCAGTGAGCATGAGATGGTTCATGAAGACTCTTTTTACTAGTTCCCTATCTATTTAACGCCGCTTTTATCTTCTTTTTGACAAAAGCATTATCAAATTCGGAAAGCCGAAACAGATGAGCTGACGGCTGATGGGGCACGATGGTGTGTCTAGCTAGATTTGATTATGGTTCAGAGTTGTCAGTTTAATGGCTATTACCATGTTGATTTTTCACCTTAACTGCTTAAGATAATTTAAAATTGTCGGTTCATGATTCATTTCATGGTTCAAAATTATTATTATTTTAAAAAATATTTAAAACAAATTACTACAAAAGATTAATTTTTTTTCTCTCGTATTGATTTTTCTTTTAACTATTAAAAATAATGATATAGTAAAATAAAATTATTGATTTATTATTAAATAATTAATTAACGTATAAAAATATCAATACATTAGGATACTAGACTCTCTTCCTCATGAGGCCATCGCCTATTCGATTGTTTAAATGGTCTATGTTCCTGTCGTAGAGTGAGGTGGATTCTCAAGGGTGAGGTGGACTCGAGCATTGTCTCTGTTGGCTCTTAACTGTAAGAAAGATGACCGTCAGTAACCCATCGGGAGAAGTCCCCGGCAAGGTCCTCTGACGATCAAGTCAGTCTCCGGTGGAAGAAATGAAAGCAGAAGAAGAACTGTAGCAAAACTCTCTCGTGCGTACCTGCGTGTGAAGTGCGGAAGATCTTATATAGCTAAGGGAGTCGACAGTTTCTGCCCTGCGTCTGCCACCTTTTTGTCTCATGTGGGGACAGGATTAAAGGTACTATCAGCTCGTCGACCGACGTTGACCGACGCCGCCCAGTCTGACACGGGCAGGGGTCGTTGTGGTACGGAGTGCCAGGGAACGTCAGTAAAGTACTGTGTTAGCGGGATATTCGCGATTTGAACACGAGTGATGTCAAACTTGGACCGTCCTGCGCCACTTCTCGTACCACTTTTACCAGTATAGTGTCAGGGAGTAGGTGTTCCTTAGAAAAACGACAATTCCTAAGCTGGAACACCGACCGACTACCCTGAGTGAAATCTTGCCGTGCAACAAATACCTCTTGGATTAGAATAGAGTACTCATCGAGTCAAGGAGCATTCGGATTTGGCCAATCCGATTTGTCCCTGGGTCATAGGATTAAGGCACAGGGAGACCATCGACTGGATGTCAAACGAGTGTTGCCCGGACGACTTTAGGCCCGACAATTGGTATCTCTCGCTAGAGGCTGATTTAGGATGCGTATCGAGCGGCGGATTGAGTCGGACACTCGACATTCCCAGGTGAGACCAGCTCAGAGTACATCCGATTGACCACTTAGTCGGGCAATTCGGCCCGCGTGGGACTCGGGCTCCTAGCCCGACCAGCTATATTGATCTATCCGCGCACTCGTAACCCTGATTTATCCTTATGCAGTGCTAGACTGGCCGACCAAACTACACGTGAGCTAGGCCGGGATCAATCTAGAACTATAACCACACTCCTATTGTGTCAGTTATGGTTGAAGTCTAGGTCAATGAGTACATGGCCTATTGACTTAGTTACATGCTGGGTCCGACCATGGTCAGTCTACATCTAGCACTAGATTGATATATGCTCAACTCGTTACTCACCTCCCTGTTTTTTTTTTATAATTAATAATTTCATATAATAATTAATGTGGCTGAGGCGGCACTAGGTGGTAGGCCTAAGTCACGATCAACATACAGGCCGGTTCAACTGTTTGAGTTCAAGCCAAGTCAACCCAACTCACGGTTGAGTTCTACTCAAGTCATTCGACTCACGATTGAGCTTGAGTCTAACCATTCAGATTGCTCCTGAGCTCGGATGCGACACGACGATTATAATGATACATAGTTGTCGAGAGGTGCACCTTTTAACAAAGAGAAACCTTTGATAATCTTTACCGCTCCTTACTTTCTGTATGCTAATGGTGTCAACATCGAAAGATACATTATCCAATGCTATCTGTTGCTTTGCTGTTTTCTCCTTCTCTGTTTACATCTGACTTGAACGTTGTAGGAGATTTCATCGAGGTCCACCTGGACCTCCCTTATAACTCTATTCGATATCTTTAGCCTTTTCCCAAAGTGTTCGTCATCTTCATACACCTTCGCTCGAGCCAGACCTCTTCTCCTATTCGACCCGACTGGCATCCAATATGAATATGCGAGAGGAGCCCGATTGCGGACCTACCAAAGTCAGCCTATCCCATAATCTCAACCGGAATAATAATGAGGCTCGCCATCTCCACGGATTAGTCATAATATTCGGACTAATGATCCTCGTTGATAGGGTTGAATATCCTAAGATAGACACGTGGCACAGAAAAGCTACGTATCATGGTCCACTGCACCTGAGTGTCGAAGTCATACCAAGACCACCTCGAAAGAATAGATCAGAAGTCCGAAGTCAGACCGAGTGGTCGGCCTCCCGAGACTATCTCGGGAGGACATACGTCCGAGGTCAGGAAGGGTTTCAGGCTCCCGAGACTCCCTCGGGAGAATAGATGGGAGCCCCCGAAATTAGACTGAGTGTCAGGCCCCGAGACCCTCTTGGTACAACAAATGAAAGTCCCGAGGTTAGCTCGGGAGATAAGACCTCGAGGTCGACTTGGGATAGTAGAGCCCAAAGATCAATATATCAGAGAGTTCAACTTTAAGTAGCCGTTTCTCTTTCTAAAACAGGAAAGCCATCGGATAATTATTGTCCATTACACGCGGCAATTAAGACCTTAATGATCGCAGCGGTCATTACCTAAAAGATATCACATAACCGATAATTAAGGAATGTGGAGGAGAACGCAGATATATAAAGTGTTTCGGCACCCAAGTAAGCGTTCCGAACTTAATAAAATTCTACTTCCTCGTTGTCCTCCAAAAAGAATTCTCATTCTTGACTTGAGCGTCGGAGTGAGTTCCGCCGGAAAACCTGCCGGTGCATTCCCATTAACGCTCGTGTTAATCTCGCAAGACGCGATCGTCTTCTCCCCGTCATCGTCCTCGTGGGCTGCTCTTTAAATGGTGACTGGCCGTCCGCATCGTTCCCTTCCGGAACACCCGTGATTTATCTTTTCTGTGGCCCTGTGACAGATTGGCAGGGGGCACTAGGACGAGCAAATCACCGAATCGGAATAATAATATTAATAGACAAATAGTAATTAATCTTGATTATTGCTTAATTGTTTGATGTGCGTGTATATGTATGCGGACTAGAGAGTTTCGAAAGGACGCTTGAGAGCATCGAGAAAACGTCATGGCTAGCAGCGGCGGGGAAGAAGAGAGCACGTCCCGGTCGCCGGAAGGGGCGGCGGAGGAGGTGCCAGCGGGCCTCACGGCGGAGGAGTACGCGTATCTACGGCCGAGGATCGATTCTCACCACCGGTATGGCGTCGGCCCGGGGCAGTGCTCGTCGTTGCTGGCGCAGCGCATCCGCGCCACGGCAGCCGCGGTCTGGTCGGTGGTGCGGCGATTCGACCGGCCGCAGGTCTACAAGCACTTCATCCGCACCTGCGCCGTCAGGGACGGGAGGGAGATCCGGCCGGGGTGCCTTCGCGAGGTGATCGTCGTCTCCGGGCTGCCCGCGAGCACCAGCACCGAGCGGCTCGACGTCCTCGACGAAGATCTGCGGGTGACGGGGTTCACCATCGTCGGCGGCGAGCACCGCCTGAGGAACTACCGATCGGTCACCACCGTCGACGAGCTCCGCCGCGGCGGCGGCAGCGGCGACCAGATCTGGGCGGTCGTGCTGGAGTCCTACGTCGTCGACGTGCCCGAAGGCAACACCAAGGAGGACACACGGCTCTTCGCCAACACCGTCGTACGCCTCAACCTCCAGAAGCTCGCCTCCGTGGTGGAGGCCGCCGCGGCCGCGGCCGCGGAGCGGCGGAGCTGAAGAAGAAGAAGAAAAAAAAAGGTCATTTTCAAATTAGGAATTAGAAAACTGGTATTTCTAATAATACCCCTATTTTCGACAGAGAATTACGGAAACATCCTTCTATTTTTCTGCAATCACACAAGACCCCTCTCAGGCCTTCCTCTCTTCTTCTTCTTCTGTTACTCATTTTCTGCATATAAACCTGAATGTTTCAGTAATTCTCCACTTTCTTCTGCAACTTTGTATAAAAAAAAAAGATATCTTCTTTCTTTCTTTCTTTCTTTCTTTCCATATGACCGAATTGTCGAATTTGTTCTCTTCACTTTGTTGATGAATCTCTTCCAGCTCGTTTTGTCAAAAAACAGAGAGTAATCTCCCTTTGTTCAGTGTTCATGAAACAAAACAAAGTAAATGACATTTTGAGAATAGGAAATCACTGAAGAACCTCTTTTGGCTTCTTGTGTTACTACATCATGCAATCTTTTCTCAGCTTTTGGTGGTTGATATCGACGGCGACAGAGCTTGTTCTTGGTTTTATTCTTCAGTAAAGAAGTGCCATTGATGGTGGAAGTGTACCTCAAGTCCCAAATTAGGAAGTTGGAGTTCCTTGTAACCAATCTCTTGCCATAATTGAACTTCAACTTCAAACTCAATGCATCTATTGTTCGCGTCATACCGAAGAACTAACAGCATTCGAGTTGAATATCAACTAATCTTGGCCTTTCATATGTAAATTGCAATATCAAGCTCTATTTACTTCTCATTGTAATTATTCGTATTTCATGTGGATTCAGTGGTCATTTGATCAAGTCTGTAATTGCAAGAACCTAAGTGGGCAAATTGAAATGCAAGCAAATTATGGGAGCAAATTGAAACTTTGTGGAAGAAAGAAAGGGAGTGGAGAGGAACTAGTTGTTGAAAAAGAAGAAATGATAGGGACCAAAAGAAATGATATAAATAAATAAATAAATAAATATGAAAATATTTATTTTTATTTATTTATTTTTGAAGTGATAAGTGAAGTTTGTTTCTACATTATGGCTTAGAAAAAAAAATGAACCTATCGCCTAATAAAATATCTTATCTTGTCAAATAAATAAATAAATAAATAAATAAAAATATGTAGTTGGATTCCAAGATGGCATTAGTCAGTGAGAATGACGTGGCTCAAGTTGGCAACTTGGCCGCAAAATAATGCTGATAGCAAAAGGAATTCAATATACAAGATAATTAATTAACTTTTAATATTTATATAAAAATTTTAAATTAAGATTTACATTTTGATGTTAAAAAAAGAAGAAAATAAATACAGCAGATGAAAGTAAATTGCAATTATATAAATTGTCAAGGGATTAAGTGAATATGTCAATGTATTTAAGAATGTAGAAGGACTGAAGTGTAAGTTCCCGATCCGATCGCATCGTCTCTCTCTGCTTTACTTCTTCGTCGTTGCTTCTTCGTCGATGGATTTCCAGGTGACGGGCTCCTTTCCCTTTTGACCCTCCTTCCCCTCTTTGTCTCTCATTGATCACTTGTCTTTTGTAGGCCCAATCGATTTCTTCACTGTTGAAATACGCTTTTAGCTTTCGATCAAGGTATGGCCTCGTTTTCTCAGGACGGCGGCAAGGAGGCCGCAACCGATCAGGTGATCTTTCCCACTCGTCGTCCGGAGACAGATTTAATTGGTTGATAACGCTTGAAAAGATAATAATGACTTCGAAGAACTTCAAAATTGAATGAATTTGTAGTTCATTTGATTGGGCTATGACGCGATTGCCTTGAATAAGTTAAACCTACCCGAAAAAAACCTCTCTTTTTTTCTTCTAATTTATTAAACGGCAAAGATACACATATGCTTATTAGTTCGGATTTGGAGCCTTAGAATTTTCATTCTTCGTCCGCGAAGTTCAAAAAGCGATCTTTCTTGGACTTGATGTCTATTTGACAAATTCTTCTGGCATGTGGGGTCTGCTTATGCAATTTGTTATTATATCCTTTTGAAAGACAGCTGGAGGAGGTTATCCACCAGTTAATTCAAATTCAAAGACTAAATATGTCTTGAAAATTGATGGATGGAGAATCGACAAAAGAATTAGGAGGAGAGAACGATTATATTGACTTATAGAGGAGATCAATGAAAAGTAAGACAGGAGTAGGACACAATCATACATAGATAAGAGTAGGACAAGCATTTCTTGCTGCATATGGAGTAATGCACAGGCCTGAAATTTTGTTTCGTGCTCCAATACTGAAAAGAGCAAATTTAATGCATTAATAGATGTTACACTATGATATGCAATTTCTTTCAATTTATTTGTTTGTATGCTTGCAACATAGATTAAGTCATATTATTGTGATGAAAAGTCAATACATGCTTATTGGTTATGTCAAATGTACTGATTGACCACACTGAATCATACATTTGAGTGAGCTGCTTGCCTTGGAAGAATTCTTTGCCAGAAAAAGACATCAATAAGGCGGAATCCTCAAAAACATATGAGGTTGCATTGAGGATGTAATGCCAAATTAAAACTTTTATCATAGGATATCTTTTTATATGCCGCAAATGTTGATTGGGCAGTGGGCACAGAGTATGCAACATTAGAAACTTTCATCGTATTAAATGATTCATTTATTAAATTGAGTTTCTCTTTTCCTGCAAATGGTGCAAGTGTCATGGTTTTTTGTTCAACACTCCGCAATACTACATTCTTTCTTTTATATTAGACACCATGTCTCAATGTATTCTTCTCTTAATGCAATGCTGTATTCTCTTCACTATATCTTTGTGAATTTTGTAGGTTTTGATAGAAGGCAGCAGGTTTACTAGGATATTAATACGTAATAGGCATCAACAACTTAATGCTGTGTCTTTCCAAATGGTATCTCCACTATATTCTTTCTTTGAGTCTTTTTCATTTTTTCCCTGTAAAGATAAATATTCTATCAGCAAAATAAAACACAAATTGGATAAGTTGCCATGAGATCAAATAATAATATTTTCTGTGTATCTGCTGGGTTTTCTTGATGATGCTTGCATTTCTTTGTCAATATCAGCTAAGAATATATAGCGAGTTTTTTTTCTTCTTCAATTTCAGTTTTGGTCACTTTATTAGGCACCCATATGTGAATGTTATCTGTTTGGACTGAATTGTTTGGGTTTAATACATTGTGTGCAATGACTTCCTTCAAACGCGAGTCCTGTTTTTATTTATTTGGAATTGGAAAGATAAGAGTAAAATGAGAACTTTCACCATGACATGTATATACTATATAAAAAAATATGGAATTACTCATCCGAATGGTATCTAAAATTAGTTAGCTGGCTAACATTCATGTGTTTTAATTCTGCAGATTATGAAGCTCTTGAATGTTTTTGTTGCTTACGAAAAAGATCCTGACGTCAAGTTGTTGATAGTGAAGGTACTAAACTCTCAACAATTAGGAAATGAAAGAGGCACCTTACATTAGGATTGATGCAAATTTGGAATTTTATTTGGTGATTAACTTTGTTATTTTTTGTAATCTCTCTAATTTTGTAGAGAGAATTTTTGTATTAGGGTTATTTGGTAGAATTTTATATGTCCAAGTCGTTGAAAATTTGTTTCCTAGGTTATTAGTAAGTGAGTATTTTTTATTTATTTTATTTTCAACTTTAGTTAAGTTGGAGCCTCTAAAAGGACTCCAATTCCCCCTTTGCAAGACATCCTTGAATAATAATATTTTATCCATGATACGTTTATCATTTGTGGAGTTGAAGCATGGTGGTTTGATTTTGGTACCAATTATCCCATCTCCTAGTTTTATGTTCGCACATTCATCCACCATCTTTTCCATTATCCACCATCCACCATGCCCTCGACATGAGCATTTCCTGTTCATACCAAAACTATTACTTTGTGATCCATTCGTCCATGCACCACCTCCATATTCCAAGCCTTGACCTTCACTTCCACACTGTCCTCTATATCCACCATCCTCTAGTTTCATCTGAATTAGTTTTCACATGACAATCAACCCACCACACAACACTTTTGCACTTCGCCACCTAAAATAAGACTGTTGTATAAGAGTAACAAGAGATGACAAAAATCCCCTTTGTACCCCAATCAAAAACTGCATGACTATTGCTCATGTTTCATGCTATTGTAACAACAACAACAACTTGTGGCATCTTCCCGCTGCAATGGCAACACCATTACCATTCTGTTGCATCATCCTGGTTAACCGCAACTTAGTCACCTTCTCTATCGTTGTGCAACTTCATCTCAACTTTTCTGCATTACTATTGTCGTCTCTGCACCACAAAGAGCCATGCAAGACACTGTCTCCTCACTTCTATGGGGCTGATCAAGTTGCCCTCTGATGACAATCTAACTGCAAGTGCCACCTTTGCCATTGCCTGAAGCTTTTTCTGTTGCACTTCCTACTGCCGACTGTTGATGGGTGCCACCTGACGAACATTGAGTGCTATGTCCATTACACCTTGCTTTCCCGGCAAACACTAGGACCGACACTCACTCTGCTCATCTATTTCTGCTTGTCAACTTTGCTCTTGTGAACCTCCAGTACCTTTGTCGCCATCAGCATGACAAGTTTCTCTGTTGTCTGAATCCAGTCGAAAATCCCCTTCCCTAGCATGAAGCCACCGACCATTGAATCCTCTATTAACAATAACGCTCATGCGCAAGCCAAGAACCAAAGACAATCTCCAACTGGATCCCAAATCGGGGTCATATCTGATTAAATTCAAGTCTGTGATTTGCATAATTTCCCGGAGAAGACAAAGACTTCTTAGATTGAGACCTGATTAAATCCAGAAAAATTTTGAAAACAAGGCACTATTGCAGAGTTACTGTAATAAAAAAAGGAAAAAAAAAGAAGAAAAAAGGAAAGGATCTGTCATGAGGAGTTATCAAAGGGTGGATGAGTTATGTTGATTTGGCGGGATTCACATTTTATTGTTGTAATATTGGTTACCCGGTTACTTTATTTATTTTCAACTTTAGTTAGGTTGGAGCCTTCACAAAAACCCCAATTCCTCTGTGTGAAATCCTTGAATTAATAATATTTTCTTTTGAATAAATTTGTCGTTGTGGAAGCCTGGTGCTTCAACTTTGTTCCTCCGCAGCTTGGTGCTGTGTCAAGGACGCAAGGAGCTAAAGCTATGTTTAAAACATTTAACTATTGCAAGGTACACAGACTAGGATGCTGTCTAGAATGACAGAAGTTTTGATTTTATGGGATGTAATTTCAACTAGAATAGCATAGTGGAGCATATAAGTAAGGGTGTTTTTTGGATTCTCAGTTGATAGCAGGAATACTTTTTCTGTGGCGGTCAAATTTTCTCATTCTAATCTAACAATGATATTTTAAATTCAACCACTGGATTCATGGTTTAAGAAATTAAATTTCCTAATATTTTGGGTTTCGTTGCTTAAAATTGAGTTAAACTGTTTTTTCTTCCAAGTGCTTTTGGTGTTGACTTCAAGCTTGGAAAACTCATGGATCTATTCTATGCAGGAATTTCAAAGATTTTGCAGGGATCTTGTTAGTGATACCAGCAGGTTTTGAGTCTTTGGTTCGCTAATGTTTCTTTTATGGAATTTATATGCACTGATGAAATATTCCATTTGATGATGTGATAGATCAACCACCTTCTTCCCTGTTTGTTCCAACCATTTGGGGTCCATGCATCTTATCCTTCTATCCGTCTTCTTATCATGATTAAATTGTTCTACCAGGTCCCATCTGACAAATGTTTAGGTCTAATTTTATGTCACGATGAGAGATTCAGTGTCAGCCACTTACTTTAGGTAGATAAATAATGCATTAGACAGCTAAAGGTGTGTCCCGGGATGTTGATGCATAGCATGATTTTGTAGGGCTTTTTTTCCTGTTGCATATGGAGGTGCCTATACTGGATATGACACTGTTTGCTCATTCTTTGATTACCGCACAATAATTCAAATGCTTGATTGTATTCCTGATGAAATTTTGATGTCTTAAATCTTTCAGGGAAATGGGAGACCATTTTGTGCTGGATGAGATGTTGCAGCAGTTACCCAATCTGTAACCAAAGGTAGATTCAAGTTATATTATGCTGCCTGTGACGAACTGCGCTCAACATCTGTCAACTTAATAACTGGCTTCTAGATTCCTTCTTTTCTTTTTATCAGAAGAAGAAACGAAGATGCCCTCTAGTTTTCATTCCTAATTAAATGCTTACTCTTATCCCCAAAATATCTTAATTTAAAGGGTTTGAAAATTTTACCTTTCTTGGGCATCACTCCAAGATGTCTTTTGGTATGAAGTTGAAATATGATTATAATTCTTTTTTCCCGCAACTCAATGAAATACGCTTTCTTGAAGGGATCTATAGGTAAAAATATTTAAAATCGCAGCGGAAATAAGATCCCTCGAGCGATCCATGCGAAAGAAAAACTCATACAAAGTGATCTACAATTCCTATCTTATAGGAATACCTTTGTCGCGTGCCCTTCGCTTATCCCGCTAGTCCTTTAGTTCGCCGGATCTCTTACACGTTCAAGTGTCCGTGCCTCTATGCGTATCCACACGAACACGATCTACGCCTCGGAGAGGAACCATCTTAGTTGTGCTAGCAACTTGGGATGGTTCACAAAGCACAAGAACCTCCACTAGAGAGTTATGGACAAGTAGGAAGAAAGAAGAGGAAGAGAGATGCACCCTCTAGCCTTTGACAAGGGGGATATTTATACTCATCTAATGAATACCAAGGGTCTATGTCCCTTGAGCTCCTCTCATCTTAATGCTTATAAAACCCAATGAATACCAAGCCTCTTGGTATCCCTTGAAACTCTTAGTATTCTATTCATCTAATGAATAGAATGTCTCTTAGCCTTCCTCTTAAATAATATTTTATTAAACCCTTTAATGAATATTATCCATAATTAAGTGGTTGAGTCTAATCTAGATGAGTCTAACTCAAATTAGACTCAATTCCATAATCTAATTGGATTCACTTGAGTTTAACTCAATTAATCCAATTCGAATCAAATCTTAGTCAAACCAAGATCAATTAATCTCCGAAGCATCGTGTCCTTAGTGTGTGACCCAATAGGTTCTCGTAACGTTGGCAATGTGTCTAAACTACTTTAGACACATAAGCTATGAGCGGCATCTAGCAATGCATCATTGCTACCCAAGTAACAAGAAAAGTCAAGATCCGACTTAATCTCCGTGACTACGATAATGTATGACCTTGTCCTTCTATCCTCGATATCTAGATTGACCAATGAGGCATAGACCGTGTCATCCTCAGTCAATCTTGTGTTTCTTGATCCCCGAGTAGACTTACTCCAACAAATGAGCTCAATATCTCATATTGACTCATTTGAGCATGATCATGCGTTTTAGTAGTCCTACTCGATCAAGGGGCTCACAGATATCACTCCCGTCATGTGGGAGGGATAGATCCCATCTCCATCACTCACATCCCTCCGCATAATTCATTACATACCCAGTTATCGCCTTTATAGACCACCTGTTACGGGTGACGTTTGACGATACCAAAGTACATAACTCCTTATGTACGGAACCGTAGTGACTTCAGGTTTAAGGACTATTCATACCAATAGTCACATGAGAAAGTTTATGACACTCATATGACAATCTATGAAACTTTCTCATGGCGGGTCATTTAGTACACATTCTCCAATGTATACCCATGTGTTAACTTGATATCACATATCCATGACTTGTGAGTTCAAGTCATCAGTTGACCTACATGCTAGTCTCCGTGCATTAATATTGTCCTTGAATATTAATGCTTGACTAGGAGTGGTTTAAAGTAGTGTTCTCTACATCATCTCACTATCGATTCAACCAATCGATATAATGTAGATAAAAACCTACTACCCAAGGACATTATTATACTTAGTTATTTGGCACAAATACAAAGTAAGTATAATAACCAAACATGCCTTTATTAATAATAGAATATGATACAAAATGTCCCTAGTCAATCATCACATAATTGACTCTAGGGCTCCTACTAACATTTCTATCATGCATCATGCGATTGGACTATGGGTGCAGAATATTTTCACAATGAATATACTTTGAATTACATAATTGCAACTTACAGTAAACCTCAGGTGATGTGTATATTCTCTTTATCATTTGAATATTTATTACTACCTGATCTTGTCGCGAAGCGGGGTGGCTGTCTCACGGGCCAGACGGCCTCCCGGGTGGCACGAACCGGTGAGATGGCAGAGAGATGACCGCGCCTCGACCTGGCACTGCAACACAGCGACCGTCAGTAAACCCGCCGGGGGATTTCCCCGGTCAGACACTCCGACGGTCAAGTCAGTATCCGCAGGCATAATAGTGGAAACTGAATTGAAATGAGGCGAGAGATGCGAGAACTCGCGCGCGCGTACCTGCGGTAGGGGGAGTGCGAAGCTTATATAACCGCGGGAGCTGACAACCCCTGTCCGTACCGACGGGATAGGAGTGTGGTAGCTGTCAGCTTGTATGGAGCACTGAGGAGCGGCGCGGTATGGCGCGGGGTGCTCGAGCAGTACGAGAGCACTGGGTGCGCAGTACGAGGGTACTGGATTGGCAGTACGAGGGTACTGGATGGGCGGATTAACCGCTTAGAAATATCAGAGGTGGCTAAGGCGTGAGGAACCCCATTAGCAGGGTCGTACCCTGGAAATGATGGTGTAGGGGGTGTAGGGGCGAGATAGCCCGTACCCCGAGCGCCGACTGGCGGGCCCGTATGGTGGGGACCGAGTCGAGTAATGGCCAGTGGGCATGGACAGCCACGCGTTCGACTGGTAGAATGGAAGCGCAGGGTACGCCTTGGGTCGGGGGTTTACCAAGGGATGTCCACCTGATTCTGTTAAGTATCTGGTCGAATGGCCGGAGGGTGGCTCGACCGTCTTCGTCGGTGGCCCACTAGACCCTGCCCCCCGAGGGGGCTTAGGGGCTCGGGCGCATACCCGAGGATTCAGCTGCTGATCTGTCCGTTAAGCCTACTTGGCGCCAAGCTGGCTGGCGGGCCCAGCCTATGCGCCTACCCGTAGGTAAGGCCGGGATCATAAGCGTCCCCCTCGAGTCTAGTCGAAGGAGGCGGCGAGTCCGACTGATTGGACCATCGCCCGTGGAAGTAAGCCTGGCGTGCCGAGAAGTCTCAGCTCCCTCTTTTAGCAAACTTGTCGGAGCCTAGGGGTCCCGGTCGGCCGGCGATGTCGTGTTCCTTGTTTCTTTGCCTTTTATTGCTCGGTATTTCTGAGCAGATTGAAATCTCGGTCATTGATGCCTTCAGCTAGGGATTACTCCACGTGCCTCTTTCCCCTTCCTCCTCCAATCGCCGAGGTACCTACTGCTCGCCCACCGAGGGACGAGGTTGGGCGCGAGGCGCTTCGTTTCCTGGGCCCCTCTGGGCCTGATCAGGCGGCTGTTATTGCCCGCCGCCTCTGTCGTGGCCCACCATCGGGCGGTTCCGACGACCTATGTAACTGAATAAATTCTTCCTTTTACCACCGCCTTTTTACCATTCACTCCGGTGTGCTGCCGTCCTTCCTCCGGCTAGGGTTGCGCAGACGTCTTTAGGCTCGACTTCTTCCTCCGACGATCCTTCTCACGAGTTAGGTTTCTTACCTTCCTCGGTTCCACATGGCCTCCTCGTCCAGCAACCCCCATCCGTGGTATGTCACCGCGAGGTCTGTTCTTACGCGTGGTGATCTTAATGCCCTCAAGACAGAGTTTCACATTCCGCCTGACCATGACGTCAGGTTGCCTTCCCCTTCTGATCAACCCGCCACACCTTCGAAGTACTACATCACCATTTCGCGGGATCACCTGCAGGCGGGGTTGCGCTTCCCCATTCACCCTTTCATTGCCTTAGTATGCCGCTACCTCCGCCTCAATCTGTCCCAACTGACCCCCAACTCCCTCCGCCTTCTCTGTGGGTCAGCTATTATTTTCCTGTTATATCGCCTTCCCCTTCAAGCCGAACTTTTTCACCACTTTTTCTATCTGAAGAAACAAGAATGGGGCGAGTTTGTCTTCCAAGCTCGCTCTGGGACTTCCTTTCTCTCTCCTCTTCCTTCCGCTAGCAGGGGTTGGAAGGAGAAGTTCTTTTTCATCCGCCCTATGGCTTTCCCGACTTGGCCGATGAACTTCCAACGAGACTTTCCTCAAATGCCTCCTCATTACACGGATCCTCGGAAATTCCCCACCTTTGCGCATGCCCTCTCCCAATTCGGGGGTAGGCATTTCCCAGTCGTGCCACTCTTGGACGAGAACATCTTGTCCGCGTTTGGCCTTAGCCCGGCGCCATTCATCCGATCCGCTTCCTTGGGTAAGCAATTCTTCCTTTCTTCCGCCCCCTTACCGTTTCTTGACCTATGCTTATTTGTCAGCCGAGATGATGTACCCGGCTGCCCCTGAGGGGGGTTACGGGTTAGGCACTACTGAGGAGATGGAGGCGCGCCTTCGGATGGTAATAAAGGAGCAGCAGGCGCGCGTTGTGGAGCGGCAGGCCGTGCAGGGAGTGCACACAGAACTGTTGGCCGAGCGGGAGGCTATTTCATCCGACTCTCTGTCCCCTACCCCCTCCTCAGAAGAGGGGAAAACTCCTCAGTCGGGCTCAGAGGATACCCGACCTCTGAGTCATTCATTGCGACGTCCCCGGGGCGATGAACTTGTGTCTGCCTCGACCGACCCCTTGGAGGCTTCTTCCAGTCGGCCTAGTAAAAGACAGCGGGGCAAAGCGCCGATTGCCAACCTTCCCGCACTGCCACCTCCTCCTCCTCTAGTGCTGCCCTAGGAGCTAATCGTGCCTCCTCCGGAGGAGGTGCCCTCGACCCAACAAGAAGGACCTTCTGACGAAGGTTTGCTGCATATGTTGCCGCCCTCTTTGTCTGACTGGCTCTTGAGCATGGCGTTACCGAGTGGTACTGCCTCCATAAGGTCTCGGGACGTCCGACTGTACGGCACAGTAGCAGACAGATTCATGGCTGACTTGCGGGCAAGTAGCTCGGCCAGTCCCAGCGCCTGGGCGGATGATTTTATGGCCACAACTACGCAGGTATGAGCTTATGGGTTGGTGTGCGTTTCATCCTTCCTTGTAGCCAATGAGTCACTACGTTTCTTCTGTTGCAGGCCTGGGCCCAAAGCTACAGCATGTGTGTGTCCATGCTGAGTCATGCCAAGGCCCGGTACCATGCTGAGCGGCGCATGGAGGATCTCGAGGCTCGTCTCAAGCACACCCAGCTGACTTTCGATGACGACTCGTTGAACAGCTTGAGGGCGGAGGTTGTCGTCCTCCAGGACGTATTGTGCCAGGCTCAGGCGGAGCTGGAGATCGCAAAAGCGCAGATTGCCTCTGTTGATGCTGAGGTGGCTTGGGCGCAGGAGCGTGTGGTCCAGGTTGAACAAGTCCATCTCTACGATCGCAAGCGCAAAGGCAAGTTGCAAGCAGAGCTTCTGAAGACCAGGGCTTACCTCCACTGGGCTAACGAGGAGATTTCGCCCCTGCGGGCGCAACTGGCGGCTGAGAAGCGGGAGACGGATTCACTGCGGGACCAACTTCGGGACTTGCGCGGCCTCCAGCTGGCCTGGGACGCGGCTCAGGTGGAATTAGGGGAACTGCGTGAGCGACAAGCATCCTGAGACGCCATGCAAGTTGAGCTGGCGGAGCTACGCGCCTATAAAGAGGCGGAAGCTGATCGACTAGAGGTCCACCGTCTTGCGTGCATTAATGCTTCGGCCCATACTGCTGAAATCTCCCAACGGTTCATGGAGGTGATGATGCAACAAGGAGTTAAGGTCGTCCGTCAGCTCAGGCCGGGCGGGTATTTACCCCCTGATCTGCCCTCCATCGTGGTTCGGCTGTAGGCCCTGTGCAAGGATCTCCCTGACGTGACCGATCAGCCCTTCAAGTGAAGGGAGTACCTCTTGTTTCCTCTTCTTCCTGTAAACAAGGGGCTTCCGACCCTGATTTTGTAACACACTTTTTCCTTCCAAGCGTGATTCTTCCCTTTTGCTTGTTTGAGCGAGTGTGGCCGTGTTCTTTCTCGATCTTGATGGATCTATGTCATGGTGCGGGTGGGCCGGACATAAAACCGACCGAGGAGCACAATTCCCAGCCACGGGCTGATGAATGGCAATTTCAAGTGCTTGTCTGCCAGATTCCTTGGTCATTGTGGAGGTGTGCGCAAGACCCCGATTCGTGTCTTTATGCGAGGACCTGGTTGCTTGACCAGGATCCCCTGTGGATTTATACCTTACTGCACCCAGTTGGGGGGCCCGCGGGAGCTGGCCCGTAGGAATTTGACCTCTCGGCCGAGTGGGATCCGGGGAGCGTGGGCCGCCACGCGTCCGACCGGGGCTCGGGCCAAGGGATCAGCGGGAGCTGGCCCGTAGGATTTTGACCTCTCGGCCGAGTGGGATCCGGTGAGCGTGGGCCGCCACGCGTCCGACCGGGGCTCCGGCCAAGGGATCAACGGGAGCTGGCCCGTAGGAATTTGGCCTCTTGGCCGAGTGGGATCCGAGGAGCATGGGCCGCCACGCGTCCGACCGGGGCTCGGGCCAAGGGATCAGCGGGAGCTGGCCCGTAGGAATTTGGCCTCTTGGCCGAGTGGGATCCGGGGAGCGTGGCCGCCACGCGTCCGACCGGGGCTCGGGGCAAGGGATCAGCGGGAGTTGGCCCGTAGGAATTTGGCCTCTTAGCCGCGTGGGATCCGAGGAGCGTGGGCCACCACGTGTTCGACCGGGGCTCGGGCCAAGGGATCATCGGGAGCTGGCCCGTAGGAATTTGGCCTCTTGGCCGAGTGGGATCCGGGGAGCGTGGGCCGCCACGCGTCCGACCGGGGTTCGGGCCAAGGGATCAGCGGGAGCTGGCCCGTAGGAATTTGGCCTCTTGGCCGAGTGGGATCTGGGGAGCGTGGGCCGCCACGCGTCCGACCGGGGCTCGGGCCAAGGGATCAGCGGGAGCTGGCCCGTAGGAATTTGGGTTAACCTAATTTCCCTTTCGTTCGAGTCATTGAGTTGACAACTTAGCTATCTTCCTTGTAACGACCCGGCCCATTTGGCGGTCTCGACCGTCGACCGTCGACCGTGCCGTTACCAATACTAGGTCTTCCCACTCCTGGGCGTGGATTTTTGCCTTCCCAGGATTCGAACTCTAAACCCAGGCTTAAATCTAGTTCTTTGTGAATCCTGAATACCAATTGAGCTATAGCTCAATTGGTATTCAGGATTCACAAAGAACTAGATTTAAGCCTGGGTTTAGAGTTCGAATCCTGGGAAGGCAAAAATCCACGCCCAGGAGTGGGAAGACCTAGTATTGGTAACGGCACGGTCGACGGTCGACGGTCGAGACCGCCAAATGGGCCGCCAAATGGGCCGGGTCGTTACAATAAAAAGGCGCCTTTTTATGTAGCGGCCTCGCCTCTATGGTCCCCGCAGGCAACCCTCTAGGCCGGCGACCCTACGGGTCTTCCCACCCCTGGCAGTGAGTTTTTGCCTTCCCCAGGATTCGAACCCTTGACCTCCAGGTCGTTACAGCTCACTTGGTACCAGGATTCAGGAACTATTGTACTTGTCCTGGAGGTCAAGGGTTCGAATCCTGGGGAAGGCAAAAACCCACTGCCAGGGGTGGGAAGACCCGTAGGGTCGCCGGCCTAGAGGGTTGCCTGCGGGGACCATAGAGGCGGGGCCGCTACATAAAAAGGCGTCTTTTTATTGTAACGACCCGGCCCATTTGGCGGCCCATTTGGCGGTCTCGACCGTCGACCGTCGACCGTGCCGTTACCAATACTAGGTCTTCCCACTCCTGGGCGTGGATTTTTGCCTTCCCCAGGATTCGAACCCTTGACCTCCAGGACAAGTACAATAGTTCCTGAATCCTGGTACCAAGTGTGCTACAGCTCAATTGGTACCAGGATTCATAAACTTTAGTACTTAGCCTGAAGGTCTAGAGTTCAAATCCTGGGGAAGGCAAAAATCCACTGGCAAGGGGTGGGAAGTTCTTGTGAGTAACGACCGCCCAAGAGGCCGCCAAATGTGATTTGGCCGCCCAAGGGGCCGAGGGCCGCCAAGTGGGCCGCCAGTTGGGCCGCCCAAGGGGCCAAGGGGCCGGGTCGTTACAATAAAAAGGCGCCTTTTTATTGTAACGACCCGGCCCCTCGACCCCTTGGGCGGCCCAACTGGCCGCCCACTTGGCGGCCCAACTGGTGGTCCCTTGGGCGGCCCAACTGGCGGCCCACTTGGCGACCCCTTATGTCGTCAACCGACGACCATTGGCCGTGCCGTTACTCACAAGTACTTTCCACCCCTGGCCAGTGGATTTTTGCCTTTCTCAGGATTCGAACTCTAGACCTCCAGGATAAGTACTAGAGTTTATGAATCCTGATACCAATTGAGCTACAGCTCAATTGGTATCAGGATTCATAACTCTAGTACTTGTGAGTAACGGCACGGCCAATGGTCGTCGGTTGACGACATAAGGGGTCGCCAAGTGGGCCGCCAGTTGGGCCGCCCAAGGGGCCGGGTCGTTACATTCCTTCCCGCCTTCAAAATACTTTGAGTGTCTTGGGGCCACGTGCCCTACGATCAGTGGCTTCCCAGGTGTCAAATTGTTTTTCGCTTGTTTTGATTGCCTTGGGCAGCGAGACGACAGCTTGCTGGCCCTTATTATTATCTGCCCCTGCCTCCTTGCTTAGTCGTAGGCTTAGCCATTACCCATGACCCCTCTACCAACGACTATGATCAATTGTTGTTCCCTATATAGACTTCAGCGACTACCCCCTTCGCCGCCTTTGTTTTCCCTTCACCCTCAGTTACCTTCCTCCTTTCCTTCACCCGTCTTCTCCGGTATCTCGGTGCTCCTTTCAGGATGCTGCATAACTTTCTGACAGCGGTGGCCGCAGAGAGGGCGGCTGCGTTTGAGGCGTCGATGGCGGCTATGCTCTCGGAGCCGGTCCCTGCTCCCCTCGATAACGCTCCGCCGGCTGCTCCTGCGTCTCCCTCACCGGTATTGAGACCTACCCTTGCTTCATCTGCAGATAAGGGCGAGGCGTTAGAGGGGGAGGCGCTGGACTCTGCTTCACCCTTATATTCCTGTATCAGTTTCTTGAGGTCATGATTCTCCAGTTCCAATGCTTCCACCTTTAATCTAAGCTCGTCATTTTCAGTATCAACTTCAAGCTTATCTGCTGAGGCCAATCTGCTGAATTCCTCTTCTTTCTGTTTGTACTCCTTTACCAGTTGTTCTTGCTGTAGTTTAGCTAGTAATTTGCTGGCTTCCAGTTCCTGCTTTAACCTTTCTATTTCAGCCTCCGCCCAGGTGGCATAGGTTTGATGTTCTTTTATAAAATTCACAGGATTATATGGAATGGCGGCTTCCCGTTGTACTGGAATAGTTATATCAAAATAATTGTCAGTACACATACCACATGAAGTGATTTTACAATCTGAGCAATGCATCCTGTGCTTCTTCATTGTTTGCCTTTGGCAGCAATGGCACCTTTCGTAATCGGGGGGGATTTCATCATTTATAATCCATACATGTGGGCAATCATGTTGCTTCTTGGTGACTCGAACCATAGGTTGCCAACCACCTGTCTTTCCTTTCATGTAGCAATTTCGTTGTTCAATGAAAACATATAAATGTTCATGGGCAAGTACCTGTTGGTCCTCTCCTCGGAGATACTATAGATGGCGTCAGATTGGTCATCGCCTTCTTGAACTGACATTATCTCATAATCATCTGGTAATTCTAATCCTTCAAATAAGGCAACTCTTCTGACGTTCTTGTATTCCTTGGGACATTCTCTTGCAAAGTGCCCCTCTCTCCACACAAGAAACACTTGCACTTTTTATTGCGAACCAGGTGTTTCTTTTTCTCTATTCTGGCGTGAGACTCATGCGGCTTCCCTTTGTAGGTAGTAGATTTTCTTACCCCATACTTCTTGCTAGGCTTCTGATAATATCCGGGAATAGGCATCTGACTACAGAAAGATAGGTCTTTGAGTGACCTACTGAAAGCCGCCCTCTTGCATTCTTCTTCAAGATATCTGTAGGTGAATATTATTCTGGGGTGTACTCCTATAGTATTACCCTGGTATTTTTCTTCGAAAGCTGCTTTAACCCTTTTTCCAAGATCTCCAGGAAGCTTTAGCCAGAATTTCTCCGATAGTTCAGGTCCAGTAAATAACCTTCCTGTTTTAGATGCCAGATTCATATATTCATTCATAAACTGAAGTATATCTTTTACCTGGGTACAAGAAATTCTTTCCAGGTCTTGGTATGCCCGATCTTGGAGATCTGTGGATCCTTGAAATGGATCTTCTAGTAGAAATATTCTTCTTATCTGGGAAATAATATTTTGAGTTCCATTTCTTCCATCTGCGGAGTTGACAAGTTTCTGGTATTCAGTGGGATAGGCCATTCGCCATTGAATCCAGGTTAGCCTTTCTGTTTCTCCCAGTAGATTCTCAATAAAGTCTACTTTGTCCTGCACGTCAGAGAAATTTTGAAGTGCTACTATGTTTTTAGTGATACCTTCCCATCGTAAAAGTACGTCGTCCATCTTGCTTAGTTGGGTTGGTAGTGTTAATATAGCACCCGTTTGCTGATGAGCCGAAGGTAGGTTCCACCATTCTGAAGTGTCTTGTTTGGCGAACCTTTTGGGCTTCGAGGATGGCTCAGGGACATAGCTTATGGGCTCTGGCTTTGGGCCTGGTGGTCTTGGAGGAAAACCAACAGGGTTCATTGTTTCATCAGCTGGAGGCCTGTATTGAGAATTCGCCTCCTGAGAATAGACGTGCTCAGTGAGAGTCTTCAATTGTGGATAATCAGTGATCCACTCAGCTTCTTCGGCAGTACCTACAAAAAGATGTTCTAGCTGCCCATCACCTTCGTCTGCAAAAGGGTTGATAAATTCATCAGGGGAATATCTTGTACTTGAATATCCTGTGCTAGACTGTTGCAATGATAAGTATTGCAAATACTGGATGTAATCGTCATCTTCATCCTCTAGGCCGGCAGAGATAATGCGTTCTGAAATTGCCAAGGTGCCAGATGGACAATATTCTATATATTCTCTGTCGTCAACGTAACCAGGAGCAAGATGAGTCTGATCACTACTAGATGCACAACTGGCGCCGTCATAGCAATTCGAACAGCCCGGGCATTTAGGATTCCATGATTCTGGTGTGCATTTCTGTCGGGTTTGGATTGGCTGTTCTAGGCTGTCAAGAATGTTATCTACCTTTTGATCATAGATGGCTTTGTGTTTTGATGTAGATCCAAAACCTTGTGCTTCTCTATCTGTTCTGCTTAATTGTTCTACCTCATACATGGCTGGTGTCAGGATAGGTAGAATAAGAAGCTGCGCCATTGCTTCTCCTAGGGCAACATGAATGTCTTCATTAGTTAAATTGAAAACTATAATTTTTATTTCACCTCTGTAGTCGGAGTCGATGACGCCTCCTCCGATTACCATGCCCTGAGTGAGGTACTGGATCTTGCTGCAATTTGCCCATATGTTCCTTCAGGCAATTCCAGACATAGTCCTGTGTTGACTATGTTCTGACCATGTGCTGGGATAATGGTTATTTCACTAGCAGTTAGGTCATATCCTGCAGATCCGTGTGTTGCTCGGAATGGTAGTGTTGCGTATGTTCGTATGGTTTGAACTAGTAAAGGTGCATACTCTTCATTTAATAGAACAACCACCACTTGGGAGCTTATCTCTTCTTCATCAGATTGAACCTCTTCATTTCTTGCATTATATCTTGGGGGATTAAATGTTGTAGCTGCTTGGTAGCTCTCGAAATGCAGAGAAATTCTTCCATCTAGGAGGTTTCGTGTGCGTACCTCCGTAGGCTGCATCGGGATATTGATTACTGATTGTCGGATAACCCAATTTTGGCCAAGGACATCCCTGGTGTTGTAGCGTCGTCCAGGCAGTGCCCTGACTCCATGACTTGTCAGATAATCCACCACGTTTTGTATTTCATATGCAAATCCAACATTAGGAGTGTTGGATAATCTTCCGACCAGTCCTCTTGTCACAAGGATGTTTGCTTCGCCATCTCGCCAGTTCTCATATCCCCTGGCTAAAAATGATACTTGTATATTTCTGTAAAAATCAGAAATGGTTAGCATTGTATCAGGTATAACATATACCAGTTATGTTCCTCGTGTTAAGTCTATTTTCATGGTGGCAAATATTGACTGATCTCCCTGCCAACGATTGTCCCGGAAGACAACAAGAAGCAGAGTTCCTTCTTCCTGTCGGTGGAGTATTTGGATACGAACTTGAATCACCCCCATATGTAGGAATCTCATTCCGCTTCTTTGGAGCTGTTGGAAGCTTTCTTCTTGGATAAAAGTTCGATCAACCTGGTTTTCAGTAACCAGGACAGCTTCTTCTAACCGATGGATGTAAACACGATGATGAGCATCATCTCGTCGAAAGTGATATAGTACCTCAGCAGGTACTATTGAAGCTCTCTGCTGCATAGACAACTTTAGTTGTGTCTGAGGGTCTAACTGCTGCTCCAGAGCATAGTTGTATGCTCCTTGACCCCGTATTCTTCTGACTGTTCTTTGTATTGCCCTCTGAGCATTATACCTTCTCCTTTGGTTTTGTTGGTAATTACGTATTTGATCTTCGAATAATGGTATATTTTCCGTGCCAATTCTTGTGGTAGTAACCGGAGGGTTTCTGGTTTCGGTAGTCATTGTTGGTGTTTCTGGACTTCCTTCAGGATGTCATAAGGGTCCTTGAATACCAGCAATTTGCCTTTGCCTTCCCTAGGTTTTTCCTTTTGATTCTTTCTTCAAGACTTTCTATCTTCTCAAGGATTGTTACCAGAAGTTGTATTTGAGTGTTGGCTTGCTTAATAGCTGCAACAGATCCTTTTATTGCCCCTTGATATTCAGCTGGTCTTAGAAAACCAAGGGTTGGCGCTTCAATTCCTTCGGTTGCTTGAAGAGCTTCTTTGTAGCTTGTTGTAGCTTGAGTGTTAATATAACTCATGTACCTATCCAAGCTTCAACTTTGTGTAGAATCTTTTCTACCTTTTCAAGTTTTTTGTTTAAATCCTCGGTCAGTTTAAAGGCTTTCTCCTCGATCTGCTTTGGTTGCTCAATTAAACCAGTAATAATTTTCTTAAGCTATTTTTCGATTAATGGTTGTGGCTGAACGACTAAAACCTCGGTGAGGGTGGTTACAGATCTTTTAAGTTCAGTATTTTGGGCCTTTAATTCCTCAATTTCTTCCTGAATCTGTTTAAAGTTTTTAAGATGAACTCTACAAGAGAGACAAAGTCGGTCGTAGACTACAGAGAGGTTATGAGCAAGTTCTTTGACTGTTGGCTTAGTTTCAGCAAGGTCAAGATATTCAAGGTTCGAGGTATGGGATCTAGAATACCACTCTTGTATCTTTTCTTCCCAGTGTCTAGACATAATACATTTATAGCCTCTTTCCTCTCCTATTTCTCATCTAAGTCTTATGCTTACGACTTAGGAGGTTCTAAAGGTTTTCTTGCTCATGCAGGTGTGCCCTTGGACTTACCTTAGTTGCCAAGTTAGGACCTGCCCTTTCGCAATCCACCCGTCGTTCCTCGGTCGCTTTATCACAATAAGATTAACATCTTGAATTTAAGAGAGGACTCCAGCTAATTGAGTACTATATCAGTAAAAGAGTTTGCTATAACTGATCAACAGTTGAAATTCGCTAATCTTTTCCTTAGGAATTACTATAACTGATCAACAGTTGTAATTCGTTATCCTAAGGTTTTAAAGAAAGACACTCGTTAATGCTTGACTAGATATCAGGTGTAGAGTTTAAGAGTGAATATAATTAGCCAGGGACCTCTCCCCAGTGAATACCTTGACAAGGTTTCTACTCAGCCATTTCAAAAACCTGGGAGCTACAGAATTTTAACTGTGTGCGCCAATTTCCCGCAGCTCGACTGCTAGTAAGACGCGTGGCGACCCACGCTCCCTGAGTCCTGCCCGACTGTGTGTGCTATATTTCCCGCAGCTCGGCTGCTCAGTAAGACGCATGGCGTCCCACGCTCCTTGAGTCTGCCCGACTATGTGTGTCAATTTCACGCAACTCGGCTGCTCAGTAAGACGCATGGCGTCCCACGCTCCATGAGTCCTGCCCGACTGTGTATGCTATATTTCCCGCAGCTCGCTGCTCAGTAAGACGCGTGGCGTCCCACGCTCCCTGAGTCCTGCCCGACTGTGTGTTAATTTCCCGCAGCTCGGCTGCTCAGTAAGAGCGTGGCGTCCCACGCTCCCTGAGTCCTGCCCGACTGTTGTGTAATTTCCCGCAGCTCGGACTGCTCAGTAAGACGTGGCGTCCCACGCTCCCTGAGTCCTCCCGACTGTTTGTGTTATATTTCCCGCAGCTCGGCTGCTCAGTAAGACGCGTGCCCACGCTCCCTGAGTCTGCCCGACTTGTGTGTAATTTTCGCAGCTCGGCTGCTAGTAAGAGCGTGGCTCCCACGCTCCCTGAGTCTGCCCGACTGTGTGTGCAATTTCCCGCAGCCGGCTGCTCAGTAAGACGCGTGGCGTCCCACGCTCCCTGAGTCTACCCGACTGTATGCTATTCCGCACTCGTGCAGTAGACGGTGGGTCCACGCTCCCTGAGTCTGCCCGCTGTGGCCAATTTCCCGCATTTCCTGCAGCTCAGCTGCTTAGTAAGAAGCGTGGCGTCCCATGCTCCCTGAGTCTGCCTGACTGTGTTCGCTAATTTCCCGCAGCTCGGCTGCTCAGTAAGACGCGTGGCGTCACACGCTCCTGAGTCCTGCCCGACTGTGTGCGCTAATTTCCCGTAGCTCGGCTGCTCAGTAAGACGCGTTGCGTCCCACGCTCCCTGAGTCCTCCCGACTGTGTGTGCTATATTTCCCGCACTCGGCTGCTCAGTAAGAGGTGCGTCCCCCTCTAAGTCCTCCCACTGTGTGCGCCAATTTCCGCAGCTCGGTGCTTAGAAGACGCGTGGCGTCCCACGCTCCCTGAGTCTGCCCGACTGTGTGTGCTATATTTCCCCAGCTCGGCTGCTCAGTAAGAAGTGTGGCGTCCCACGCTCCCTGAGTTCTGCCCGACTGTGTGTGCTAATTTCCCGCAGCTCGGCTGCTCTGTAAGACGTGTGGCGTCCCACGCTCCCTGAGTCATGTCCGACTGTGTGTGCTATATTTCCCGTAGCTTGGCTGCTCAGTAAGACGTGTGGCGTCCCACGCTCCCTGAGTCCTGCCCGACTATGTGCGTCAATTTCTCGCAGCTCGGCTGCTCAGTAAGACGCGTGGCATCCCACGCTCCCTGAGTCCTGCCCGACTGTGTGTGCTATATTTCCCGCAGCTCGGCTGCTCAGTAAGAGGTGGCGTCCCACGCTCCTGAGTCTGCCCGACTGTGTGCGTCAATTCCCGCAGCTCGGCTGCTCAGTAAGACGCGTGGCGTCCCACGCTCCCTGAGTACTGCCCGACTGTGTGTGCTATATTTCCTACAGCTCGCTGCTCAGTAAGACGCATGGCGTCCCACGCTCTCTGAGTCCTGCCCGACTGTGTGCGCCAATTTTCCGCTGCTCGGCTGCTCAGTTAGACGCGTGGCGTCCCACGCTCCCTGAGTCCTGCCCGACTGTGTGTGCTATATTTCCCGCAGCTCGGCTGCTCAGTAAGACGCGTGACGCCCTACGCTCCCTGAGTCCTGTCCGGCTGTGCGCGATACTACCCCGCAGTCTTGCCCGACTGTTGTGCAGTTATCCCGCGGATCGGCTGCTCATTAGGATGCGTGGGACAGTCCCACGCTCCCCGAGTCCTGCCCGATCGTGTGCACAAACTCTGCTCTCGCCAGCAAGTCACAAGTGGACCAGCTTCCACGCTCCCCTTTGGCTCAGCGTCTCCGATCGATCGCACGCTGCCCACGCTCCTGAGAATCCGGCTGAGTCAATGGTTAGACGCTCCTCCTCTAACCAGTCAAGTTCACCTCTCGGCTCGGCCCTCAGCCCAGCGCGCGGCGGCCCACGCCCCCTTACTTATTAATCCGCCGAACAAGCGAAACTCTCGAAGTTCTAAGGCAAGAACATTTCTCAATCAGCTAACCAGCTTGGTTGCCCCCTAAGTAGGGCTCGAGCGGAAGACGGGCGGCCCGACAAAACCACACGAGGTCGGCGACTCGGCCATGGCACTGCGAAGGGCCTGGAGCGCCAACCCCCTTCAAGCAATACTTAGGCGCTCTCCCAGCCTAAAGTCACTCACCTATGCCCGAGTTGTCGAGGTGCTTAAGGATATCCCGTCCCGACACGTGTAAAGTATGAAATATTTTGGTTCGAGTGGCCCGCAGGGGTGAAAGACTTGATACCCGCAGCACCCCCAGAAACACGCAGTGACTTGAACCTAAGTAGGGGAGTCCTCGCTCGGGTTAGCAACGCCGCTCGGATTCTTGACGCACAAACATTGCAAGAAAAAGTAAAGGAAAAGGTGACATTTTATTATCAAAAGCGATTACAAAATAGAGGCTTAGTCCCTCTCTAGCCAATAAAGATAAAGAGATCATGTCTCAGTAGTGACTGCTCCTAGCTCATGGAGCTTGGCTGGTCTTCTTCAGGGCCTGACCTCGGAGCAGGGAGTCGGTATAACCTTTGAGATGTCGAATGCGCCGCTGGACAGCCTTCAGTACGGGCGCTTGAACCTCATATTTTTGCTTAAGCTCGCCGAGCTCCGCGACACTAGCAGCCCGCAGAGTGGAGACGAGGCGATGTGCTTCAAAAAGTTGCGCCTTGAGCGTAGTCCCCTCCTCAGAATTCCAAACTGACGATGTCGCCTGTCAACAAAAGAAGGCAAGAGTCAGAAGCAAAGAAAAGAGAAATGAAAGCAGCACCTTTCATGAATTAAGGCTTCTCGGGTCGAGCCTAGGTGCTCTTGCCCGAGCAGAGTTTCCAGGCTCTCGACTGGACGAGGCTACAGACTTCCTGTCCAAACTGCTCCTCGAACACGAGTCACTTGCTAGCGCCCCATGGGTGGCGGCATGTGGAGAGACTGGCTCAGGAGAGCCAGCGGCAGCATCCTCATCCACGGAGGCCCATAATTTGAAAAAGGGCAAGGAGCATGCAAGCAATAAGCCTCCCCGGACTGACATTGGCTGAGATAAGAGACATCTGATAGTAGCCCCTCCAGCAATAATCGAGCCAGTATTGCCAGCCGGTCGGCGTACAGAACCACTCTGAGTCGAATGGAGAGGGACAGTATGGACACCTCCCTTCGGATCCCCCGCCGACGCGAATGCCCAAACCCTCCTCAACGAGTTTGAAGAAGAGGGAGCTCCGGGAGTTGTAGTGCTCGGGGAGACTGCCCTTGTCGCAGGGGGGGCAGACATTAACTCCCTTAGCAGAAGAGAACGCTCGAGAGAAGCTTCCCGACTGAGGAGGGGCAAGCTCATGAGCCGCTAGAGAAAGCGATACCTCAGGGCCGAGCGGAGGATGGGTGCGCCCTGGAAGGGAGGTCGCACGGGAAGACGGCGGCGCCGCAGCAGTAGCTTCTGCAGAAGCCGGCGCCCGGGCTCGCTTCGTTCGGCGAGGAAGAGCGGGAGTGTTATGTGGAGATGAGAAGATAACCGAACGAAGCGCATGACGACGTGACTCTGATGGTAAGTCACTCATATCAGAGACTCCCATACGGGAGGCAAGGCATGTCCTCATTGGTTCCTTCCCCTTACGCGAAGTACCTTCACGGGGGCAAGTGGTGGTTTTGAATATCCTTGTGGGGAGGGGTGAGTCAGGAGGGAGTATCATATCGACAAACTCCCGGTCAACATCCTCCGAAGGAGAGGAGTACATATCATCCGAGAGAGAGTAGAACCCTCTCAAAGAAAAAGCTTGTTTAGAAGAGTCGGTGGACATACGGGCAAATCGACAAGGATTTCGATTTTCACTGGTGTTGGGGTTGAAGGCAACATTGGTAGGCGCCACCTATATATAGAAGGCAAGTCATCTCGGCCGTTCGTAGAAGGCCTTGGTAAATCGCGGGATCGGATGGTTGGTCACATTTTGGGAAGCGTCAAGAAGTGTTAAAGCGGGGGTAAATGCACATGGGCTGCTCGTCGCTCGAGGTATTCATGACCGGTGATGGGCGTTTCACTGCCCGACGCATCATTTCACACTCGTTGTGTTCAATCACCCAGTTGTCAGAAACGGAGATACGAATCGCCCCGATGGGACTGGCATAGAGAGATTTTCATAAATGAGCTAGCTCCCATAAGTTGTCTGGTTAAGGCCTCGGTCGGTCGCATGGCGACCCACGCTCCCCGGGCTTCAACTCAGCCAAATGGCTAAACCCTCGCAAGCAGGTCAACCCCCACAAGTCCCCCAGTTCAGCGGGTTTCACAGTAAGAGAGCATCCCGAGCCGAGCGCTCTGCCTGACGATCCTGGGGATCGCTAACCACTTGACAAAATGAATAAGCTTGAGAGGTTGGAAGGGGAAGGAAAATGTTCCAATAGGCAAGGTAAAAATGTTACATAGCTCGGAACCCATCACCCTCACAAGTGCGCAAAAGAGAAAGGCAAAAAATACAGAAAGCCTGGCCTTCACTTGAATGGCTCATCGGTCACGGTAGGCAAGTCCTCACACATGTCCTCAAGCCGCACTGCGATGGGAGGCAGATCGGGAAGCAAATACCCGTCGAACCTAAGTCGACGAACGATGTTAAGCCCCTGCGGCATCATTACATTCATAAACCGTCTGGCGATTTCAGCCATGTGGGTAGGAGCCTATACTTTTCCAATCGGGAGTCTTCAGTCTCCTTGTAAGAGCGGAGCGCCGTCAGCTCCGACTTAGTCGCCTCCCACTCGGACCTCTCTTTCCGTAGTTGCTCAAGCTCTTCCTTCTGACCCTGTAACACTTTCTGAAGACAGCTCAGTTATCCTTTGTGACTGGGCCAGAACATCAACGTCTCTGGTTTCCAACTGAGCCCGAAGGGAGTCGAGGGCACCAGACGCCTTCTGAAGTTCAGACTTCGCCTGGGCCGACTCAGCCTGGGCCTCCGCCTGGAGGGCTCTCGCTTTCCGCTCGGCGAGCTTCAAAGTGGAAATCCGGATGTTTGTTTGGGACGAGGCTTGTTGTGCCGTCTCAACTTGGCTGCGTGCCATCTCAAGTTGCTCCTCCGATCGAGCCAATTGATCTTGTAGAGCCCGAACCTCATCTCGCAAGTGGTTCAGTGTGGGTTCGTCAGCAACTAGTTGGGAGTGCGCCAGTTGGGTTTGCAGTCGTTTAACCTCCCTCTCGGCCTTAGCCCGCGCTGAGCTCTGGGCTAGAAGAGACATAGAGACGCCATGGCAGTCTCCTACGAACTGCAAAAGAAGCACGTTCTTAGAAGTCAGAAATAAAGGAAGCAGTAGAAGACCTAGTTCATATGTACATACCTGAGTGGCCTTAAGGAAAAAGACATCGGCTTTGTTACGGGAGCCCCGAAAGTAGGACTCCTCGAACCCCTGTGTATAACGGTCGGCTACCGACCCATACAGGCGCAGATCCTGGTGTTGCTCGGGTAGCTCGCCCGGGAGCATCTTCAGGTGATGGTCTGCTCGGGTGGGCACCAGGAGATGCATCATTGGGTTCTCGGCCGGACCCTCGGCTGAGGGGATGCCCGACCTGTCAGATACCAACGTGCCGGAGGTGTTGGAGGCGGCAGAAGGGTCAGCGGACGATGCGGTGACAGGAGGATTGGCCGCAGCATCAATGTTGGGGTCAATGGCATGGGTAATTGTGGGCAGGCAAACGGGGGAATCTTCAGTAGGAATGACGGCAAGGGAATCAGCAGGGGCCACGTAGGGAACGATGGCCATGGAAGTAGAGAGGGCTTCTGGCTCGGGAGCTGCTCTCTTTTTCTTTTTCTTCTTCTCCAGACGTTTGTTGAAAGAAGGGTGGGACGAGCCCCCTGTCGGGGAGGACGCTCGTCGGCGTTTGGAAGGAATGCGCGGTTTGACGGTTGTAGGGGGAGCGGTCTCAGAGGCAACGGGAATCGACTCCGGTGCAGTCGAGGTCGGGTTGGTCGAGACGTCTTCCGCTAAGGTACCTCCTCTAGCTGCCAACACAGAGGTAATCCGGGTCTATAGCTCGGCCTTGTCCAGTCGGAAGCCTCCCTTCAGGGTCGTAGACAATAGCAGGGAAACTGTGAAAATAAAATAAGCTTGTGCATGGCTAAGGGATATACATGGGAGACACCATAAGACTTACCAACGGCAGACAGAGAAGGGACGGGGCTCGGGCTAAGACCAAAGGTGGAGAGAATCCCTTCCTTTAGCAGAAGTCCACCGTGGAAGTGCCTGTCCTCCAACTCGGTGATGACATTCAAGTAAGCTGCGGAAGTACGATAATGTCTAGGGAGAGTCTTCGGAAACGGGAAGTCCCTCGACCCAATTAGTGGACCAGCCCGGGGCGGGGATGGGCCCAATGAAGAAGTAACGTTCCTTCCATCCCTTGTTCGAAGTAGGCAGGTTCAGGAGGAAGGAAGCTTTGGCCCGGGCCTAGAAGAAGAAGTCGCCCTCTTCCTGCTGCTTGGGGTAGAAGAGATAATGGAAATTCTCCGGCGCCAGGGGAATCCGGAGAAGTGAAAAGACGATGGCCGAGCCACACATCAGACGTATGGCGTTGGGGGCTAGTTGAGGTAAGGGAATTTGGAAGTAGTCGCAGATGGCAGAAATAAAAGGATGGACGAGGAAACGAAGGCCAGCTTGTAGATGGTCCCGAGATAAAGCGATGTAGCCCAAGGGGGCAGAATCCGGGCGGTCGTGCGATTCAGGCAGGCGTAGGCGGTGGTCGGCAGGGATTAAGAAGTCTGATTGTATTTGGTCCAGGTCGTGGGCAGTGAGAGTGGTTATCATCGTGGAATACCAGGGTCAAGAAGGGGGTGGAGATGAAGAAGAAGAGGTCATCGGATAAGAAGGAGGCGAGAAGCTAGTCGGTGAAGGGAGTCGCCGGAGGAAAGCCGAGGAGAAGCAGCTATCGCAACCCTAGCGACACTCAAAGCGGCGGAGGACAACGGGAAGTTTCAAATGTGTGAAGAAGAACAAGCAGATGAGAGGCCTACTTATGGGGATAGGCGAGGGGGAACGGTCGTTCGATGAGCAATATGGACAGACGTGCCACCCCGCCAGAGCCGTTTGATCAGGCTCGGGTAATGTTCAGGGGCGAGCGCAGGTGGCTTGGAGAGACGAGCCTCCGACCGTTACGGAGGCGATCAATGAAAAGATATGCCCAGATTCGGAGGGGTGCGCCAGGCTTGATCCAGATTCGAAGTCCAGTCAGTCGGACTACGAGCCTCCTTCGACTAGATTTGAGGGGGATGCTTATGATCCCGGGCCAGCTCGCGTGTAACCTGGCCCGGCAGCCTGGCGCCCGGTCAGAAGGAAGATGGTTAGTGGGTTGAACGAGCCCGTTAGGTAGGGCGCAAACGGGCTTAGGCCCCTAGGCCCCCGCGTCGAGGCCCACATATTTTAATAGCAGTCTGATCCCAAGTCAGATGGTCATGCTCTAAGACTCCTCCAGGTTTGGCTCACCGCCGACGCGTGGCGGCCCACGCTCCGGGGGTAAGCCCGGGTTGGAGGAGGCGTTACTCAGTGCCCCAGTCGGCACCTTTATAGGCCCTCACGCCTCGTTACTCAGTGCCCCAGTCGGCACCTTCATAGGCCCTCGGCCGACCTCGTTACTCAGTGCCCCGGTCGGCACAACCACTCCTGACACCATACTACCAGAAGCTGTACGGGGTCAGCGCAGGACCGGAGTCATCCTGGTCCCAAATGACGGATATCTCGCCGAGGTATTGATCTTCCTGCCACATCTTGTCCCCCCGTACCTCGACCACATGCCATGGTGTCAGGTCGAGCGGCGTCCAACGGTGCCAACCCTTAAGTTGACAGTGCCCTTTCCTTAATACAACATGTGTCACTTTATCCTGCCACCCCTGGACATGCACTACCCTATCCCCACTATATGACAGCAGGTGGCAGGCGGGGCAGGACCTGTCAGCTTCCCCGGCTATATATGTCTCCTCACTCCGCATTCCCCAGGTACGCACGATAGTGCAATTTCATACTGTTCTATTGACTTCCACCGCCACCGTCGTGTACTGATTTGACCGTCGGAGTGCCTGGCCGGAGACTTTTTCCTGACGGATTCTAACGGTCTTTGTCTCGTAGGTTAGGGGTGAGCCAGTTCGTTAAGCCACCTCAGCGACCTCACTCTTCCCGGAGGCTCACTCAGCTGTAAGGGTGTCCGACTCACTTCGCGACAGAATCAAGGGTCTTAGTAAATTCAGATTGGTTAATGGCGAACTTTAATGCAGTATAATGAAGGTATCAAAGTTAAAACTTTTCCAATGCATATTTTACCATATATATTGGACCAAATCCTCCACCTATCTTATTTGATGGATCAAAATTCCTGATGACAGCTTTGATACACTTTAAACCGAATTACTAAGTTTACAATTTCATTCCTTTGAGCTCTGCAAGTATCATGTCAATGTTCTAATTAGATAACTTAGGAGCTTGATGTTAAAATATTCCCTTAATATAGGAAATCAACTAAGCATGTACTTCAACTGAAACCATAGTTACAAGTGGAATATGAATGCACAGAGATAAAATTACAACTACACTGTCAAATAAAGGTCAATGGAATTAACAGTAATAATGTTGAGCTTTTCAGAAAATAGGAAATATTTTCCAAGTGCATCTGCTACAATAATGCAACATTTCATAAGAAAAAACCATATTAGATCTCTATCATTCACAACAATGCAAAATTTGAAGTATGAACTAGTGATGAGAGATTCTAAATTGACTGGAGATATGATTAAACAAGTCACTTGGAATGATACCTTCCAAAGACTTGGCCACACCTATGAATTTCATTGCCACTAGGTTGTGTAGATCCACTCCTGTTTAGATTGGATATAATATAATATAAGAATAAAAATAAAATAAATATAATATAATAAATATATTATTATAAATATAATAAAAATATAATATAATATTAGAAATATAATAAAAATAAGAATATAAATATAATAATAAAATAAAATAATAAAAATAAAATGGATATAATAAAAATATAATATAATAATAATAAAAGCACTTTAACTTACATACTAGAACATTACTTGTCACAGTTGTAATATGACTTTCATCTATTACAAAATTAACTGAGAAAGGAAAAGAGTAACACCTACAATCACCAATGAACATGCTTACGTATATAAACTAGGAAGACTATGTACCGTAAATGGTACTACAATAATTTGTGGAGTTGGACTACTACAATATCTAATATAGCTTCATCAATTTTAATCAACCAACAAAACAAGATGTTTCACCATGCAGATTAAAACAAGATTAAAATGGCATTTCAATAAAACAATAAAATATAAACCATGTAATAGAACTTAATGGCAACAAACCCCAAATGGCAGCCAGAAGTATTGTCTATCGATATAGTTGGTGCAGAACACTAGATACACAAGTATAATTCAGAAAAGCGACAAAGTATCAATACTAGTAAACTAGAGAACTACAAACAGTCAGAAAGAAATCTACAATGCAATCGTTTAAGAAATCTACTCTAGTACATGAGTTATTCTCAGTATGTTTCAGGAGTGGAGCGAATTCAAATATAGGATAAATGGATCAAGTTTCTACAGCACAAAAAGAAATAACAAAATGACTTTGAAATCTATCTTTTTTAGATCTGGCAAACTAAAACATGAGATATGCAGTTGAATTTTAGGAAGTTGAAGCTAGCCTTTTTTTTTTTTTTTTTTTTGACAAAAGGAAAGGATCTTATTTCAAGAAGTGGAAAATCCATTTTTAGAGGGGGACAAAACCTAACCCTCTAAAAAGGGAGGAACAATTGATTACACATTGGGGATTAAAGAATTGAAATGCTTATTTACAAGGCAACCATTTAATCATTGATAACTATTTTGCCTTGATGTGTTCCCATGCTTTTCGGAGGAGATCTTTCAGAGCCACACAGCAAATGGCTCTAACTCTTCGCAGCTTCACAACAGGAATATATTTACCATATCAACAATTCAGCTTTAAAGCCTCTTCAAGAAAATGGTCCAAACAAAACAGAGCAGACAAGCAAATTTCAGGACAGGTTTTACGGAAGTCTCTAATGGCTTCTCTGCACATAGATTCTGCTATAAAGCCTCTTCAAGAAAGGTATCTAAACTGCCATACAGCTTAGAATCAACCAACATTCAAGAATGCTTATCAGAAATCAGAAATGGCTTCAAAACAGCAAACCGATTTAGTTAGCAACTTATGTATCAGATAGAGTATCAATCCAATAGCCAATATATGATAAACCTCACCAGATAAAACTATTATGTTTCAGGATTTGGCACTAAATCCTTCGCAATCTTGTGTTACAAATCAGGAAAAAACAACCGAAAGGCTTTTCCAGAAACTCAGGTAACTCTTCTGCACACGTATTTTGGCTGTCAGCCAACTGCTGAGCAATTTTTAAAGCCGTGCTGCAGCTAAAACCGAGATCTTCCGAAGCAAATTCATAAACTATATAACCAAGGATACCACCACATATAAAAGAACACTGAAAAATATGATGAACAGACTTCAGAAAATAGTTTTACTGTCTTGCAAAGTATCAGGAAGTGCTGGACCACAAATACAGGAAACAATCAGGTTTTCAAAGGACAAAACAAGACTAAGTATCATTGCACTGTGTATCATGCTTCCAAAACAATTCTAACATATATAAGGTATATAGCAATCCGATCAAGGGCTAGCATCAGATCTTTCAGAAAGTTTATGATAGAAACAATATTATCAAAACTGACCAGTAATTTCCACAAATATAATTCCAAAGAAGACCACACAAATAAGAGAGAGTTGTGAATAACAAGAGCATATCTTCCAGTACTCTCTGCACGATACATGAAACCAAGCTAGAACTTTAGAACCTGAAACCGCAGCCTTAAGCCAACATCATAATCTACAGCCTTTTGATAGAGCGAATATATGGCATATTTAATCTGTCTAATTTGCAAATACCAAAAAGCTGCTAATCTATCTCATCAATGCCCAAAATCCTATCTGCGGGAGAGCTATATGCTTGATTTGCAAGATAATCAGCAGCAGAGTTTGCCTCCCTATAAATATGTGAGAGCCAAATCTGATGTTGGCTCAATATTATTTTTATTTTAGTGATCAATTTGCGGTGATTCCATGGAATCAGAGACGATTGCAGCATTTTTAAAGCTACTAAGGAATCTGTTTCTAGCCAGATGGGGGAGTAGTTGCAGAACAAGCATAATTCCAGCCCTTTCAATATTGCACTTAGCTCCGCCTTAACATTAGAAGCTATACCAATAGTTCCAGATCTTGCTGATATAATCCGCCCTTCATGATTCCTAATAATAGCACCATATGATGCAGGACCTGGGTTACCCTTTGAAGACCCATCTGTATTAACTTTATAGACTCCAAATTTCGGCGCTTTCCAGAGCACTAATGAGAAGTTGGTAATAATCCTGTTGTCCAATTGAAAACCCATATCTCTCAATGCCTTAGTGCAGCCTTTCCACTGTTTTTCTTGATCAGGCCTGTTGTCATAG
>JAGFNQ010001386.1:56584-120911 GCA_024364735.1 Boesenbergia rotunda
TCTATATGATGTTGATCACCAAAGGAGGGAGGAGAACCTGCAAGGTGTAAAAAGGAATTGAAGTTAAAACACTTTGGATAAGAAGCAACCGACCTCCATATGATAGTCTTTGGATATTCCAACCCATTAGTCTCTTATTGATTTTACCGATTAATGAATGAAAGTGACTGGATTTCCTTTTCTCTGCTGTGATGGGGACCCCCAAGTACATCATAGGGAATTGGCCTTCCCGAAAACCAGTAATAGAAGCAATTAGATCTTTTCTGGAACTTGAAATACTTTTCGCTGGATAAAATAGGCTTTTACCTTCATTAATAGATTGACCTGAGCAAATCTCATATGCTACTAAGAACTTCTTCATACGCTTGACATTATTAATTGAACCGTTCATAAAGATAACGATGTCGTCAGCATATGCTAAATGAGATAGCCTGAAATCACAACCCGAAGTAAAATATAATTGGGGATGCTTGTTAAACAACAAATCTAGACCTCTTGATAAAAACTCCGCTGCGATGATAAAAAGAAGGGGGGATATAGGATCACCCTGTCTCAGACCCCTTTTTGAATGAAAGAAACCTGACAAATGACCATTGATTTTAACAGAGAACCAACATTCTGAAATACAACGTTTGATAAGGCCAATGCAAACCGCCGAAAAACCAAAAGTCTCCATGACTTTAAAAAGAAAAGACCATTGAATTCTATCAAAAGCTTTCTCCATATCTAACTTCAATATTAAATTGCCACCTCGGACATGGTAATTCAATTTATGATTTACCTCTTGAGCCAATAGTATATTGTCTGAGATCAATCTGCCTGATACAAAACCACTCTACGAAGGCGAAATAATTTTATTCATGATTTTACTTAATCTTGCAGCTAATAACTTGGAGATGATCTTGTTTGAGACGTTACACAGACTAATTGGCCTAAAATCTTTCCACTGCTGTGCATTATCTATTTTTGGGATTAGAATAATTGTGGTAGCCGCCATACCTTTAGGCATGGAGCTACCATGAAAGAAATCCAAAATTGCTTCTAATATATCCTCCTTGATAATTTCCCAACAAGATTTATAGAATTGTGTAGAGAATCCATCCGGGCCTGCTGTACTATCCATAGGCATATCCCATATAATATCTTTTATTTCCTCCATAACCGGGAGCTTGGATATGCTAGCATTATCTGTTGTATTAACTAAAACAGGGATATGATCAAAACTAACATCCCACACACGCATAATTCTCACCAGATAATAAATTTTCAAAATAGGCAGCACTTGATGCTTGGATTAATTCCGGCTTATCTAAACATAAGCCTTCATCCCATACTCTGAAAATCCTGCTAGCCAATCTTTTTTTCTTAACTAAATCATGAAAAAATTTGGTATTTCTTTCACCATCAGACATCCATTTCACTGCCGCCTTTTGCTTCCAAAAAATTTCTTCCATATGCAACATTTTAAAAAGATGCGCCTGCTTTTGAGCTTTAACTAATTTATTAGCTTCCGAGGGATCAAGATCAAAATTTCTCTCTGCCTCTGCAAAATTATCTTCTGCCTTGCTGATGTTATCATGTAAATTTCCAAAAACCTCCCAATTCCACCATTTCAAGTGATCTTTTAACCTTTTTAACTTAAATTGCAGTTTATTGAGACCTTTAGCAGCAATCGGCAACCTCCAATTCAAAGTAACAGTTTGAAAAAAATCATGGTGTTTAATCCACATATTCTGAAAACGGAAGGCAGCCGCAGGTTTTGGGAATTTAGGAAAAGTAATAAGTAATGGGCAATGGTCAGAGGCAGCCCTGCTTAAATGCTCTACACAAACAACATAATCATTAGCATTCCAAGATGGGGACAGAAGAATTCTATCCAAGCGTTTCCAAATTTTGTTATTTGTCCAAGTGAATCTATCACCCACAAATCCTGCATCAACTAAGCCAGCTAACATAATAAATTCATTAAAATCGTTGACTGGTCCAAGCTTAGTTATAATTCCTTTAGAATGTTCATTTGCGCTGGAAATGACATTGAAATCTCCACCAATTAGCCAATATTCAGAATCCTCTGGTTTGATCTCCAATAACTTTTCCCAAAGGGCAGCTCTATCTATTTGTGAACATTTAGCATAGATCACTGTTAATACCATTTTTATAGGGAAAATTTGCGAACTGATTTTCATGTGAAGCAGTTGTTCATGATCCACTAGCAATTCATATTCTATATTAGCATCAAATAGAAGCCAGATTTTTCCTGAACAATTGGAAATAGCATTATCAAAACCCAATCTCCTAGTAATAAAACTCACGTCCAGATTAATAAATGGCTCTAGAATACCCAGGAAATTCAGATGATACTTTCCTTTAAGATAATGAGTTCTTCTTAATGATGCTTCATTGCCTATCCCTCTAATATTCCAAATGATTCCAGCCATTAACAAAGGGTAGAAGAGCTAGCATATTGTGATTGAGTTTTGCTTCTGGTAATTCTACGATCTTCATCTAATCTGGCTGTAAATAAGTCAGCAGCTTTTGTGAATTTTTTACCTCTCCCCATTGCTCTGCTCTTGTTTGATTTTTGGGGTTCTAATTCCTCTATATTGCAGGAATTTGATCTTTGCAGTTGCACTTCAGCCTCATTTTCTGTATCATCCTCTTCTATAAAGGATTTTGAAAAGCCATCATTAGGTGCATTCTGCTCAACCCAAGGGTTTCCATACATTACCACCTGTTGCATTTCAACTGTTGGACGATCTAAAGTATTTAACTCCAAAGCAGAAGAAGAGCCTTCTAAAGATTTATTGTTTGCAGACTTTGCTTCCTTCACAACCCATGAGACATGATGCTTATTTTTAGTGATTTTAGTACATTCTGTTGCAGAGTCCACCAGCTTATCAAAATCTTTTGAAGAATTTTCCTCCTGAGAAATTTCATTATCTAATAGCTCATCTTTATTTAGGGTGACATGATCCTCAGCCTCTAAGTCATCTAAAGGCTGGAATCGATTTGTGTCATTATCCAGAACACTATCAGCCTTTCTGTTTAAATTTGGTAAATTCTTCTTTTGAACCCATCTTTTCTTCTCGATCTGATTTAATTCCAACTCATCTGTATGGCCATTTAACTGATTGAAATCTGAATTTTGATATGACCTTTTATTTAACTGTGGCCTCCAATCATTATTCACAGCTTTGATTCTTTCTTCAGAAAACCATGTTGGCTTTGGCATATTACCATTCACATAGCATTCCTCTAATGAATGGCCCAAGTGCCTACAGTCTATACAATACTTTGGCAAATTTTCATATAGAACTTTTTGTAGACGTTTCTCTTCCCCTATGCCAATCCAAAAGTCCTCAATTCTGGGTTTTAGCAGATCAAGTTCCACACAGATGCGCGCGACTGAAAGTTTAGAGCCATCTGCTGTACCTTCATCCATTTTTATTGGTTTACCAATAATTCTAGCCATAGAGAACAGACATTGCTTATTAAACATATGGATTGGTAAGTCTGGCAATTGGATCCAAATTGGTACCACTGACGACTCTTCATCATACGAAAAATGAGGCGACCACTTGAAGATTCTCAGTGGGACACCGCCTATAGACCAAACTCCACGACACCAAACCCGCGCCATATCTTCATTTGAGGTAAGATGAATAAAGATGTAACCAGCTCGCAATAATCGGATGTTATAGAAACCAGAGAGACCAATATTACTAAAAGTTTGTTCAATGATTGCTAGGTCCGGGCGCCATCCTGAAAATTTGCCAATTAATGAGAACTGATAAGGAGACGCCATACCTGAGATTTCTTCCTCTGAGTAGAATATTCCGGGTTTGTTATTATAAATTGAAATCGGCTTGAAATTAGCATCTATATCAGCAAAATTCTTCTTCGATGCCCGGGGAGAGGTGGGATTAACAATCGCTGCATAAGAAGCCTTTGCTCTCAGCGCCGTTTGAGATATATTGCATTCTGAAGCCGTCGCTGCCAGAGAAGCTTTATCTGTTGCCGAAGAGCTTAGATTAGGTTTTGCAATAATCGGTGAATCTACCTTCTCTGGTGGCACTCCTTCGATGACGGGATTATAATGAGCAGCAACATCGCCAGCGGATGACGAAGATAAAACGGATTTGGTAGATGTAAGTGGGGGATATGACGAAAGCAACATCTCCGATGTGCAAAGGCCGCCGGCGGCCAAGCCGCCAGAGGAGGCGCTCGCGTGCGATGAAGATGCGATATCGCCTTCAAATCGCCGATGTTGACCAGTCCGCCTAAAAGCCCTAGGAACACATCCTTAGTTCTTCTTAAGTACTTAAGGATTGTCTTGACAGCCGCCCAATGATCCATTCCTGGATCAGACTGGTATCTACTCGTGACGCTCAGAGCATACGATACATCGGGCCTAGTACATAACATAGCATACATGATAGATCCTATCGCGGATGCATAAGGAATCTTATTCATGCAAATCCTCTCGTCTTCTGTGCGCGGACACATAGACTTTGAAAGGTTGATCCCATGCCTGATGGGAAGGTAACCTTTCTTGGATTCCGACATGCTAAACCTTTTTAGCACTCGATCTATATATGTAGACTGCGAAAGACCAAGCAACCGTTTTGATCTATCTCTATAGATTCTAATCCCAAGGATATAGGTTGCTTCTCCCAGGTCTTTCATGGAGAAAGTTTTGGACAACCAAATTTTAACTGTTTGTAAGACTGATATATCGTTTTCTATAAGTAATATGTCATCGACATATAATACTAGGAATACGACTGCACTCCCACTAACCTTCTTGTACACACAAGGTTCGTCAGGATTTTGTGAGAAATCAAACTCTTTGATTGCCTCATCAAAATGGATGTTCTAGCTCCTGGATGCTTGCTTCAGTCCATATATGGATCGTCGAAGCTTGCATACTTTGGTTTTATCAACCGATGTGAAACCTTCAGGTTGTATCATGTAAACATCCTCAGGCAGGTTTCCATTAAGGAAAGATATTTTCACATCCATTTGCCATATCTCATAATCATAATGAGCTGCTATGGCTAGGAGCATCCGAATGAATTTAAGCATAGCTACTGGCGAATAGGTTTCGTCATAATCAATTCCTTGTTTCTGACGATATCCTTTTGCCACTAATCTAGCCTTAAAGGTAACAACATTACCTTCCATGTCGGTTTTCTTCTTGAAAACCCACTTGCACCCTATGGGCTTAATCCCTTCAGGTGGGTTAACCAAGTCCCATACTTGGTTTTCGTACATGGAATCCATTTCCGACTTCATGGCTTCAAGCCATTTGTCCCTTTCTGAACTTTTCAGAACATCTTCATAACTGATAGGTTCGTCATCGCTTATGAGTAACACGTCGTTCAATTCACTTATGAGAAATCCGTATCTCTCTGGAATATTGCGTGTCCTATCAGACCTACGAAGAGGTGGTGTTGTTTTAGGTTCAACTGATAGCTCATCATTATGAGTTATTGGTTGTGGGTCTAGACTAGGTGTCTCTGTAATGTCTATTAGAGTTTCTTGAACTTCATCAAGTTCAATGCCACTCCCACTATTTTCTTGTAAAAGATATTCTCTTTCCAGAAATACAGCATGCCTTGAAACAAACACCTTTTGTTCCAAGGGATGATAGAATTTGTAACCCTTTGTTTCCTTAGGGTATCCAATAAATAGACATTTATCAGACTTAGCATCCAATTTGTTTGATACAGTCTGCTTCACATAAGCAGGACAACCCCATATCTTAAGGTGAGTTAAGTGAGGTTTCTTACTATTCCATGTCTCATATGGAGTAGTAGAGACTACCTTGGTCGGGACTCTGTTTAGCAAGTAAACAGCTGTCTTAAGTGCATAGCCCCAAAAGGATTTTGGAAGAGTTGCATGATTCATCATAGACCTAACCATGTCCATCAAGGTTCGGTTGCGCCTCTCAGATACACCATTATGCTGTGGTGTATACGACGGAGTCCATTGGGACAATATCCCATTGTCCCTTAGATAATCTTGAAACTCTTGACTTAAGTATTCACCACCCCGATCAGATCGAAGTATCTTAATACTTTTGCCAAGCTGTTTCTCTACTTCATTTCTGAACTCTTTGAATTTCTCAAAAGATTCAGATTTGTGTTTCATCAAGAACACATACCCGAATCGTGAGTGATCATTGATAAAGGTAATGAAGTAGCTATAGCCTTCTTGTGCAAGAGTTGACATTGGTCCATATACATCAGTATGTATTAGACCAAGCAATTCTCCCACTGGATTACCTTTTCCGGAAAAGGGTAATTTGGCCATCTTGCCTTTTAAGCATGATTCGCATGTATCAAATGAACCGGGTTTAAATGATTCCAAAATTCCACATCGGTGTAATTTGGTCATGCGTTTCTTACTTATATGGCCAAGACGACAATGCCACGTGTAGGAGTCTATTCGATTATCTATTCGAGCACGTTTGTTGCTAACTTCGATATTGAAAACGTCACTGGATAAATCTAACGTGTAGATACCATTGCACAAAGTTCCATTCCCATAAAGAACGCCATTTAAAGTTATGTAACAACAATTGTTACTAAAAGTTAAATGATAACCCTTTTCATTCAAACATGAAATAGATACAATGTTCTTTATTAACGAAGGAATGAAATAACAATTATCCAATTCTAAGACACGTCCAGTAGGGAGCTTTAGCAAATATGTTCCGATGGCGACAGCAGCAATCTTTGCTCCATTTCCAACTCGTAAATTCGCTTCTCCCTTGACGAGTCTTCTTCTATTCCTTAGCCCCTGTATGTCATTACATATATGTGAGCTACACCCAGTATCAAGTACCCAGGTATTTGAGGAAATAGAGTGACATTCAATAACGAAGATACCTGAAGAGGATGGGGGCATTGGATGCCTTCTTCTTCAAGGACTCAAGATAAACCTTGCAGTTTCTTCGCCAGTGACCCTCCTTGCCACAGTGATGGCAAGTGCCTTTTGGTTTCTTTTCAGTCTTTTTGGCCTTTTTCTTCTTTCCCTTATTCTGTTCTTTGGCCTTCCTCTTAGAACCTTTCTTCGAGGAATCAACTAACAGTACTGTCTTCCGATCCTGCTTTACAGAAGGCTCTACAGTCTTCAGCAGGTTGAGCAACTCAGGAATGGTAGTCTCCAGCTTGTTCATCCGATAGTTCATCACAAATTGTGAATAACTTTTGGGCAAACAATGCAGAATTAAGTCAATACTTAGTTCATGATCCATTGCAAAACCGAGTGTGTTCAGTCGCTCAATGTACCCCAACATCTTTAACACAAACTGTGAGGCAGAAGTGCCTTTCTGCATCCTAGAGGTGAAAAGGAGTTTGGAGACTTCGAACCTTTCGGATCTCGCCTGCTCTTCGAACAACTCATGAAGATGGAAGATGATGGTATAAGCATCCATATGCTCATGCTGCTTTTGCAGTTCAGGTACTATAGAGGCTAGCATGATGCAACTCGCAAGTTCAGAATCGGTCACATGTTTCTGATAGGCCACTAACTGGTCTAGAGTTGCATCTTCTGGAGGACGGTTGGGAAGTTGATCTTCAAGGACATAAGCAAGCTTCTCTGCCTTGAGGACTATCCTCAGGTTTCGAAGCCAGTCCATGAAGTTTGGCCCAGTCAGTTTATTGGTGTCCAAAATGGAGCGCAAATTCAGAGAAGACATGATCGAGTGATTATCCTAGAAATACAAATTGAGCTTATGTGAGAAGAATGATTAAAGAATGTATCAACATACATTTAATAAAATCCTATTTATTTTTCAAATTGAATAACCCTTTTTATTAAATCGGGAGATCGTAGGAACATCTCCAAATAGGTTGATATCCAACCATAGATAAGAACAACCATGGCTGTGGCCATCAAGTTATTCTTAGCTATGAAGGTATGTAATTACACCGATTACATATCACATATATGTAACTATCACTTTATGCTATCAACTAATTGAATGTTTGCATAAATCATTGGGTTGTTAACTTATTAACAAGTATGCAACATTATACATAGCACCCAACTGCACCTCTCTTTACATCGACCTTGGCTGTGGCACAACAAATCGATGCTCCAAGCTTAAGGCTGACCCATTAATCAAGAAATAGTTTTAATATGGTTGGAGCTCATTCAACCGTTTAGTCAGGCTTGGATGTGTCCAACAACCAAAACTAAGGATTAACCTCTGACTCCAACTATATTATTCATAAACTAATTCCATGGTTTGAACATGTTGAGGTTCAAGCCGGGCATGGATGTGTCCATCAACCCAAACGAGAAACAAAACTCCGATTCTAACCATATTAATGGAAGGTGTTGGCCTTAATATTTTGTAAGGGGTTTTGGGTCTCATCCTTTCTTTTCTAAGCACATTCATGACATACAATTATGTCATGACTAACGATTTCCTTAATAAAGTATGTATGTGACTTAATTTATCAAGTCTCATTAATTAAATTAGGAATCGGATTTCCTAATTCTAATTTCATACTTTATTCAAGGAATTGTTTTGGGAAACAATTTCCTAAATTGTCATAATCAATTTCGGAAATAATATGTTTAAGACTTTGATTTCTCTAAATCAAATCTTATTAAATTAAGAGACAGATTCCCTTAATTCAACCACATATTATTTTCATGAAAATCTCATTTAAGAAAACTCTATAGGAAACCATTTTCCTAATTAATTTTGGAGACAACAATATGTAAGAGCATCACCTCTTAAATCAAACTTCCAAGGTTTGATCGCATATTTTATTCAAGGATTAATTAATTACAACAAATTATTTTCTAAGGGTGGCTCCCCGAGGCTCAGATACCCAAAGAAAAGTAATTTGTCGTAAATCCAATTTGGTCCGCTCCCCGAGGCGTAACCAAATTGAACATGACAATTTTATTCAAAATGGAAAATTAAATTACAACAACTAACTTTAAATTGGACGGCTCCCCGAGGCTCAATCCAAAATTGAGATCATGACAAAGTTTTCCGCAAAATAATTATATGATTATGTCGAACACTAACCGGCTCTGATACCACTGTTGTGACCGGGTGCATGTTGACATGGTTACGGGTTCGTAAATTTTAAAATATTTACGTGCAGCGGAAGAATTAGCATAAATAATTTTTCAAATTATTTTAACCACGTATCTAGCATGCGACCTTATGATGTGTGGACATGATCATAAATTAAAATTTTGTGAAAAGTAAACTAATTTACTTAGTACCTCGCGTAACTTGAAGTAAGGGACGAGATCCAATCGTAGCGTCCCTTGGAAGCTCCGCCTCTATTCGCGTCCACGCCGAGTTCTCTTCGGGATGACTTCGCAAAGCCACGAGTTTTGTGTCGACGAGAACTACTAGATTCTCCAAAGACACAACTAGGATATCAAGAGAGAGATATGGAAACTAACCACCAAGTAACGGAATCAAGATTCCGTGAAGGGAGGAAGGAGACGCGACCCGCTTCGTCTTGGTGGTGGCTCACGGCTAGGGAAGGTGGCGCCGGCCCTAGAGGGAGAAAGTGGCGCCGGCCCTAGAGAGAAGGTGGGCGCCGACCCTAGAGAGAGAGAGAGAGAGAGAGAATAAGGGAGAGAGAGAGAGCTTCTTAATCTCTTGATTAATTGGAATTCAAGGCTTGCCTTTGGTTCCTTTATATAGTAGCCTCTCTATTGCCAAGTCTCCCTTTTAACGGAATTAACGGAATAAATTTTCATAAGAAATTTATCTTATAAATCTTCTTATGAATTATTCCGTTATGTCAAGTTTTATTATAATTAACTTAATAATAAAACAAATACATCTCTCCTTTTAATTATGGAATAAAATTTGTATAAAATTTTCTTATCATGGAAAAATCAATTCATAATTGATTTTATAAATTAAAATTAAACCAATTCATTGTTCATTTTAATTTCCATAAAAAGAATAAATTTCTACAATTTTCTTTATATAAATTTCTTTATATAAATCTCTTTATATAAATTAATTTATTTATCCATAATTTTATAAAATAAATCGCGCTTGATTTATTTTATAATTTAAACCAAATTAATTGGTTTCTCTCCTTGTGGTGGCCGGCCAAACCAAAGAGGGTGGGCACCCTCTTTGGCCGGCCACACCAAGCCAAAACCTTTGCGAATTAAACTCATTTAATTCGCCCAATAAGCCTTCAAAAGACTTAGCCATTTTAAGCTTCCGTTGCGCCTCTGATTAATTCAGATTCGACTTATTTCTCTTGATTGGAAAATCCAATTTTCAACTCGTTTTAAATCCCTCGGATTACTCGTAGTGCGTGTGACTAAATAGGCTTTAGATTTATGTTGGCCGTCTATAATTAACCAATTATAGAATGATCATGAGTGGCACCTAGTAGTACATCATGACCCCCAATTAATTGAAAGATCAACGGTTGACCTCAGAAATAATTCTGAAACCCTTCAGCAGCTCTAATGAATCGTGCCTCATTCCCTTCACCATCTTATACCCACTTGGTTCAGGACATGGTCTGTGTGTGTCAGTCCTCACTAGGCTGACTATGTCACACCTAGCCCAAGTAACGTTCTCTCGTCCTTTGGATTTCTAATTACTCACATGTATTTAAGAGACTCATACTCTAAACATGTCATGCTCTGGCTAGAGGCTTTGAGTAACAATCCGACGATAGACCTTGGGTATACATCTCCTCGCAAGGAGTGGTGAATCCTTTGTAGGCTGTTCAAACATCTTCGGGCACTTCGGCTTATACCCAACCATCCTGGGTCCACACCTCCTTGGAGATGCTTGCTTAAGATGTTAAAGTATAGGTCTCCATGACCAAGATGACTTGAACACTGCAAGTCAAAGGAATATCGCACTTAAGCTGCAGTAAGAACTTCATTGACATATCTACATGTAGATTCCATATGAAGTTTTACAGTCAGTCACTCCAATGAACTAGTTCCCTTAACTAGCATCCATGTTTATCTCCGGACATCCCAATGTCACCAGCCAGTGAGAATCTGCTGATTAGAGAATAACCCATGCTAGTCTCAATAGAATTGATAGTGTCCGTATTTATCAATTCATCGACTAGGGATATTTTCAATAATTCACAATTGCACATGTAGAGATAATCACTAGTTGTGATTCCATCACAAATTCTCTCATGCTGTGAATTGTATTGAGGACTTTCAGTAAATGAGTTTAAGTTCCCAATCAAATACACAAACATGTATACTCAAATAGTGAATTTTCATTTATTAAAATAAATGTTTACAATCATAAGGCGATTGCCTTAGGACACTTCTCTCATATTACTAACAGTGGCGGCATCGGAGGTGGAAGTTGGTCACGCCCACAAGGCAGGACTCCTACAGCTAGAGGTTAGCAGGACACTAAAGGTGAAAGTAGAGCATTGTCTCGACACCCTGCTGGCCTCCGAGGAGACCCTGCATGGCTATCACCTCCGGGAGCGTACCCTGTCGGAGAAGAATCAGTCTCTCTCCGAAGACCTACAGATGATGACCCAGGAACGGGAGCAGCTCCAGATCCATACTAAAGAACTGCCCGCCCGCGTCCAGCTCCTAGAGTCGTTTATGCAGATCCTGGAGGATCGGACCAACGAACAGGAGCGTTAACTCGCCGACAAGGCCTCCGAAATAAGGATAGCCCCCGCATACGCCATCGATCTCCAGGAGAAGGCCGCTCGAGCCAAGGCCAAGGTTTTGTTGAAACTTGGATGGCTAGAGAGGGGGTGTGAATAGCCAGACACAGAAATATTCACCTCTTTGAACTTTTCTGTGATCAAAGTTAGCAGCAGCGAAAACAATACAGAAAAATAGAAACAAAAACACAAACAGAAAACCAAACCAACGCTAACACGAGGATGTACAAGGTTCAGGGATAACTTGCCCCTACTCCTTGGCGTGCCCGTGAGGTGGGTGATCCCTTGATCGTCGGCAGATCAAGCCCTGGAATCCGGATAAAATAGAGCCTCCTTCTCGTTGGAGAAACCTCTCCACAAACGTCTTAGTAGGATAACAGTTAAGCTCACGAGACAAAGAAGAAGGAAAGCTCACACAAATCTCACAGGAATGCTTAAGCAAGAAACTACACAGAGAGCTCAACCCCATAGCAAAAACACTTCTCAAGTTTTTCTGTTCGTTCTCTTGCTCCTCTACTTCCCAGCCTCTTCTTAAGCTTCCGCTCATCATCGCCAGGCCTCGTCAGCACCCACTGAGCCACAGCCTGACCCACTGACCTTCACATCACTCAATCCACTGAAGACCTCTTCAGTTGAGCCTCGGTCAGTCGCCAGCCGCGCCAGAAGCCGTTGAAACCTGCGAAGGGAAAATGGACAAACCTGACCAAAGCGAAAGACTCCAGTTGACCCTCCTTCTTCGTTTGAGACATCCCTGTCTCACCTGCAAACTCATCAGACACTTAGCAAAGCATATCAAAAGGAAATCATAGGTATCAGAAGGATTCAGTGCGAGATCAGAGCGTTCTGATAACGTTTTCAAATTAAAGTTCAGACACTGATCGGTCACCAGACCGATCAATGAAGACCCTGATCGATCAGGTCACATCCTGATCGATCCAGTGACTCCCTGATCGGTCACATTGACCGATCAAGAATCGTGGATCGGTCACACTGACCGATCCATCAAGTTACTGGCTAGAACCCGCAGGTTCACTGCCAGAAGCCCCTGATCGGTCACCTGACCGATCAGGGTGTGCCCTAATCGGCCACAGCGACCGATCAGGTCACCTCTGGACCGATCAGTGAACATCCCGATCGGTCCAGGAGAACCTTGATCGATCCAAGTGATCGATCAGGCTTCTCCTTCCTCTTTCTGATCTCTTTTCTGATCCCTTTCTGATCGTTCACCAGAACGATCAAAATCCACACAGAAACCACACAGAATGCTTCTGTTCTCTCCCTGATCGTTCACCAGACCGATCAGAAACTAAACAGAAACATTCTGTTCTCTTTCTGATCATTCACCAGAACGATCAGACTTCTCTGGATCGGTCACCAGACCGATCCATAGCAAGGAGTTAGTGCCAACTCCCTGATCGGTCTCCAGACCGATCCAGCTCTGACCAATTCGACCCTAAGTCTAGAGAACAGGCTCCCTAACCTTCTCTGACTCATGCTCAGTCCCCTGGACCAAGACTCCGTGCCCAGCTTCACTCACCGGGACTTCATTCAACCTAGCTTCACTCACTAGGACCTGGCTTCACTCACCAGGGTTTTGGTCACCTAGCTTCACTCGTTAGGACCCAGTTTCACTCACTGGGATTTCAGTCACCCGGCTTCACTCACCGGGACTCGGCTTCACTTACCGGGGTTTCCATCACCCGGCTTCACTCACCAGGATTTCCATCACCCGGCTTCACTCACCGGGACCCGACTTCACTCACCGGGGTTTCAATCACCCGGCTTCACTCACCGGGATTTCATGCCCAGTCCCTGACCAGAACTTAAGCCATATTTACTCACTCACCTAAACTTAAATCAATGTCAACACCAAACAACAATCAGGTCAGACTGCATCAACAATCACCCTCTTTTTGTTGTTTGACAACCCGATTCTAAGTTTAGGTATTAGCAATCAGTTGAAGTCAAATTTCCATCATTGCAAGGGGATTAAAGTCCTCCCCTACAATAACAAATCCTAAACTTAATCAACCATTCTCTCCCCCTTTGTCAATCATCGAAAAGGGTATGATTATTAATTTTTAACAACTCCCTCTTAAACAAGAGTCTCTCCCCAAACCCAAAATATGAAAGGTAAATTTTTGAAGTGCATATGAGAGGCATATACCATAAATGTATCACGACATCAATGTATATGTATCATATGGCAATAAGGAGCACAGCTGTATCCGACACATAGTTCTGATTGGTCTCCATGACCGATCAGGTTCGTTGATTATTCGATACAGAAATATTTCTGATTAGTTTGGGGACCGATCAGATTTCAGAAAATTTTTGAAACTCTGATACGTTCATGATCAGACTGCATTAACACATTATATTTCTAGGAACAGGTTTGTTTAACCAAAACTCATCCGACCACACGGGTGTAGACTACAATAACAATAGGTATTTCAAAAATATTTCTGAAACACGATATGAGTTTCTTGACTAAAAGATATTCCTCATCAAGGAACACGAGTCATGATTCAAACAACCCTTTCTTATGGATTTAGAAAATTGTAACACAGGTTTGTATCAAATTAGTATTAGGTTTGTTCCAAGTATGTCTTAACCATAAACCTAATTCTTAGTTCTATTGATAATTTATCAATTTTGATGAACGGAAATCGGACGACTGATCGAACTGAGGAGTTTTTGGACCAATCAGGATGTTTCCTGATCAGAACTGATCTGATCGGTCACCAGACCGATCAGAGGGATACTTGATCGGTCACGATGACCGATCAGGGTGAGTCTTGATCGGTCGGTGGACCGATCTGGTTCGATACAAAAAGTTTCTCAGTTTACAAACCGATCAAATTTCAGAAACTCGGTTTCAGAAACTCTGATATATTTCAGAACCAAGTTTGTTTCAACTCTCAATCACTCCTAATACAATTAGATTTAATCCCTTTGATCCTAAAAAAAATTTCCCTTAACCAAAATGTATGCTTGTTTCCTTACAGATTTCAAAATTTTGATATAGTCAGATCTATCTTCTTTGATCTTAGAGGTGTTCATTTAACTGAAATTTATCCTCACTAAGAGTCAAGAATCCTTATGGATTTAAAATGTTCAAAACCGTTTTGTATCAACATGTTTCAAGTGTGATCATTAAGTTCCAAACATGTTTGATCCAACCAATTTTGATAACCTATAGATCTAAGTTTGTCTTAACCCAAAACTGATTCGTATCAAATCGAAGCATAGTATAATGTCGACAGGAAACTACTTATACTCCTTTGATCCCAATGAATTCATCATCATAAAGTTGTATTTCACTAATAAGAAAATTCACAGACATGTATCTATTTAATTTAGAGAGTTTCAAAAAATTCAAATTATAGGTCACAAAACATGAAGTTGTCTAAATTCTCTAAATGCAAGCAATTTCCAAAGAAAAACCTAACTTAGACCTCTTGTTGTAGTGAATAACAATTTATGTTCGATCAAGTGTTTGGAGCACCCGTTGTCAACAATTCGTGTTGATAGATGCTCCCTCTCAACCAAAGCTATACAATTCGAAATATAGTGGTTTTAGGTACCCAAATTTTGAGACCTAAAGCACCTTTAATGAATGATTTAGGCACCCATACCTTAGTCATTTTCTTTCTAACTTTTTGAACCCTAGAATCATTTGGTGATCTAAAATATGTTCTTGTCATCAAAGAGACAAAACTAGGTTCTTTAGGTCGGTAACCTAAACCAACCTTGTTGTAGATCGCTTTTTGAGAATTTAGTATCATGTCTAAAATTTTAGAGCTAGTTGAAAACTTCTCAAGAATATTCTTGAGTTGTTCAACTTCGCTCCTCAAGTCCTTATTTTCATCCTCTAGAGTCTTAACATGCAAGTCGTCACTTACCTCATCCTTAGAGGTTTTTAATTGTTCAACTTCTAATCTTAAAGATTTTACCTTGTTCTTAGACTTCTTTAACAAATTAGTTAGACATGCAATGGTTCTATAGCATTTATCTAATTCGGGAGAAATTACCTCTTCATCATCCGAAGATGATGAAACCACGGTTGAGGAGCTCCTCGATTCGTCACTGCTTCCTTCATTTGAGTCCTCTACTGCCATGAAGGCAAAGTGATGGGTGTTCTTCTCCTCCTCCTTTTCTTTATTATTCTCCTTCTTCTTTCTTCTGTCGCTTGCCACAAAGGCCACACCTTTCTCTTTTGGGCTTTGGTTAACGATCTCGTGTAATTCCACTTCACAAAATAAATCTTCTAACTTAATAATAGAAAGATCCTTAGATACCTTGTAGGCATCCACCATGGATGACCACAAGGCATTCTTCGGAAAGAATTTAAGAGCATACCTCACAAGGTCGCGATTCTCGACCTTCTCATCAATGAAAGGTAGACCATTGAAGATCTCCTTGAATGGACTATGAAGCATACTTACCGTTTCATTTTCTTCTATGGAGAGGTTTTGGAGTTGGCTGAGAAGAAGGTCTCTCTTGGCTCTCCGGGTATCTTGAGTTCCTTCATGGAGCTCAATGAGCTTGTTCCATAGGTCTTTGGCAGAGGTGAAAGGGTCAACCTTGATCAGCTGCTCCTTGGTCATCCCACACTGCAGGGTGACCACAACTTTCGCATCAGCTTCCCCCTTTCGGATTTGTTCTATCGACCACCTTGAGAAATCCAACTCTTTTCCCTCAGCATCTTTTAGAGGGATAAAACCCTCCTTCACAGCGAACCACATACTGATGTTGGTCTTGAGGTAAAATTCCATTTGGGATCTCCAGTACGGGAAATCAGTTCCATCCAAGAATGGAGGTCTGTTTGTGCTGAAACCTTCTCCTCCCATCACCATCTTGTAGACTCTCGGGTGTTAGTTCATCTGAAAGAGCCCCAGGTGCTAATACCACTTGTTGAAACTTGGATGGCTAGAGAGGGGGGAGTGAATAGCCAGACACAGAAATATTCGCCACTTTGAAATTTTCTGCGATCAGGGTTAGCAACAGCGGAAACAATACAGAAAAACAAAAACAAAAACACAAACAGAAAACCAAACCAACGCTAACACGAGGATGTACAAGGTTCAGGGATAACTTGCCCCTACTCTTTGGCGTGCCCGTGAGGTGGGTGATCCTTTGATCGTCGGCAGATCAAGCCCTGGAATCCGGATAAAATAGAGCCTCCTTCTCGGTAGAGAAACCTCTCTACAAACGTCTTAGTAGGATAACAGTTAAGCTCACGAGACAAAGAAGAAGGAAAGCACACACAAATCTCATAGGAACGCTTAAGCAAGAAACTACACAGAGAGCTCAACCCCATAGCAAAAACACTTCTCAAGTTTTTCTGTTCGTTCTCTTGCTCCCCTGCTTCCCAGCCTCTTCTTAAGCTTCCGCTCATCATCGCCAGGCCTCATCAGCACCCACTGAGCCACAACTTGACCCACTGACCTTCACAGCACTCAATCCACTGAAGACCTCTTCAGCTGAGCCTCGGTCAGTCGCCAGTCACGCCAGAAGCTGTTGAAACTTGCGACGGGAAAACGGACAAACTTGACCGAAGTGAAAGACTCCAGTTGACCCTCCTTCTTCGTTTAAGTCATCCCTGTCTCACCTGCAAACTCATCAGACGCTTAGCAAAGCATATCAAAAGGAAATCACAGGTATCAGAAGGATTCAGTGCGAGATCAGAGCGTTCTGATAACGTTTTCAAATTAAAGTTCAGACACTGATCGGTCACCAGACCGATCAATGAAGACCCTGATCGATCAGGTCACATCCTGATCGATCCAGCGACTCCCTGATCAGTTACATTGACCGATCAAGGATCGTGGATCGGTCACACTGACCGATCCATCAAGTTACTGGCTAGAACTCGCAGGTTCACTGCCAGAAGCCCCTGATCGGTCACCTGACCGATCAGGGTGTGCCTTGATCGGCCACAATGACCGATCAGGTCACCTCTGGACCGATCAGTGAACATCCTGATCGGTCCAGGAGAACCTTGATCGATCCAAGTGATCGATCAGGCTTCTCCTTCCTCTTTCTGATCTCTTTTCTGATCCCTTTCTGATCGTTCACCAGAACGATCAGAATCCACACAGAAACCACACAGAATGCTTCTGTTCTCTCCCTAATCGTTCACCAGACTGATCAAAAGCCAAACAGAAACATTCTGTTCTCTTTCTGATCATTCACTAGAACGATCAGACTTCTCTGGATCGGTCACCAGACCGATCTATAGCAAGGAGTTAGTGCCAACTCCTTGATCGGTCTCCAGACCGATCCAGCTCTGACCAATTCGACCCTAAGTCCAGAGAACAGGCTCCCTAACCTTCTCTGACTCATGCTCAGTCCCCCGGACTAAGACTCCGTGCCCAGCTTCACTCACCGGGACTTCATTCAACCTAGCTTCACTCACTAGGACCTGGCTTCACTCACCAGGGTTTTGGTCACCTAGCTTCACTCACCAGGGTTTTGGTCACCTAGCTTCACTCGCTAGGACCCGGTTTCACTCACCGGGACCTGACTTCACTCACAGGGATTTCTATCACCCGACTTCACTTATCGGGACCCTACTTCACTCACCGGGGTTTCAATCACCCGGCTTCACTCACCGGGATTTTCATCACCCGACTTCACTCACCGAGGTTTCAATCACCCGACTTCACTCACCGAGATTTCATGCCCAGTCCCCGACCAGGACTTAAGCCGTATTTACTTACTCACCTAAACTTAAATCGGTGTCAACACCAAAACAACAATCAGGTCAGACTGCATCAACAGGTTTCAGCCACCTCCCAGAAACTCAAGGAAGCCTTAGGGGCTCACGATCAACTGTCTTGGGAGGTGGCCGAATTGAAGTATGCTAAGAAGGAGGTTGATGCTAAATTGCAGAACTATAAGACCGACAAACAACTTAACTGTCCAAGACCGAGGCAGTGTTCAAGGACAGATTCCTGCAATCTGATGAGTTCGGCGACCTTTTGGTTGGGCAGGTATTGAAGCACCTAAAACAGGGCTTCAATGGTGCCATCCGTCAATTACAGAAAGCTCAATTTCTAAAACCAGATGCGGATCTGAGTACCCTGAGCATCAGCCAGGTTTGGTACGAGCTTTCAGTCGAAGAGCAAGAAATATAAAGCTCTTTCTAGGCCCGTTCCTGACTTTCCTTTTGTTTTTTGTACTTTGCAATTTTTCCTTTTTTCTTCATGTAATCACCTTGAATTGAATGAAAACATCTTTTGGCCTACTCTCTCTTGGATGTCTTCTTTTCCTTTTTGGTACTCCGGCTTCTTATACACTATTTATCACTGACCCGAGGAGCAAGGAAGTTGAAGAATAAGCATTCAGCCCGAAGAGCAAGCGACCGAAGGAGTGGCCCTCGGTGAAGACGAGGAGGCTGGGAAGACTGATAGATTCCATTTTATTGATCATTTGAGTTGCTTAAATCCCTGTTTGATCTATGTTTTTATTGCCAAAATTGTGAAATTGCCTAGGTTTTAGAATTTATTCATATTTTGGACTTAAATGCAAAATTACACATATTTGAGTTAATTGGCCACTAAATTCTTGATTTATTTTTGTAGGCATGAAAGGTTCCTGGACCTAGAGCATATTGGGTCAAACCCGAGTCGGAAGTGACCCGGATCAGATTATCAAGATTACGATTAAATCTAGGCCGTTCGATTCGAAAGCGGCTAGATCGGAGCCATCCGGGATGATCTGAAGCAATCCGAGCTAGGGCTAGGGTTGATCAAGCACCCTGATCAAGATCTGAAGGTTTCATCACAATCAGAGCTAAATCAACCGTTGGATCAAGCTTGGAGGGCTCTAGATCATCCATTCAAAGATTAGCTAGATCTGGACCATCCGTTGCAAATCTGGAGGATCCGAGCTACCACGAGGCAGATCCTGGCCCCAGATCTTCATCATCAAAGTTTGGCTCAAATCGGACTAAGATCAGCCGTTGGATTGAAGCAAATCAATCACAGCCGTCCATTGGTTAATACTTAAGGAAATTTTCCACAGCCGAAACCTTTGTCGCGTCTTCAGCCAGCCTCCACTGTTCTTCGCCGTTCTTCCTCGTTTCTTCATCGTTCTTCAAAATTTTTGCTTCCATGAAGGCGTGACCACCTCATCTTCCAATCCAGATCGAGAATCGAGTCTTTGGTGATCAAGGTTTGAAGAATTCTGCTCAATTGCGCTGGAACAGGGGATTTCTTGAGGGTTTCGGGAATCCTCAGTCCGATCACTTCCTTCTCAACCACAGTCCATTTCCAAGCTTTCAAATCATTTGTAGGGGTTCTCAAGTGATCTCAGAAGTTTCCCAAATCGTCCTAGCAGCTCCATCAATTGAGAACGAAGAAATCGGATGAAATATTCCATTAAGCGCAGCTTCTGTTCAGAAACACTTCAGAATTGATTGTCCATCGATTTGCCGAGCCTAGGGGTTCGAAGCCGGTTCTTGATTGACAACCAAGGATTTCTTGAGCTGAGGAAGGAGTTGAAGAGTAGATTTCTCAGTTTAATTCATTTTCTTAGCTGTAGATTTCAGTTCTGTGCACTGTTTTGTTCTGAAATTTCTGTTCAGCTATTGTAAATTTCGATTTCTGAGTTGTTAGCCATAATTTAGCTTCAATTCTGCAAGTAGAGTAATTTAGGAACTTGTTTAGTGATAGATTGAGTTAAATTTCAGTTTAAGTGTGTTTAAATTGTTGCGTGCCAAGATGCAATGATAGCGTGCCAACTTTCATTTCTGAAAGTCCCATTCAATTTCTGAGTTTGTCTCAGATTCCTCATTTTTCTGAGTTGTTTCCAAGTTCTTAGTTATCAATCTTTGCTTTAGAATTAGGTAGATAGAGTGTTTAGTTCAAATAGCACCTAATAGTAGTTTTTCATAATCAAAAGTTAGCTAGCGTGCCAATTCCTTGTTAGAGTTTCACTTCATTCCTGCAATAGAGTTCAGTATTCAGAATTTCCATTTTTTGTTTCAGTTTTAGTGAGCCAATTTAGTTGGTTTAAGTTTGTCTAGACTTTAAGTTCAATCCTGAATTCGGTTTAGTTTTGATCATCTGAAATTCCAAATTGTTTTCCACTTCAATCACTATCAAAATCTGCCCTGTTTTGCAATTCGCAGCTTGTGTTTGAAATTGTATTTCTGCCTATTTGATTAGGAACTCTGAGTTCATGTTTCCCATCCAATAGTTTTTGATTTGCATTTGAATTGGTTACTTCAGTTGCCTCCACCTTACAGCAGCTTATAAGGTTGCAATTGGCATAATTTTCAGCTCATAATCTCCTTGTTGCGTGCCCAATTAATGAATTCCTGCACTTTGTATCAAGAGGCAGCTGTAGCAGTATTTGGCATCAAGTAGCTACGATTTTTAGTGTGTTTGATAGTTTGAACTAATCTAGCATTGCAATTGGCCATTTCTGAATTTTCTTTGGAATTGCTTGTTTCATTAGATCGCATCTAGTTAGGGAGTTGCCAATGCTTGGTTGAATCCTAAATTCGCATGATACATTGTTTGTCCTAGCTTATTTATTTCCGAAAACTACATCACTGTTTTTAAAGCATTGCTTAGCATTCCATTTTGTGTTTGAAATAAGAAATCAGTTATCAAAAACTTTGTAAGTGTTTGGATTTAGTTTCCATTAATTGAGCTTTCAGTGCCATCTCTTTGTTTAGTTCCATTGCCCATTTTCCTTCATTTTCATTTCATTTTCATTTTCAATTAAAAACCAGAATTTCATTACTTATTTGAAACCCAAAAAAACAACACATAACTACAAGTTTGAATCAAGCACGACAACTATCCCTGAGAAAAATACGACCTGTGGCCCCTTTGCTACAGTCTTATACTTTTGATTGTAAAAGGGTTTCCAGTTATTCCTTTACATCTAAATTTGAGGCCTACTTTTGTGACACATAGTTTGGGCCTGTCAAATTTTTGGCGCCGTTGCCGGGGAACTGTTAGTTGACTTGTTTGATTTTAGCTTGTACACTTATTGCATATCATTCTTGACTATTTCTGTGCTTATTGTCATATCTTTTGATTTGATTTTATTTGTTTTATCTTTTTATCCACTTTTACTGCGATTTGTCTGTTTTTATGACCAGGTCTCTAGGTGCTGAATTAGAAGATTTCGATCCTGAGATTGAGAGGACTTTCAGAGTCAGGAGGAGTCAGGCCATTCTTTCTGAGACTGCAGATATTCCTCCACTACAGACTATCAGCACTCACTCAGGTATTGACATGGCAGACCACCAGAGAACCATGAAGGAGCTTGCAGCACCTGACGCTGCATTTCAGTACTCCAGCATAACATATCCAGAGCTAGGAGGGAGTTTTGAGCTCAAATCGGGACTCATCAATTTGTTGCCAAAGTTTCAGGGTTTATCTGGGGAGGATCCAAACAGACACTTGCACGAGTTCCATGTGGTATGCTCTACTATGAAGCCTCAGGGCGTTTCTGAAGAAGACATTAAGTTAAGAGCATTTCCTTTTACTTTGACTGGGGCTGCTAAAGATTGGTTGTATTATTTGCCCACTGGACATGTTGCTAGTTGGATTGAAATGAAGAGAGCATTTTTAGAGAAGTTTTTTCCAGCATCAAGGACCGCCATTATCAGGAAAAGTATCTGTGGGATTCAACAAGTGGTTGGAGAGTCCCTTTATGATTACTGGGAGAGGTTCAAGAAGTTATGCTCTAGCTGCCCTCAACACCAAATTAGTGAGCAACTTCTTGTGCAATATTTTTATGAAGGTTTATTACCTATGGATAGGAGCATGATTGATGCGGCGGCAGGAGGAGCCTTGGTAAACAAAACTCCAGAGCAAGCTAGAGTACTCATTTCTAACATGGCGGAGAATACTCAACAATTTGGGAGTAGAGCACTCACTACAAGAGGGGTTCATGAAGTTCAAGTGTCGCCTAGTGAACAAAAAGAAAGCAAAAGCTCTTCGTTGGAGAACAAATTGACGGAGTTGGCATCTTTAGTAACGCAAATGGCAGCGAACAATGTGAACCAAGCCTCAAATTCAACAACAACTTCATTTCCAAATCAAGTCACAAGAGTATGTAGCATTTGTTCAAGCCAAGAACATTATTCAGACCATTGTCCAAATCTCCAACAAGATGAATCGGTTGCGGCCTTGGCTAGAGCTCCATTCCAACGAAGAAATGACCCCTACTCATCTACCTACAATCCGGGTTGGAGGGACCACCCAAATTTGAAGTATGGTAACTCTTTTTACCAACAACCGCCTTCAAATCATCAAATTCAGCCCTCATTTCAGATTTCACAGCAACCACAGCAACCTACACAAAATTTTCAGCAGTCATCTCAACCATTACAGCATCAATTTCAGCCTTCCCAGAATTTTCAGGACACATTCCAACAACAATACCAACCTGTGCAACAATTCCAGCAGCCTTTCAGCCATTACCAGCCACCAAATCAACCTCCACAGCACTTCCAACATTTTCAGCAACCTACACATCAATTTCAGCAGAGTTCACAGCAGCAATTTCCAGCACAAAATCACAACTTTCAGCAGGGTTTTCAGCCTTTCCAGAGTCAGTTCCAGCACTCACAGCAGGTTTTTCAAAACTTCCAGCAGCCATTTCAGACATTTCAGAGTCAAGACCAGCAGAATCAACCTCAAATGCAAAATTTCCAGCAAGGTTTTCACAATTTTCAGCAGCCCTCATCCACCTATTCAGCCCCACACAAGTCATATGCAAACTATGGGAGTTCTAGTGGTTCAAATTCGCAGCAACAACAACAAAGGATAGAGGAGCTAACGCAACACATGCTACAACAACAACAACACCAACAAAAGACGGATGCAACTTTGCAAAACATTGAGAGGCAATTAGGGCAATTGGCGAGTGGAATTAATCAAAATCAAGCTCAAGGATCCAGTCAACTTCCTTCCCAAACCGTTCCCAATCCCAAAGGGAATGTGAGTGCTATAACTTTGAGAAGTGGGAAAGTTACAAAGTCTCCGAAGAGTCCAAGAGCAGAATTTTCAGGAGACCGGACAGCAGCTCAAATTCCGGCCCAAAACAACTATGATATGAGTTCAAATTTGGCTGATTCCACCCCTAGCGCGTTCTCAACTCAATCCTCAAGCAACCCTCCAAATTTGGTGGCAAACGGAGAAGAAAACAGTGCCGAGACGCAAAGGACAGCAGCTGTTACGCAGGGGACAGCAGGGCAGAATTCAGCATCTACCTCCTTACCTCCGGCCAAAGTTGATGACTTTAGGGTTCCTTTACCTTTTCCACAGCAGAGGACACATGCCAAAAAGCAAGTGGAAGAAGAGAAGGCCAAAGAATTTCAAGAACTTGAGAATCTTTTTAGCAAAGTCCAGGTGAATGTGCCATTGCTTACCATGATCAAGCAAATTCCTAAATACGCTAAGTTTCTCAAAGATTTGTGCATTCACAAGAAGAGGTTGAAGGGGAATGAGCTAGTTAACATGGGCAAGAATGTTTCAGCATTGTTTCAGCAAATTCCCCAGAAATGCGAAGACCCAGGAGTTTTTACTGTGCCTTGTGAGATTGGAAGCAGTTTATTTCAGGATGCTATGTTAGATTTGGGTGCTTCTATCAATGTGATGCCTAGGTCAGTTTTTCAGATGTTGGGCATAGGCCCTTTACAGCCTTCAGGAGTAGTGATTCAGCTGGCTGACAGACGCAGACTCACCCAGCCGGAATGATTGAGGACGTGCTTGTTAAGGTGAAAGAGTTGATCTTCCCAGCTGATTTTTACATATTAGACATGGAGGGAGATTTCCTTGCACACAGATCTCCACTCATCCTTGGGAGACCATTTTTGAAGACTGCCAGAACGAAGATTGATGTACATGCAGGGACACTTTCCATGGAGATAGGAGATACAGTAGTCCAGTTCAGTCTTCCTGATGCTATGAAGCACCCGAGGGAGGATCACTCTGTTTTGTGTATTGATGTTGCTGAGGAGCTGGTTGGTGTAGATGCCCTTGCTGATAAGATTTTTTTTGATATTCATGAGTGTGACCTGAGCTCTATAGATGCAGGAGATGTTGTTTCTGCAGGAGGAGCTGAGTTTGGATCCGTTTCTGGACCTGTTACAGTGGATGGCGATTTCATGAGTGTAGGGGATTGCACTGAGCCCCAGGGATCACTCTTAATGGTTGATGTGTCAGGAGAGTTAGAGAGTAGGTATATGAGTGTAGGGGATTGCACTGAGCCCCAGGGATCACCCATATCTACTGAGCAGTCAGAGCCTGAGTTGAAGCCTTTGCCAGAACACTTGAAGTATGCTTATTTGGGAGAAGATCAGCAGCTACCTGTCATCATTGCCCAGAATTTAGAGCCAGAGCAAGAGGAAAAATTATTAGAAGTTCTGAGGCAGCACAGAAAAGCTATAGGGTGGACACTTGCTGATATTTCTGGGATCAGTCCTGCTATCTGCATGCATCGGATACACTTAGAAGAAAATGTGAAGCCCGTTAGACAACCACAGAGAAGACTCAACCCTTTGATTCTTGATGTAGTAAAGAAAGAGGTGACTAGACTTTTACAGGCAGGCATCATTTACCCTATTTCTGATAGCAGATGGGTGAGTCCTATTCATGTGGTTCCCAAGAAATCAGGAGTTACAGTGGTGGCAAATGAAGACAACGAGTTGGTGCCCACAAGAGTGAAGAATGCATGGAGAGTTTGTGTGGATTATCGGAAGCTGAACCAAGCCACGAGGAAGGATCACTTTCCCTTGCCCTTTATTGATCAGATGTTGGAGAGACTGGCGGGGAAGTCACACTATTGCTTCTTGGATGGATACACAGGGTATTTTCAGATTTGCATAGATCCGGAAGATCAAGAGAAGACCACCTTCACTTGCCCTTTCGGCACATTTGCCTACAGACGGATGCCATTCGGACTTTGCAACGCTCCAGGGACCTTCCAGCGGTGTATGGTGAGTATTTTTGGTGAGTTATTAGAACACTGCATGGAAGTATTCATGGATGATTTCTCTGTTTTTGGTACATCCTTTGATTCATGCTTAGATAATTTATCTAGGGTTTTGCATAGATGCATCGAGACTGATCTGGTTCTTAATTTTGAGAAGTGTCATTTTATGGTTGAGCATGGCATTGTTTTAGGTCATATAGTCTCTAGGAGAGGTATAGAGGTAGATCCTGCAAAGACAAGTGCTATATCTTCTTTATCTTACCCCGTATGCGTACGGGATGTTCGATCTTTTCTTAGACATGCAGGTTTCTACAGGAGATTTATTAGAGACTTCAGTAGAGTTGCTCTCCCATTGTCTCGATTATTGCAAAAGGATTTGGATTTTTATTTTGATGCAAAATGCAAGGAGGCTTTTCAGAGGTTGAAGGAGGCTCTTATCACTGCACCTATCATCAGATCACCAGACTGGAGCCTACCTTTTGAGTTGATGTGTGATGCCTCGAACCATGCAGTAGGAGCAGTACTTGCACAGAGAGTAGATGGGGCACCATATGTTATTTCTTATGCTTCAAAGACCTTGGATTCAGCCCAAGCCAATTACACCACCACAGAAAAGGAGCTTCTTTCCATTGTTTTTGCTTTAGATAAATTCAGATCATATTTATGTGTTCTCATGTTGTGGTGTTTTCTGATCATGCAGCACTGAATACCTCCTGAAGAAGCCAGATGCGAAGCCCAGGCTCATTAGATGGATGCTACTACTTCAGGAGTTTGACTTGGAGATACGGGACAGGAGTGGCAAGGAAAATTTGGTAGCAGACCACTTGAGCAGACTGGAGGGAGATGGAGATCCCACGGCCATAGAGGATGATTTCAGAGATGAGCAGCTTTTACAGCTGCATGGTGAGTCACCTTGGTATGCAGACTTAGTGAATTTTCTTGTAGCTCATGTTTTTCCTACACACTTTTCGAAAGCTCAAAAGGATAAGTTTAAAAGTGATGCAAAATATTATGTGTGGGATGATCCTTACTTGTGGAAATTTTGTAGTGATCAAATCATTAGGAGATGTGTACCAAATCATGAGTTTCATTCTGTACTCACTTTTTGTCATTCTTCAGCATGTGGTGGGCATTTTGGACCACAAAGAACTGCTAGAAAATTTTAGAATGTGGATTGTACTGGCCCACCCTGTTTAGAGATTCATATAGGTTTTGTAAATGTTGTGATAGATGTCAAAGAACAGGAAACATAAGTGCTAGAAATGAAATGCCTCAACAAACTATTTTATATTGTGAGATATTTGATGTGTGGGGTATAGATTTTATGGGACCATTTCCTGCTTCTTTTGGATTTTGTATATTCTTTTAGCTGTTGATTATGTTTCAAAATGGGTGGAGGCCATTCCCACCAGGACTGATGATTCATCTATTGTTGTTAGTTTGTCAGGTCACACATTTTTGCAGGTTTGGAATTCCAAGAGCAATCATAAGTGACCAAGGATCTCATTTTTGCAATAAGCACATGAAGGCTCTCTTAATAAGTACGGGGTTGTACATAAGGTTTCTACTGCTTATCACCCCCAAACAAATGGACAAGCCGAGGTGTCAAATAGAGAAGTCAAATCAATTTTGGAAAAGACCGTGGGACCTAATAGGAAGGATTGGAGCAAAAGGCTTGAAGAGGCACTATGGGCATATCGCACCGCTTACAAGACACCCATTGGAATGTCACCTTATAGACTTGTGTATGGGAAATCATGCCACTTACCTGTAGAGATTGAGCATAAGGCATACTGGGCAGTTAAAGCTTGCAATTTTGATGCTACTAAGGTGGGAGAAGAAAGGAAGTTGCATCTTCAAGAACTTGAAGAAATCCGGTTGGAAGCATTTGAGAATTCAAGGATTTACAAGGAGAAGACTAAGAAATTTCATGACAAGCACATTGTGGACAAAGAATTTCAAATTGGTGACAAAGTGCTATTATACAAGTCAAGACTCAAATTGATCAAAGGGAAGTTGAGGTCAAGATGGGAGGGTCCATTTTTTGTGACTAATGTTTTTCCCTATGGAGTGATAGAGATTCAAGAGGAGGCCACGAGTCAAGTGTACAAAGTAAATGGCCACCGGCTCAAGAAATTCCATGAAGAGGTCAAGGAGCTAGAGGTGGATGGAGTGGACTATATTGATGCCATATACCCAACTTAAAAGGGGAGTTCACTAAACTTTACACTCATTTTTCTTTGTATATACCATTTCCTTACTTTTTGCAAGAATAACTTCAAATTTGCATGCGCAATTAATTTTCTCAAGTAGGAACTTTAAAGTGCGAATAAAATTCTTCATTATAAATACCATGTTTTTCTCTTGGTACATTTTCATGGTTCTAGGGAATAAATGCTTAAGATACATGACATGAATGAATAGAGTTATTGTAAATACCATGTTTTGTTTTCTTAGCACTTTTCCTTACATGAGTAGAAATAAAAGTATCCCTCTAGGTTAACTTGTTGTCATTTTAGAGTCTTTTGAAAATAAATTAAATTTGATTGCCAAAACTTAGGATTTGAGTTCATGGATGAAGTCTTGGATGCTTGAGTACGATTTTGCTTTAGACTCTTAATTGAGGATTTGAGATGGATTATTTTTACCTAGTGAGATTAGCCTTATTTGTGACACACATGTTATTGAACTCTAGAACTTGCTTAGGTTCTTTTTAAACCATATTTCGTTGATTGGATCACATTTATGAAGACTAATCCTATTGTTTCCATTTTTCCATGATCATACTTGATACATATTCTTCTTGAATTATCTTTCCTTGTTCTTAATCGTAACCCCATTTTTCTATGGATTTGTTTGCTTAGGATGTTTTCTTGATATTATTTTGCCCGAGACGAACAAAGATTTATGTGTGGGGGAGTGATTAGTGATTTGGAAGCTATTTCGTTTCGAAAAAAAAAATCTTGCAATGGAAGGATGGAAACAATCACATTTTGAGGGAGTTGGAATGCCAAGAATGCGCAAGAGAGTTGGAAGCAATTGGAGTTGAGATTCTTCATTACATGTTGAAGAACCAAGTGGCACGCAAAGAAGATCCAAAGAGGTACATGTGCCAAATTGAATTAAAAATGGACCAAGACTGAGCAAGGCTGAAAAATCAAAGCTGGAAATTCGGAATTACAATTCAATGGTGGAGTTCACAGCAGCTAAACAGTTGTGCAAATCAGTGATTGAAGTGAAAACAAGCTGAAGAAATTCGAATTGAAGGCTGTAAAAGATGGGAAGGCAGCTATCTAACATCCTAATGTCGAATTGAAGTTAAACAAGTTGGAAATTCTGTTTGGATTAGAAATTGAAGTGAAGGAACTGATTTGAATTCCGGAAATGAATTAAGGTAGCAGGGGCTGTTTACAAGAATTGAGAACAAAATCAGAATGGAACAAAAAGCAGAAAAAGAAGAAAAAGAAAATTGCTGAAATGTTTGTGCCAAAAAGGGTAGCAAGTCCTTTAAAGCTCAAGGCAAGGGTTAAATTGAAGCTTAGATGTGATCAGAATTCTGCAGCTATTTAATCTGGAATCAATGCAGGATGCGGTGCCAAGGTATTAAATAGAGATGGAGTTGAAATTTTAGAAACAAATTGACTGAGATTGAAGCAACAAAAGCAGAAATCTGTGCCAAGCTAAAGTGTGCAGAAATTGGTCAACTTGGAGCTGCATTTCTTTGTGCCAAAGGTGCTGATCAGTCCACTTGAAGCTCACGGAAGGCTGGGTCAAAGTTGTTTCTGATGAAGGTTGAAGCATGGCCACAATATAACTGAACCCAAAAGAGAAAAACAGAAAAGAAAAAAAAAACAAAAGGAACAAAGTGGCAAGTATGAAAGAAATCTGTGCAGTTTGTGCAGTTTGTGCAGATAATGTGAGCTGAAACTGAGTTTATTGCAATGTTTGCTGACAAGAACTTAAGCCAAATCATTCGACAGCTATCGGAGATTGTGGAGAACAATTAAATGAAGAAAAGAAGCTGAAAACAATGAAATGCAGCAAGGGAAAGCTTGTAAATTGCCAAGTGCTGAATTGTAGCTAAATTGAATGCTGAAAAATTGATATAGAAGCTGCACACAAGCTGGACAGATCTGAAAACAACAGAAAAAATCTGTGCCGAAATCAGCAGTGAAGTGAAGCTGTGAAGAATCTGAAATCTGGGCAGATTTGAAATCAATGAATCTTGGATCAAAAACTGCATTGGATTGTGAAGGAAATCGAATGAAATCCGAGTAGGAAAGGGAAATCTGTGCATGGCTGAGGTTGGGATTCAATTTACTGATATGGAATAGAATGGAAATGAATTGCAGCAGAAATAATCTGGATTTACAGAAGAAAAGAAACAAAACAGAAAAAAATTCAGTGAAGCTGTGAATCAGGGAATTAAGTTCCTGAATGCATCAGATTGGTATCAAGAATATCCATTGCTGATCAAAGGAGAAAGTAGAAAATGGAAACAAAATAGTTCAGGAATTTAGGCTGGGCAGATTTAAGAAGAGAGAGTAGCTATTCATGGGAAGCTCACGGCACTAGAAGAATTGAAGCTGAATCTGATCACAATTTGGGAGTGAGCACATTGCAATACAATTTTGAATTCAGTAGAAAAAAAAAATCAGAAAAGGAATGGAGCAAGAAATGTGGCACACATAGACAAAACTTGGCACAATGAAGTCAAATGGAGGTTTCTTCATCCAAATCAAAAAGAATTATTCAAATTGGACTCCATCAGACTTTGGAATTCACTAGGGGACTGATAAGAGGGCAAAGTTCATTGGAAACATCCTTGAGCACTCAAGTCTTCCACTTTATCAATTTTTCCTTTCCCTTGGTTTTTATTCCACATCTTACCATGTACTTGTTTTTCACTTGTTTTTGTAGATGTTGATCCCAATCATGATTAATGGTGGAGAGTAGATAATAAGCAAGCCTATGGTAGTGCAAGAATCATATGTGTTTGAGTGAGCTCCACTTCCATAATCAAGTTAGAACTTAAGGAAAGAGCCACCAAAATTTCCCTTGAGAGGCTATGAGTTAGATTCATCTCAATGACTCATGATGGATGAAAAGGTTAAGTTGTTGATTTAAGGACAGGATAGTAATCCATAGAGCTTAGATTTATGAGAATTGACAACCTTAGGTAATTTCTTTTCATTTGCTTCTAATTATGCTTAAGTAAATCTAGGGGATACATATTTACTGTTTTCGCGAGACGCTCAAGCTCAAGTGTGGGGGAGTTGATAAATACTATTTTATTGATCATTTGAGCTGCTAAAATCCATGTTTGACTCATGTTTCTATTGCCAAAATTGTGAAATTGCCCTAGGTTTTAGAACTTACCTTTATTTTGGACTTAAATGCAGATATGCAAATTTTTTGATTATTTTGGACACTAAATTATTGATTTATTTTTCGTAGGCATCAAGGTTCAAGGATCTAGAGCATATTGGGTCAAACTCGAGTCGGAAGTGACCCGGATCAGATTATCAAGATTACGATTAAATCCGGGCCGTCCGATTCGAAAGCGGCTAGATCTGAGCCATCTGGGATGATCTGAAGCCATCCGAGCTAGGGCTAGGGTTGATCAAGCACCCTGATCAAGATCTGAAGGTTTCATCACAATCAGAGCTCAATCAACCGTTGGATCAAGCTTGGAGGGCTCTAGATCATCCATTCAAAGATTAGCTTGATCTGGACCATCCGTTGCAAATCTGGAGGATCCGAGCTACCACAAGGCAGATCCTGACCCCAGATCATCATCATAAAAGTTTGGTTCAAATCAGAGAAAGATCAGCCGTTGGATTTCATCCGATCAATCATAGCCATCCAATGCTTATGTATTTAATCAAAAATCTGCCCAGCTTCAGCCTTCGTCGCGTCTACGCCGTCTTCGCAAGTTCTTCAAGTTCTTCACTGTTTTTCATCTTTTCTTCAATTTTAAGGCACGACCACCTCGATTTCAACCGAAATTCATCATCTGAATCTTTAGAAGGCAGCATCAACCAAGATTTCAGCTCAAATTTCATCCGGACAGGGCTTGTTGAGGGTTTCGCAATCTCTGTGGTCCGAGCGCTGCGATCTTCACCACAATCCATTTCCAATGATCTGAGGCACTTGTAGGGGTTCTCAGGTGACCTCAGATTGTTTCCAAATCACCATCGCAGCTCCACAAACGAAGATCGAAGCATTCGGATTGGAATTCTCCCAGCTAAAGCAGTTTGAGCAGAATCGATGTTTGAAGCTGTTTTTCCACTGATTTGCTGAGCCTAGGGGTTCGAAGCCGGTTCTTGATTGACAACCAAGAAGATCCTGAGCTCGGGAAGAATCGAGGAGTAGTTTAGATCATAAACTTTCATTGTTTAGTTGCAGTTTTTAATTCTGCCGAATCTGCTCTGTTTTTGATTTCCTTATCAGTTACTGTCATTCACGAATTCATGTTCTTAGCTGTAGTTTAGCTCTAATTCCGCAAGTAGAGTAATATAGAAACTTCTTTAGTGAATTATTAGATCGAATTTCAGCTTATTACTTGTTCAAATTGCTGCGTGCCAATCCCATGGTTGCGTGCCAAGTTTAGTGTAGTTTTCTTTTCTTTCTTTCGGTTTCTAAATTTGCCCCCGAATTCTGAGTTTCTTAGTAGTTAATTCCTGATTTAGTAGTAGATAGATAGTGTGGTTGGGTTAAAGTAGCATTGGCTTTAAGTTCTGTGCATCAATTCCATTGTGTTTGCCATCTGAAATCTGAAAAAGATCCAATCTGTTTTCTGCTTATTCCATTTCCGAATTTGTGCTTCTATAGAATTGCCTTCAGTTTCGAGTCCTTGCTTTAATATTGCTTAGTTCTTTCTTAATTCCAGTGTTTTCCAATCGAATCACTCAGCTTGAAAAGTGGAGCCGAAACATGCTGATTTTGTAGAGTTGGAGTTAGTTGGTACAAGGAAACTTCATTTGCGTGCCAACTGAATTGCAATTTCTGCAATCTGAATTCAATTTAGTTTTGTGGCATATGTTTGTGTCTGAATTCGATAAACTTGAATTTAATCATATCCGAATCTTGTTTGCAGTGGTGGAGGTTCCAAAAACATTTTACCTAAGTTGAAGTTTGGTGCTTGTTTGATTGCTAAGTCTCCTTTGCATGTGTCTCTTTGTGTTAATCTAGTTTGTTTTCGAAAACTCCATAACTGTTTTTACCTCATTGCTTGGCAATTTATTTTGGTTTGTTCCAAATAGAAAATGATTTCCCATTGAAAATTGGTAATTGCTTGATTAGGATTCCATTAGGTTAAGTGCTAAGTGCCATTTCTTTTTCTAGCTCCTTTGTTCACTTTTCTTTATTTTCACTTCATTTTCATTCTCAATTGCAATTTCAATTTCGACTGTATCCCGAAACCAAGATCCAATTACTTAGTTGAAACCCCAAAAACGACACATAATTACAAGTTTGAATCAAGCACGACAACTATCCCTGAGGAAAATACGACCTGTGGCCCCTATATTACATTTCCATATTTTTGATTGTAAAAGGGTTTCCAGCTTTCATTTATAAATCCTAAATTTGAGGCCCACATTCGTGACACATAGTTTGGGCCTGTCACCGGCGCCCCCTTAGAAGAGGAGAGGAGGTCTTGGTGTCGGCGTGCGCACAAGAGAGGGGAAGAGGGGTGGCGTACGTGCGGCTTGGGCGAGAAAGAGGGCTTTAGTTGAGAGAAATAAAATTTCTCTCTTTAATTATCTATTTATACTTAGGGTATTTAAGTCCAACTTATAACTTAACTTAATATCTCTCTATTTTCTTTCAGCACACCCCTGCTGGGGCTCCTGGTTAACCCGACTAACTTAAGTCGTTGGTCCCATGGGAGGTCTCGGGTTCAAAACTCGTCCCGGCAACTTTTTGCCGAAAACTCTATTTCTTTTAATAAAAATACTAAACGGACTCGGAAAATTCCATCAAAATATTCTAAAAATTCCTAAAAATATCTAGAATATTTTTAAAACATTTTTAAATAGTTCTAAGGACTTTAAGAACTTTAATATGGAAATTTCGGGGCGTTACAATCCCCCATACCTTATAAAAAGTTCGTCCTCGTACTTAAAAAAATTCTGGATATTTTTCTCTCATGCTGTCTTCACGTTCCCAAGTAGCTTCCTCATGCTTTTGATTCTGCCAGATGACCTTCACTAGTGGCACTTCTTTATTTCTTAATCTTTTAACTGCTTTGTCCACTATCTGTGTCGGTCTGCTCTCATAGCTAAGATCTTCTTGGATCTGTACTGACTGAGGCTGAATCACTTGGCTAGGATCGTGAATACACTTCTTTAGCATAGAGACATGAAATGTACTGTGGATAGCTGACATATCCTCTGGTAAGTCCAGCTCATATGCTACCTTACCAACCCTCTTTATGATCTTGTAGGGTCCTATGTAGCGAGGACTTAGCTTGCCCTTTTTACCAAATCTCATCACTCCCTTCATAGGAGCGACCTTGAGGAATACTGAATCTCCAACTTGGAATTCCAGTGGCCTACGGCGTGTGTCAGCATAACTTTTCTGTCTACTCTGGGCAGTCTCAATCCTCTGGCGGATCGTCTGGATAGCCTGAGTGGTCTCATCTACAAGCTCAGTCTGGCTGCCTATTTCTGACTTCGCCTCTTTCTTTTCACCAGCTTCTTGCCAACATATGGGTGATCTGCATTTTCTGCCATACAATGCCTCATAAGGTGCCATCCTGATGGTGGCCTGATAGCTATTGTTGTAGGCAAACTCAGCTAAGCACAGAAATTTGCACCAACTACCTTTAAAGTCCAACGCACAAGCCCTGAGCATGTCTTCTAAAATCTGATTTACTCTCTCTGTTTGTCCATCTGTCTGGGGATGGAAAGCTGTGCTGAACTAAAGTCTGGTGCCTAGGGCGTCCTGAACACACCTCCAAAAATGGGAGATGAACCGCCCATCTCTGTCAGAAATGATCGACTTCGGAACTCCGTGAAGCCTGATCACTTCTTTCACGTACAACTGTGCTAACTGCTCTACCGAATGCGATAACTTGATGGCTAGGAAGTGGGCAGACTTGGTCAATCTGTCCACTATCACCCATATTGCATCGTGTCCATGGGTGGTCCTTGGGAGACCTGTGATAAAATCCATGGATATCTCTTCCCACTTCCACTCTGGAATGGGAAGAGGCTGCAGAACTCCTCCTGGTCTCTGGTGCTCTGCTTTGACTCTCTGGCAGGTCAAGCAGGTACTGATATATCTGGCCACGTCTCGCTTGAGTCCAGACCACCAGAACCTTTGCTTTAAATCTTGGTACATCTTGGTAGAACCAGGATGCATAGAGTACGGGGTACTGTGGGCTTCTTCTAAAATATTCTTTCTTAATTCCTCATCATTGGGGACGCAAAGGCGGTCTCCAAGATAGAGGATGCCACTATCTGATACTCGAAACTCTGAATTTTTTGCCTCTTGGATCTCCTGCTTGATCTTCTAGATCTCTGGGTCTTGACTTTGCTTTATTTGTATATCCACAAGCAGGGTTGACTCTAGAGTCAATGCAGAAAGTTGCCCAATTATTACCTCGACTCCAAAATCCTTTATTTTTTTCTGAAGTGGTAGAGACAGTGATGATAGGGACATCAGTGCTGCACAGGATTTTCTACTCAGTGCATCTGCCACTTTATTAGCTTTACCTGGGTGGTAGAGGATTTCACAGTCATAATCTTTGACCAACTCTAGCCACCTGCGCTGCCTCATATTCAGATCCTTCTGAGTGAAGAAGTACTTCAAACTCTGATGGTCTGTGAAGATTCTGCACTGCACTCCATACAGGTAGTGTCTCCAGAGCTTCAGTGCAAAAACCACAACTGCTAGCTCAAGGTCATGAGTAGGGTAATTCTTCTCATAGTCCTTGAGCTGTCTGGAGGCATATGCTATTACTTTACCGTCTTGCATGAGGACAGCTCCAAGGCCCATCTTGGATGCATCACTGTAGATGTCAAAGGCCTTGTCACTCTCTGGAACAGTCAAGATGGGAGCACTAGTCAATCTTTTCTTCAGTTCTAGGAAGCTGTGCTCGCATTTATCTGACCACTCAAACTTCTGATTCTTTCTGGTCAGGACTGTGAGAGGAGAGGCTATTCTGGAAAAGTCCTCCACAAATTTTCTGTAATATCCTGCCAGGCCTAAGAAGCTTCTGATTTCACTAGCATTCTTGGGTCTACACCAGTTGCTGACTGCTTCTATCTTGGCTGGATCAACTTGAATGCCTTCTTTGGATACAATGTGACCTAGGAAGGTCACCTGATCTAGCCAAAACTCACACTTTGAGAATTTTGCATAGAGCTTCTCCTGCTGAAGGATCTGCAGCACTATCCTCAAGTGTGTAGCATGGTCCTCTGGAGTCTGTGAGTATATGAGAATATCATCAATAAATACAATGTCGAATTTATCGAGATACTCCTTGAAGATGTGGTTCATCAGCTCCATGAAGACTGCTGGAGCATTGGTTACTCCAAAAGGCATCACTATAAATTCGTAGTGGCCGTATCTTATCCTGAAGGCCGTCCTGGGGATGTCACTTTCTTTAACCTTTAGCTGATGATACCCAGAACGCAGATCTATCTTCGAGAACACTGTAGCCCCTTTGAGTTGATCAAATAAATCATCTATTCTAGGAAGGGGGTACTTGTTCTTGATGGTTACCTTTTTCAGAGCTCTGTAGTCTACGCACAGATGCATAGACCCATCCTTTTTCTTGACGAAAAGTACAGTAGCTCCCCAGGGTGAATGACTCGGGCGAATGAAGCCCTTGTCTAGTAGCTCCTGGAGTTGCTCTTGTAATTCCTTCAACTCTGCTGGAGACATACGATATGGGGCCTTCGAGACCGGACCGGTACCTGGTACTAGCTCGATCTCGAATTCCACTTCTCTGTTGGGAGGTAGTCCAGGTAGTTCTTCTGGGAATACTTCTGGATACTCACAGACTACCCGTACATCCTCCTGCTTGCGCTCTTCCTTTGCTTCTATGTCCACTATGCGTGCAAGAAAACCAGCACACCCTTGTTCTAGCATCTGGTGGGCTGCCAAGGCTGAGAGGAATTTCTGAGTGTTCCTCTTTGGGGCTCCTTGAAATTCGAACGGTGGTTCTCCTTCTGGACTGAAAACCACCTTCCTCCGACGATAGTCCACTGAAGCGCTGTACTTACTGAGGAAATCCATGCCCAGTATGACGTCGAAGTCTTGCATCGCAAGGACTATTAGATCGACATATAGCTCTCGGTCTGAAATCTTGATTGACACAGCCCGGAGCCACTGGGTGGATTCCATGATTTCCCCTGAAGGGAGAGTTGTCAGGAATCTGGACTCCCAACTCTCTGCAGGCACCTGTAACTTACTAGCAAAAGGTACTGATACGAAAGAATGGGTCGCCCCAGTGTCAAACAGTGTAGTAGCTAAATGCTGAAAAATAACTATTTGACCTGTTACGACCGTGGAGGCGCTGGCAGCTTCTTCCTTCGTGAGGGAAAAGACTCTGGCATTGGTTGAAACTGGTGCTGCTTCCAACCTTCCCTGACTGATCTGAGGTCCCTCCAGTATAGTAGGCATGTAATGTAACTGAGGCTTGCCTCCATACTGTACGGACTGCTGAGGAAGTACCTTAAACTTGTTTGGGCAGTCTTTGGATCTGTGTCCCTCTTGTCCACATGAGTAGCATCCAGTTACACCCAAAAGGCATGCTCCTGGATGGGTCCTCCCACACTTAGGACAAGGTGGATACCTAGCTTGCTTGTTCTCTGGGTTTCCTTTTTGGCTGCCAGGCCACTGCTTCCTTTTGTGGTTCTTGTTCTTCCAGTTCTGGTTATTTGGCTGAGGCTTCTGGCCTCCTGTTGTCTTGTTCTCAATCAGGACTGGCTTCTGCTGTGTTTGTTGTGCCTTGATGCTATTCAGATAGTGCTCTGAGATTAGAGCACTACTGACCAACTCCTCGCTGGTCTGGGGTCGGTGCGTCCCGCTGTTCACGTTGAGTGCTATTTCAGGGTTCAGCATGCGGAGCATCAGTCTGACTCGCTCCTTCTCTGTGCTGACTAGCTCTGGGCAGAGGCGAGCTAGTCTGTTGAACTTCGCGACTGCTTCTCCCACTGGTAGGTTACCTTGTCTGAACTCCATGAAGTCCTCGTAGTGCTTGTTGGTAACCCGCATGTGGAAGAACTCCTCATAGAACTCTTGCTCGAAATCTGTCCAGCTCATCTGATTGACTATCCTCTTACTCTTGACCCGCTCCCACCACATACGAGCATCTCCAGTTAGGCAGAAGGAGGCACATTTGACCTTCTCGACTTCTGGCCAGTCAAGAAGCTCCATTGTGCTCTCTAAAGTCTTGAACCAAGCCTAGGCATCCGAGGGCTCAGTCGTGCCTGAGAAGCTTTCAGGTTTCAGCCTCTGCCACTGGATGAGGTATGCTTCTTGTCTTCGGTTCACGGCAGGGGTCTCCTGTGTGACTGGCAGAACTTCAGCCACCACTGGAGTTCCACTCCTGCTGTGGGTGGTGTAGGGGGCACTGGGTGCTGATTTGCCATCAGTGTGGCGATGGTCTTCTGTTGCTCTGAAATCTGAGCTTGCATTTGAGCAATGACTGCCATCAGGTTTGGCTGTTCTGTGCCAGGCTCATTGTTATCTTGAACTGGAGTTTTGTTCCTTGCATTAGGAGCTCGGCCTCTTCTTGCCATCTAATAATGCATAAGGGAACAAGAAATCACTACTACATCTCTAGGTATAAACTTGCCTTCTTACTTAGTAACCTAATATCCATTCTAGGGATTAAACATGATTCCGTGATACTAAGGTATTAAACATGCTTCCTTGTTCTATGCACATATGTGTAAGTACTTAAGCATTTCTCTATACTGCAATTAAATAAAGGAGCAATAGAAAAACAGAAACTTAAAACTTTCTTACATGAAGACGGCAAGGTTGATGCTGATGTGTGTGTGATGCTGGAGAATGGGAACTGCTCTGATACTAACTGTAGCAACCCGCCTTCTCTACCTTAGACGGACCGTTACTTGTCTACTTCTTGACTCTAATGCACGATTAAAAATGCGGAACTTTCTCTTTTTTTTTGTATTTAAATCTATCTAAGAATGATATCCTAACTTTAATAGTCATGCATGATACAATGGCACACTTCCTTTCTCTAAAATTCGTAAAGAAAATACTTATTGGAATTTGCCCTGCCCAGTCGACCTAGGGGGTGAGTCTCCAACACCATTACAAGCAATTCTAACCATTTAAACTCATCACACAAGGTTCTATAACATTACTAAAGCATTATGGAATATGAATGCAACTTTTCTAAGCATATTTAAAGCAGTAAAAACTTAATTCAAAAGGAGCCTAACAACATCTTGGCACATGCAACAAATAGCTCCATCAAAGTATCGATATTCAAAACTACTCACGCTCATACTCATCCAATACAATCATAAGGATATATATACTAAATAGAATGACATGGAATCTTTACTCGTGGTTTTAAGACATGCAAAATATCTACAACGCAAATACTTGGATAAATTCTATGTGATCTAACTTAAACTAAGAATCTGTAACGAATGCACTTTAAGTCTTTTATTCATCTTGTCCCAAGGACCTCTCCAAGGTCAGCCACCACACACACGTCACTCAGCACCGCCTCGTCGCCTTCCTTCAGAATTGCTTGCCTTTACCTTCACCTGCAGCAAGAGGAAATGCAACTAATAAGCATAAAGCTTAGCAAGTACTATCTAGCTCACAAAATCTCGAAATGTGCAAGCATGCTTTTTAAACAATGTGAAATCACATGAGATACTTTTATGCTTAACAGAAAACTAAAACATGTATAACTCAAAACATGCATACTCAAGCATTAATAAGTCTTAACTCACTTTTTCTTGGCTTAACTTGAAACTTTAGCAATTCTTTAACTTTAAATCTTTCTTTAACTTTTAGAAAACTTCCTTAAACTTTAGAAAAACTTTGCTAAAGCATATACTTGAAAATAATAACTCACTTGCATCCACTTAAGACGTAAGTACCATCTTATGCGCGTTCCCTAAAAGGTTGGGGTAGCGAGCCACCAATCCTAATAGAGCAGACCTTGGTCTACCAGGGCCAAGACCTTGGAATTGGACACCTGGATTTCTTTAACGACGCCCTTGGACGCCGGGTACTGGCCTTAGAAAATAAAATACTTAATTTTTCTTATCTTGAATGCCTTGGCATTTTAACGAGCACATTGTGTGCCCAAATCCCTAAGTCTTGACTTTTGGGGATTTCTTAAGGCCTTGGCCTTTCCTTTTCTTATCTTCATCTTCTCTTTTCTTTTCTCATAACTCTTCTTAGACCCTAACCTCATATAGGGTACTTAATTAAACTTATACAAGCATGGATTAAACTAGGGTTACATGCAAAATCATAAACTAAAGGAAAATTGCATTTTTAACTTTCTAACGGGAAAAACTTGCGGAAAACCGCCTCTTATTGCAGGTGAGCAGTACTTACCTTGATTTCTTTGGACTTACAACCAAAATTGACGTTTAGGGCTGGGGAGAAACTTGAGATCTCGATGAACCATTCGCGCCTACGCGTTCCTCTCGTCGAGACGAACGAAACGCTCCGCACTCCTTGATTCTTCCTTGGCCGGCGCCCCCATAGAAGAGGAGAGGAGGTCTTGGTGTCGGCGTGCGCACAAGAGAGGGGAAGAGGGGCGGCGTGCATGCGGCTTGGGCGAGGAAGAGGGCTTTAGTTGAGAGAAATAAAATTTCTCTCTTTAATTATCTATTTATACTTAGGGTATTTAAGTCCAACTTATAATTTAACTTAATATCTCTCTATTTTCTTTCAGCACACCCCTGCTGGGGCTCCTGGTTAACCCGACCAACTTAAGTCGTTGGTCCCATGGGAGGTCTCGGGTTCAAAACTCGTCTCGGCAACTTTTTGCCGAAAACTCTATTTCTTTTAATAAAAATACTAAACGGACTCGGAAAATTCCATCAAAATATTCTAAAAATTCCTAAAAATATCTAGAATATTTTAAAAACATTTTTAAATAGTTCTAAGGACTTTAAGAACTTCAATATGGAAATTTCGGGGCGTTACATATAGTGCTTTAGTTAACTTGTAAACGTGGTCAGGTTTGTCTAAGTCCTCAAACCCAGGGGGTTGTCCTACATAAACTTCTTCTTTAATAAACCCATTTAGGAAGGCTGACTTTACATCCATTTGGTATAGCTTAAATCCTTTATGGGATGCAAAGGCTAACAATATTCTAATGGACTCAAGTCTAGCTACTGGAGCATATGTTTCATCATAATCTAATCCCTTTACTTGGCTGAATCCTTTGGCTACTAAGAGGGCTTTATTTCTAACTATTTTTCCTTGATCATTTAGCTTATTCCTAAAGACCCACTTAGTGTCTATGATGGTTTTGCCTTCAGGTTTAGGCACTAGATCCCAGACTTGGTTTCTCTCAAATTGGGCTAATTCTTCTTGCATAGCTATGATCCAGTCAGGGTCAGGTAGGGCTTCATCTATAGTTTTGGGTTCTATTTTTGATATCATAGCTATTTGACTAAGGTTTCTATAGGAGGATCTAGTCCTGACTCCTAGAGTTGGATCACCCAAAATTTGATCGGTTGGGTGACTAAGTCTGGGTTTCTTGGTTCTCCTAGAACTTGGTTCAGCCTCAGGTCCGGCTGGTCGGTTTGGTTCACTGTTTGATTCGACCCTTTGGGCTAGTTCATTTGTTGGTTCAGTTGACTCATTAATTGGTTCAATAGTTAGTTCGTTTAAGGATTCAATTAAGGGTTCACTAGTTTGTTCATTATTTTCTTGATCAGAATTTGATGAAGTTAGGTTTGGATTATCAGATGTTGAGTTGACTTCTTCATCAAATATTAAGTTAGTTGTTTCTTCAATTTTCTTAGTTTGTTTGTTGTAAACTCTATAGGCTCTACTTGTGGTTGAGTATCCTAGGAAGATACCTAGGATTGATTTGGATTGAAATTTCCCTAAGTAGTCTTTAGTGTTTAGGATATGAACATTGCATCCAAAGACCCTTAGGTAGTGTAGATTTGGGAGCCTATGGTAGTATAGTTCATAGGGTGTTTTGTTGTGTCGCTTGTTAATCAGAACCCTATTTTGGATGTAACAAGTCGTACTAATCGCTTCTGCCCAATATTGGTTTGCGAAGCTAAATTCGTTGAGCATAGCCCTAGCGGCTTCTTGTAAGGTTCTATTCCTTCTTTCGACTATCCCATTTTGTTGGGGGGTTCTAGGACATGAAAATTCATGTAAATACCCATTGACCTTACAGAATTCCTCGAACCGTTGATTTTTAAATTCTCCCCCGTGGTCACTCCTAAGTCTTTTAATTTTTGTATCGTTTTGATTTTCAATCAATTTACAAAAATCATTAAATAGTTTTAAGGTTTCATCTTTGGTTTTTAGAAACCTAACCCAGGTGAACCTAGAATAATCATCAACTATTACTAAGCAGTATCGGTTCCCTCTTAGTGACTTGGCTCCATGTGAATCAAATAGGTCAAGGTGCAGGAGCTCAAGTGTGGTTTGAGTTAGGTCAGATTGAATTGATTTGTGATTAGATTTGGTTTGTTTACCTTGATTACATGATTCACATATTATGTTTTCATTATTTTTAATTTTGGGGATTCCTTTGATTAGGCAAAGTTGGGTGACTTTTGAGATAGTCCTCAAATTAGTGTGACCTAGTCTCCTATGCCAGAGGTTCGATTGTTCTAGATGAGTTAACATACATTTGGGTGCTGAGGGAAGGTTTATTGTGTATACATTATTTTTCCTAGTTCCCTTAAGTATGATTTCTGAGTCTTGTACATTTCTAATCAGGCAGTTAGAATTATTGAAGGTGACTATATAACCAGAATCACATAACTGACTTATGCTAAGCAGGTTAAAATTGAAGTTTTCAACCAAAAGAACTTTCTTAATAATAAAATTAGATTTAAGCTCAATATTACCTGACCCAATTACCTTGAGCGTAGCATTGTTGCCAAATGCTACTGAGCCTAGGTTCTTGAGCTTGAGTTTGGTGAACTTCAATTTATCTCCAGTCATGTGTCTGGAGCAACCGCTATCCAACATCCATTGGTCCAAATCTTTATGTTCCTACACATAAAGAGTTTTATTGATTTGGATCCAATTAGAGTTAGGAATAGCTTAAATTGATTCTCACTGACTAGTCTGTCTCACCCAAATTTAGGGTTCTCAATCACGTTAGCCTTATAGGTTTCGTGAGATAGGTTTTGATAGAAGAATTTTTGAAAGCATTTTAATTTATTTTGTTTGAATCTATACTTAACTGAAAAATGTGTTAGATTTGAATTTAACAAAAGGTAATTTGAATTTGAAATTCAAAAATTGGCTTCCAGGTCTTGGTGAGGCACTAGGCCTTCTTTGGCCGTAGCCTTATTGGATCATCAACCCTTTCATTGACAAAGCCGTTTAATGAAATTTCATTTTCAAAATTAATCTTTTGAAAAAGTTCTGGTCTAACTAGTTTGGATTTTGGATCGGTAGCTTCGGCTAGTTTCACCAGTCTAAAGAGACCAAGTAAACTTGATCTTATTAGAATTGGTTTCCCTAACGTACTATCATCTCACCTCCACCCAATACTATGTTGTCAGGTTTCAGTTAAGTTTGTTCAATCCTTAAACTAACCTAAGTCTAAGCATAATAAATTGCAGAAACTAAATAAACAAGCAAACATGCAATTATACAAAATAAAGAAAGTTGGATTTTATATAATAATGAATATAGTTTTCAGTTTGGCTCCCCCTGGACTAAAGCCACGGTAATGATTAGGCAAGATGTGAATCTTGTCCTTGGGGATCCAATACTGATTTGATCCAGTCGGTTTGTTCAGGCACAGTTTGGGTACCCATGCCTGAATTTTACCTCTGGACTGATTTAGTACAGCAAGGTAAGATCTTTGTCGGGATTTAGTTCTATAGCCAAGTCCGGATCGATTTAGAACGGACTTCTGTTTTCCAAGAATCATGTCTAGACCCTTGGAACCAGAGGTAAATCGTTCTAAAGCTGATCTAAGATCCTTAACCTGAGTTTACAGGGAGGAGTTCTCTTTCTCAAGTTTTTCAACTTGAGTAGGAGTTCCTTCTTGAACTTTCTCGGTTGAGGGTTTAGAGTCAGCTCCCTCTTTCAGGAGTTTTACTTCCTGTCGGAGGGACTCGACTTGGAGTTTGGCTTTCGCCAAATCTCGAGAAAGATATGAAATTAAATCATTTAATTGACTTCTATTGAAACCACTAACAATGATTTCGCCGTCTTCTGAGAAGGTTAGTCTCCCGTCGTCCTGCACTGACTCTGACTCGGTTTCGACTTCTTCTGAGGCGGTCAGGGCTAGTAGGTTTGACTGGGGTGCCTCTTCTTCTTCTTCTGACGAGGATTCGTCCCAGGATGCTTGGAGTGCTTTCTTTCTTCTCGACTTTTTGTTCTCCTTTAGGTTAGGACACTCTGACTTGTAGTGGCCCTTTTTCTTGCACTCATAGCAGGTCACGTTGGGATTGTTTTTGTCGTTTGCGGGTTCAGCTGGTTTGTCCTTTCTTCGGCCGGCTTTCCGTCTGTTGGTTCGGTTCTTCAGCTCCTTGTAATAGCTTCGGGCCAGTCGGACCAGTCGGACCAGCTTAGTTTGTTCTCCTTCTTCATTTTCTGTGTCTGAGTCTGAGTTAGACTCAAGTTCAGTTTGAGGTTTCTTCTTTGTTGATCTTCCATATTTTCCTGCAATCAAGGCAATCCCTTTCTCGACCATATTGGAGTTAGTTTGTTCGTGCAGTTCTAATTCAGAAAATAATTCGTCTAACTTTATTTTAGAAAGATCCTTTGAGACCTTGTATGCATCTACCATAGATGCCCACAAGGTGTTCCTAGGGAAGGCGTTTAGAGCATACCTTATTAGGTCACGGTTTTCGTCCTTGTGACCTATAGTGTGAAGACCGTTCATCAACTCTTGGATTCGTGCGTGGAGTTGGGCTGCTGTTTCGTTTTCGGCCATCTTGATGGTGTACAGTTTGTTCAGGAGCAGATCCCTTTTACTGATCCGAGTATCTGATGTTCCTTCGTGCAGCTCGATCAGTTTTGCCCAAAGCTCCTTGGCACTGTTGAAGGGGCCTATCCGGTTCAGCTCCTCTTTTGTCAATCTGCATTGGAGAGTCTGGGTCGCCTTTGCATCGGCTTCAATTTTGCATTTCAGGGTGTTGTCCCATTCTTATTAGGTCTGCAGTACTCCTTCGGCGTTTTTGGGGATCTCCAGTCCGGACTGGATGATGATCCACATGTCCACCTGAGTTTTCAGGTGGACCTCCATTCGACTTTTCCAGTAAGAAAAGTCTTCTCCACTGAAAAGTGGAGGTCTGGCGGTGCTGAATCCTTCTTGCATGGCCATTTAATCTGAAACAAAAAACTAACAAAATTTTTTTTCCAAGACTAGGTCTTGGATTAGTAGTGCAGGATGAATAAAATGAAATAGCGAGGGGTGTTGCACCAACCTCGATTAACGGGAAAAAAATTTGAACGAAATATTTAAAGAAAATTCGAACTAGAAAAAGAAAATAAAAATCCGAAAAAATTTTCAGACTGGTGGTTGCACCAAGTTTGAACTTCCCCGCTCTGATACCACTTGATGGATCGAGAGAATCGATAGAGGGGGGGGGGTGAATATCGGAAATCATTTTTCGGAAACACTTAGAGCAAGTACGCAGCGGAAATTAAGAAAAACACAATCACCTAGAGACACGATCGATTTTACTTGGTTTGGAGCATGGGTCGACTCCTACTCCAAGGCCCACGGTCGTTGATCGTTTACTTTGGGCAATTCTATATGAGGCACAAATAGTTTACAAAAATAATTTTAAATAATTCAGTACAGTAAACTAAAATAGCTCTTCTTTTACCGACGTCCGATGTAGGTCGACTTTTTCGGAGCAGCGAGACGTCGTCGGCTCGAGTTGGGAGGTTTCCGGGGCGAGGCGCGAGAGCAGAAGAGCGTAGAAGCTTTGATTCGAAGTTTTTCCTTGAAGCCTGGGCGTTGGGTGCTATTTATAGCACCTCAGGGCGCCCTGGACGTCGGGGGCGCCCCCCCACGTGTCACGTGATCCGAGATTCTCTCGGTCAACCTTTATCCCACTCGAATAGGGATGAGGTTTGACCCCGGGGGCGCCCTGGACGCTGGGGGCGCCCTGCTTGACTCCTTCCGCGCGGGCTTCTCGGCTGGATAAGGGTGATTGGCTTCGCTGGCATAGGCGCGGGGCGCCTTGGCTTCTGAGGGCGCCCTAGGCGCTGAAGGCGCCCTGGCTGCTGGGGGCGCCCTGGCTGCTGAGGGCGCCCCGGCCAGTAGTCAGCCGAAGCTCCTTTTTGCTTCATTTGATTCTTGTTCACCTTGGGAGCGCCCTGGACACTCAGGGCGCCCTACTCAGCTGCTGCCTCACTCCTTTGAGGCTCTCTGAGCTGCAGACACACGTTCCTTTGGTCCTGCATCCAGGGTTAGTCCGAAAACAACATAAAGCAGTAAGTTGTTAGTTTTTATAAAGCCTTAGCTGTCTTGGTTCTGACTTTGGGCCTTCTAAATGGAGCCCTAGGTCGAACCGACGCCTACTGTTCCCTCGACGGGGAACGCGTCCTCCCCTACTCCTCTCGGGAGAATGTACCTGATGCCAACCGTTCCTCTGGTTGGACTTTTGCCTCGCGGTCCTTCGCCAGGTCTTGGATACCGAGCTGTCCTTCGCCCGGTGCCTAGCAGTCCTTCGCTAGGGCTTCATTCCCAAGTCGTCCTTCGCCTGGGGCCTAGCAGTCCTTCGCTAGGGCTTTTCACCTTGGCATTCCTTCGCCAGTGCCTAGCAGCCCTTCGCTAGGACTTTGTTCCTAGCGATCCTTTACCAGGTGCCTAGCAGCCCTTCGCTAGGACTTTGTTTCCTGCACACTAGAGTAACATGTTAGATAACAACTAAGTCTTAACTTTTGAACCCTGTTGCCATTATCAAAACACCGGTTTGACTTTGGTGCTTTCTGCACCAACAATAGAGATGTCTCTCAGATATGACCACGTAGTTGTCTTGGAAACCGCCAAGCCATACCAATAGGGAGCTGGGCGCCTGTGATGTCCAATTCGTGTTATCCAATTATCGTGTAGTGGGAGCAGAGCCCTGTAAGTATCCGAGAGGGGAGCTATGCCCCTGGGATGTCAGATCGACATTATCCAATTAGCACTAGCTATTCGATGCCAACCGATCAGTGCAGGGAGGATTTACCGAATAGGTTACTTGTAGGACCGTAGGAGTAGAGAGGCAGGGGTGAATCACAATCTATTAAAACTTCTTTTCTTTTCTTAAATCCAAAGTAAAAGCAACAAAAACAAAAATGATAAGTTTAGTTTTACTTGGTTTGGAACCTTAGTCAACTCCTACTCTAAGGCCTGTGATCCTTGATCGCTTGTGATGGGCAAATCACTATAATTCTACTTCAAAACTTCGAAAGAAGAAACTGAATACAAATAAAGAAGGGTGTAACAATCTTTACACCTCTCCTAATGAAATGAGTACAATATTAAATTTACCAATAGATGTATAATGAAACTTAAAGCTTGTTGTCGGAGTTGCTCTTGATGCGGAGACTTACTTGAAGATGATCTTGGCATAGAGTGTGAAAGAGAGCAGAATTCAAGTTGTAGAAAAGTTGTTTTAAATTGTATCTTTGAGCCTCATTTTATAGTTGAATCAATCCAGACTATTCTAGAAATCATCGTTCCATCAATTGATCCCTCTGATCCATCGATGGAATTCTTGTGAATCTTTCCTAATTCGCGTCCAGCTTCACGATCTAAAACCATCTGTTCTGTCAACTGAATAAGGTTTTTTCCATAGACGAGACCTCATTTTTCCTTTACATCCAAGTTGCTAGCCTAGTTGTTGAGTCAACTCTGATGATCGGTCGACTGATAACCTCTTTCAGTCAACAAAACAATTCTTCCATTCTGATTGAAAAACTTGTCTTGCCTTTGTGATAACATTGATCCATCGACTAATCATAATTATCATTTGACGAAACCGTACATGGATCCATCAATGGAACAACTATGTCCGTCGATGGGACCACCTAATTTCTGCAAAACAATGTCAGCACAGAAATAGAATTTGTTGGTGCCGGAAGTACCAAAGTCAAACCTATGTTTTGATGATGGCAAAGGGTTCAGAAGTTAAGATTTGGTTGTGATCTACAAACTTATTAAGTGTGCAGGAAAGTCCTAGGTACACTAGGCACTAAGTCCTGATTCGTTGAATTGGGCACTAAGTCCTGGTCGCGGGCTGGGCAACTAAGTCCTGATGTAAGGTTGGGCAATAAGTCCTGGTGAGTGAAGCTGGGCACTAAGACCTGGTGAGTGAAGTTGGGCACTAAGACCTGGTCGAGGACTGGGCATCGAAGACCTGGTGTGTAACGGCCGTTTTTTTTTTCTTTCCATAAAGCGGCGTTACGTTAACATGAGCAGGGCAGGTAGACATCATAAGGCAGCGGACTCACTTTAACTTTACTCATACATGCCCTACTACCATTTTTAACATAATGACATGGGAACATGCCATATTGACTTCGTACTTAAGCATCATATCATGTCATACTTAACATCACATCATAGAGTTCCATAAGTCATTATTCAAGCATATAAGTAACCAAGGTAAAGTTCTAGCATAAACGGTAAACATATGGTTTCCTGGCCAAGTCACTACCACACACATGTGTTCTTGCCCTCCTGCTGCTTCCCCATTGTCCCCTTGAATAATCTGCGGTATAAGGAAATAAGACTATAAGCACACAGGCTTAGTAAGACTCTTTCCTACTCACAAAAATCATTCATCATTTCATAATGAGCACATGAAACGTTAACATATTTGGAGCTCTACTTAGAACATAACAACTTGAATCACTTATCATATACTTGACATGGCATGAACATAAACATAAGTGAACATTGCTAGCATAGCATGAGACATGGCATAAACGTAAACATAGTAAACATTTTAAGCATGACATGCTACATGGCAGAAACATAAACATAATAAACATGCCTAGCATGGCATAATACATGGTATAAACATAACATAATAAACATTCCTAGCATGGCATAATACATGGTATAAACATGTCTATAAGGTGTAAACCAACCTGTAAGGCATAAACATAGGCATACTTCCTATCATAGCATATGAGCATCTTCTTAACATAATCATGACATAGATCATTTACTCTCATGCATATTTCATAACATGAAGCGTAAGCATAAAACCTTATTAGCATAGCATAATGCATAACATGAATGAATGCATGAGTGGAATGCATATACATAAGGATGCTTAACTTTTAAAAACATACTTTTAAATGTTTATACATAATCATCATATCATTGGGGGTCCCCGGCTTGTACCATATACATACATCATAAGCGCGCATCCTTAGCAAATCCGAGGTAGCGAGCCCCGACCTACTAGGGTAAGGACAGCATAGTCGTTAGTCCCTGATCCGAGGCGTTCTTAAGTAGCCCATCCCTGTTGCACAGCTCCAGTAGTGCCAGAACCGTGGACAGCATAGTCGGTAGTCCATAACCGGGGCGTTCTTAAGGTGCTCATCCCTTGGACCCATACTTCGGTCCGATACAAGCCCATTCATAAAGTAAAATACTTTACATGTTTCATCATTCATAAGACATTCATAGCATAACCATGTTACATAAAGCATGACTTAACGCATGCTTGTCCTTTCATTGTTAATACTTATTGCATAGCATCATGATGCCTGGAAGGCATGGGCATTATCTTCATTCATAAACAAGGTATGCATCTTCTTTCATAAACATGGCATGCATCATTATTCATACAACATGGCATACATCATTATTCATACAACATGACATACATCATCATACATAAAACATGGCATGCATACTTAAACATCATTCCTATTCCTAGTACTTGCATGATCATAGCATATAAGGTAAGCATTGCATCGAACATGACATGTTTTCATACATATTTATCCTACTACATAGAGCTTGTATGATCATGATACATAAGGTAAACATTGCATTTCTTGCCTAAGCATGGTATCTATCTCAAGCATGCATAGGTTGGATTTCCATAACATTCTACCTACCATTCAAGTACATGGCATAAAACATAAGGCATTCATAATAAACCCTATTAAGCATGGCATCCAATCATAACATACAACATAAAACATGGTGCTTAAGGTTAGGGTTATAGATAACATGATTTCTACCACATGCTTGAACCTATATATATATATACTTCGTGATAAGCATAAACCATCATTCTTCGAACCCTAACTCCACCCCAAACCCTAGATACATGGTTGGCCGAAACCTATAAGGAGGAGTTCCATCAATTCCATAAACATGTAAGATAGCATAAGGTAAAGGAACAATCATACATCATCTATGAGACCATAGGAGGCCATTAGGGCTCATGATTAGGGTTAACCCTAACCTTTAGCCCTCCTTCCTAGGGCTGGCCGAAACCTATAAGGCCATGGGTGCATGGAAAAATTCCATTAAAATCCCCAATCAACCATTAACCACCAACCATATCATACTATAGGGGCCATTGGGGCCCTTACTTGATGTAAGCCTAACTTTCTGCCCTATTATCCATCTTGGCCGAAACTTGTAGGGTCCCTAGGCCATGTGAAAATTCACATAAATCATCCTCCATCTCCCTTATATCATGATAATACACAAAGTACATACTTGAAGGGTTAAAACCAACCCTAGCCATGGAATCCTTGAATAGTCCCAAGCCCTAAAGGGTCTTAGGGTACCCCAAAAATTCTCCAAAAATTATATTTATTCTCTAAACATTATAAGAACACATTAGAAACATGATTAAGATTTTTAGCATCCTCATGGACCCCAAAAGTCCTTGGTGGCCGAAACCCTTAGGACTAGGGTTCTTGGTTTTTCTTTCAACATCAATCCCAAAAACCAACCATTATGTTATGCTAAAACATAAGGAACTATTATACCACAGGTGAGGGAGTCTTACCTTGGTTGATCTTGATTTTTAGACCTTAAAAGAGAAGGAAATTGTAAATCCCTTGGACACTTGAATACCCTTGCCCTTGTAGCCTTGGAAAACCTTTAGATCTTGGTGATGAGACCTTCTTGTGGAGCTTTTCCAAGGGAGAACCTCTACTTGAGGTTTCGGCTAAGAGGAGGGAGGAGGAGGAAGAAAAATGAAATTGATGGAAGGAAGAAGGTAACTCCCAAACCCCCTTCTTTATAACACATTAAGGAGGGTAAGTGAAGAGTCATGGCGTCTTTTCCTCTTCCCTTAAGCTTTAACCAAACTCCATTTCATTTCCTCATAGCACTCCCTTGCTAGGTGAATTGGTTAGAGCATGCATGGTTGTACAAGAGGTCCAAGGTTCAATCCTTGGTCCATGCACCTTATTTTTATTTTATTTTTCCTTTTATTTTCTATTATTTTCCCCAAAATTCCGAAAATTCTCTAAAAATTCCCCCATAATTATGTTAATATTTCTCATTAAAACCCCTTTATATTTATATTAATTTTTACCTAAAATTCTCCAATAATTATGGTACTAAAAAGCCCATATAAGGCCCATTAGTACTTAGTTTTCTCAATTTAAATGAGAAAATATGGATTTCTAGGCCAAATTTTGTATTAATATTTCTAGATCTCTCGGAAAATTATCTAGACATGCTCAATATTTTAAGAAAATATTAAGAGAATTTTCCAGGTCGTTACAATCCCCCATACCTCGTGAAAGTTTGTCCTCGAACTTAGAATAGCTCCGGGTACTTACGCCTCATCTCGTCCTCGCGTTCCCAGGTAGCTTCTTCGAACCGTTGACTTTGCCATAGGACCTTGACTAAGGGTACCTCCTTACTCCTCAGCTTCTTGACTTCCCGATCCAAGATCTGGATAGGTCTGCTTTCATAGCTTAGGTCCTCCTACACTTGTACTATCTGTGGCTCGATCACTCGGTCCATATTTGGGATACACTTTTTAAGCGTTGACACATGGAACACATTATGAATGGCCGACATCTCTGGTGGCAGCTCCAGCTCATATGCCACCTTACCAACTCTTTTCAGGATCAAGTACGGCCCCACATAATGCGGACTTAGTTTTCATTTCCTCCCAAATCTTGTCACCCCTTTCATAGGAGCCACTTTCAGGAACACCAAATCCCCAACATCAAATTCCAGTGGTCTACGCCGGACATCGGCATAACTCTTCTGCCGGCTCTAAGCAACTTCTATCCATTGTCGAATATTCTGTATAGCTCGGGTGGTGCTGTCAATGACCTCCGTTGTGAGCCCCATTTCCTTCTTTTCACCACCCTCGTACCAACAGATCGGAGACCTACATCTCCTCCCATACAAGGCTTCATAAGGTGCCATTCCAATAGTAGCTTGGTAGCTATTGTTGTAAGCAAATTCCGCTAAGCATAGATATCGACACCAGCTCCCTTTGAAATCCAAGGCACAAGCTCGCAACATATCTTCTAGCACTTGATTCACCCGTTCAGTTTGCCCATCAGTCTGAGGGTGAAAGGCGGTGCTAAATCGCAATTTAGTGCCGAGAGACTTCTGAACACACTCCCAAAAATGCGAAATAAAGCGACCATCCCGATCTGAGATAATGGTCTTGGGAACTCCATGAAGTCGGATTATCTCCTTAACATATAATTGACCCAGTTGCTCAATCGAATAAGTCATCTTGATCGCCAAGAAGTGAGCAGACTTTGTCAGCCTGTCCACAATTACCCATATTGCATCATATCCATTCGTAGTCCTGGGAAGCCCTGAAATGAAATCCATAGAGATGTCTTCCCATTTCCACTCCGAATCATTAGGGATACATAGACGATCCCTAAGGTATAGTACCCACCTTTGGCGATATGAAAACCATCGCCCTTTCCTTCTAGGATCTCCTGTTTTATTTTCTGGAGACTCAGATCACCATTTTATTTTTCCAATATGTCCTCACATAGCGCGGGTGATATTGTCATGGTTAACTCCATGATATACTTGCACGCATACATCATAATCATAATCATATACTTATTGTGATTCTGAGTAAACCGACTCACATTATGCTTCCAAAACATTAGTCCTCAACCTAAGTTTATGAATTGTATTAGCCCATATTTGTCGTAGGGTTACTATAGGGTAGATAAGATCTTATTTATTATATCACTAAAAATTTATTTATCAAGTCTTATAAGTCTATATACAAAAACTATCCACACTCAGTGAGCTAGATGGGCTGTCATCATACCCATAATAAAGAACATCATAGCGATGACGACCACCCCCTCGCTCATCTCCACGTGGCCTGCCTCCCCTTGGCCTGCCTCAAGATCTTCTACCGTTTCCATCGGGTCTTCTTCTTCAATCTCGAGAACCTCCTCGACCACTCCAAGGTTTTCCTCGAACATCCCGGGGTCTTCCTCAAACATCTCGAGCATCTCGGGATCCTCTTCGAATGGCTCGGGATCTTTCTCAAACATCTCGAGTATCTCGGGATCCTCCTCGAATGGCTCGCGATCTTCCTCGTATATCTCAGGATCCTCTTCGGACAGCTCGGAATCCTCTTCGTACCTCTCGGGATCCTCCTCAAATGGCTCGGGATCCTCTTCGTACATCTCCGGATCCTCCTCAAACATCTCATGATCCTCCTCCGAGTCCCCCAGATCTTCCGGGAACTCATGGCGAAGAAGTCGCTTACATAATTCCGTGTATGAGAGACGACATCCGTGCTGCCCCCAGATCTGATGAGCAACCTCTCTTGTAACACCAAATAATTTCCTGGTATTATTAGAGATTTTTAGGAATTTTTCTAGTATTTTTCGGAATATTATAGCATTTTTTCGGATCAAAATAAGAAAAAAATATATATAAGAGGTCGGGCGAGATTAGATCCCGCGACCTCTCAAGTTCATGGCTAAAACACCAACCAGCTGGGCTAGGGTATCAAGCACAGAAAAAGATGAAACGAAATAATATTATAGTTGATTTAGCCCGTTTCATGAAGAGGTATTAAAACTTCCACTTAAGTTGTGTTAAGACCCCTTTTAGGGTTTCGGGAGGCCGCGCGAGCAGAGGAAAGGGGCTGCGAAAATAGGGAGAAAACAAGGGGTTTTCTTCCTCCTTCTTCCTCCTCTTGAGTGGAGAGCCTAGGGTTTCTTCCCTAAGGCTAAGGAGTGGAGATTTCTTGCAAAGGAAGAGGAAAAGAGCCCTACACTAGGAATTTCGAGATACTTAGTGAGTTTTCTTCAAGAAAAGGGTAAGTAAATCACTCACCTGCAATAGAAGTTGTTTCGGCATGTATTTCTCGTTGTGGAACCATGTTTGTGATCTAAATGCATGCTTTAAGATTATGGTTTTCTTATTTGTGTGTTTTAAGTTCATAAAGAATACATGTTTTATCATAGAATATGAATTGGAGTATGTTTTTATGTATGTGACCTAAGTATGACAAGAGTAAGTTCTTGAAAAGTCCCAAAAAGGAGTTTTGGGATTAAGGGCACGCAAGGTGCTCGATGAAAGTTCCAAGTAAGAAAAGGTAAAGGTTTATAGTGCAAAATTTATGAAAAAGAAAGTTAGCTTGATAAATACAAGCATTATGAGTAAGAAAGTCCCAAAAATGAGTTTTGGGGTTAAGGGCACGCAAGGTGCTCGATGAAAGTTTCAAGTAAGAAAAGGTAAAGGTTTATAGTGCAAAGTTTATGAAAAAGAAAGTTAGCTTGATAAATACAAGCATTATGAGTAAGAAAGTATTTTACTTTTGAAAAAGGACATGTACCGGGCAAAAGAGAGGCTCACAGAAAGTTAGAAAGAAGCTCTAATAGGGTGCGGTGGCTAGCTATCCCGAAACCTATTAGGGATGCGCGCATTGGTACACTGATACCAGGTACATTGTCAAGGCCTGAGAAAGTTGATTATTATTTTGAAGTATATAAGTATATGTAAGTGTTTCAATTTCCGTAAGTGTATGTTTTGTTGTGTATGATAACATGGTTATGTTACAAGCATGTTAAAGAGAAAGAGCAAAGAAGTTAGTGTTTGAAAGTGTGGAAATGTATCATTAGTAAGTTTGCAAAAGAAATCATGAGCATGTTAAGTTTGCAAGTGTTTTGATGCTAGTAAATGTTTTTAAGCATGATTGAGCATGATAAGTGTATGAAAGTTCTCATGTGTAATTATTTCCAAGTGCATGTGTTTTGAAGCAAGCATTATTTGAAAAGAGCATGTTTATCCCTTATCGTTGGATTTGTGAGTTAGGATTTACTTACTAAGCATTTTGCTTATTAGTTGCATTTCCTTCTATTGCAGACAAAGGTAAAGAAAAAGAATAAGTTAAGGAGGCGAAGGGACTTGCATTGATGTTCAGTGGCGGCGGAACCGTGGAAGAGATCATTGGGCTAAGTTTTGTAGAACATATGTTTTGGTGTTTCGAAGTGGTAGAATGAATGACTTTGTTTAAACCTTGCATAGATACAAAATTTGGTACAAACTCTAGTTTAAAGTTCATATAGACTTTGATAGCTTATTTACTTCCGCAAAAGTCCTAATTTCAAGTTTATGAAGTTGTTTTGATTGGCTAAAATGTTTAGAAAACTAGTATGGAGTATAGAAATGGTGTTATGTCTTTGTATGGCTTGAAACTATATGTTTTGTGGACTTTTGAAACAAGTTTTCAGGTCTGAAATGCAGGTTTTTAGGCGTGCCAGTCGACTGGTTCAGAACCAGTCGACTGCCCTATCGAACAGAAAGTTTCTGTTCGATGCACCAGTTGACTGCCAAGAGGCCAGTCGACTGGTGCCGCGCCCAGAAACTTTCTGTGGCAAATACCAATCGACTGGCTATATAGCAGTCGACTGGTATCATTGCAGAGAAGTTGTGTAGAACAGCTGGTTAGTGCTTTAGTGTTACAACTAAGAGGTGTAGGGGTCAAATCCTGGCAAAGCAAATAAAATGAAAGTTGTTTTGTTTTTTTTGAAAAAAAAAGAGAAGGAAGAAAAAAAAAATTTAGAGCATGTTAAGGGAAGCCAAGTAGTAGTAACTTAAAGCATAGTAGTAGATAAAAGTTGGGTCGTCACATCTCTCACCCGACTGGGCAATGAGCGATGCAGAGCTCCGATCCTATGATCATCCATGACCGGAAACCCTTCCTGCTCCAGTTTCCAGAACAGCCGATCTAATAACCCCATGTTGCCTTGAATTCCACGGGTCGGACTATACTCCACATCCTCTATTCATCCCATCAGCTCGCGGCACCTCACAGTGTAGTTCTCATGCAACATCTGGAATTGGAAAAAAAATGACATAGTTAGTACTAAACCGACCAAGTCAGTACAGAACCATTTTTTTTTTCAATTCGCAAATATATACAGAGAAAAAACACACGCAAATCGGTTTCTTCTACTCTAGTGATTAAAATATATAGCCACTTTTCCTACCCTTAAATTCTAAATATTTGATTCATGAAAGAAGATAAAATACCATTCATGGTTACATATCCTAAGGTACTTTTCATCATAACTATCGTTCATACTTGCATATCCTAAAATCATAAAACATCTTACTACTATAAGATATGTAAAGAGGTACTTACTTGGAAGCGGCAGGAAGAGGGCTTGATGTGTGTGTAGTGAGATGGTAACCGCTTTGATACCAACCTGTAATGCCCGCTTTTTTTTTCATTCCATAAAGCGGCGTTACATTAACATGAGCAGGGCAGGTAGACATCATAAGGTAGCGGACTCACTTTAACTTTACTCATACATGCCCTACTACCATTCATAACATAATGACATGGGAACTTGGCATATTGACTACGTACTTAAGCATCATATCAAGTCATACTTAACATCACATCATAGAGTTCCATAAGTCATTATTCAAGCATATAAGTAACCAAGGTAAAGTTCTAGCATAAACGGTAAACATATGGTTTCCTGGCCAAGTCACTACCACACACATGCGTTCTTGCCCTCCTGCTGCTTCCTCATTGTCCCTCTTGAATGATCTGCGGTATAAGGAAATAAGACTATAAGCACACAGGCTTAGTAAGACTCTTTCCTACACACAAAAACCATTCATCATTTCATAATGAGCACATGAAACGTTAACATACTTGGTGCTCTACTTAGAACATAACAACTTGAATCACTTATCATATACTTGGCATGGCATGAACTTAAACATAAGTGAACATTCCTAGCATAGCATGAGACATGGCATAAACGTAAACATAGTAAACATTTTAAGCATGTCATGCTACATGGCAGAAACATAAACATAATAAACATGCCTAGCATGGCATAATACATGGTATAAACATAACATAATAATCATTCCTAGCATGGCATAATACATGCTATAAACATGTCTATAAGGTGTAAACCAACCTGTATGGCATAAACATAGGCATACTTCCTATCATAGCATATGAGCATCTTCTTAACATAATCATGACATAGATCATTTACTCTCATGCATATTTCTTAACATGAAGCGTAAGCATAAAACCTTATTAGCATAGCATAATGCATAACATGAATGAATGCATGAGTGGAATGCATATACATAAGGATGCTTAACTTTTAAAAACATACTTTTAAATGTTTAAACATAATCATCATATCATTGGGGGTCCCCGGCTTGTACCACATACATACATCATAAGAGCGCATCCCTAACAAATCCGAGGTAGCAAGCCCCGACCTACTAGGGTAAGGACAGCATAGTCGGTAGTCCCCGAACCGAGGCGTTCTTAAGGAGTCCATCCCTGTTGCACAGCTCCGGTAGTGCCAGAACCGTGGACAGCATAGTCGGTAGTCCATAACCGGGGCGTTGTTAAGGTGTCCATCCCTTGGACCCATACTTCGGTCCAGTACAAGCCCATTCATAAAGTAAAATACTTTACATGTTTCATCATTCATAAGACATTCATAGCATAACCATGTTACATAAAGCATGACTTAACACATGCTTGTCCTTTCATTGTTCATACTTATTGCATAGCATCATGATGCCTGGAAGGCATGGGCATTACCTTCATTCATAAACATGGTATGCATCTTCTTTCATAAACATTGCATGCATCATTATTCATACAACATGACATGCATCATTATTCATACAACATGGCATACATCTTCATACATAAAACATGGCATGTATACTTAAACATCATTCCTATTCCTAGTACTTGCATGATCATAGCATATAAGGTAAGCATTGCATCGAACATGACATGTTTTCATACATATTTATCCTACTACATAGAGCTTGTATGATCATGATACATAAGGTAAACATTGCATTTCTTGCCTAAGCATGGTATCTATCTCAAGCATGCATAGGTAGGATTTCCATAACATTCTACCTACCATTCAAGTACATGGAATAAAACATAAGGCATTCATAATAAACCCTATTAAGCATGGCATCCAATCATAACATACAACATAAAACATGGTGCTTAAGGTTAGGGTTATAGATAACATGATTTCTACCACATGCTTGAACCTATAAATATATATACTTCGTGATAAGTATAAACCATCATTCTTCGAACCCTAACTCCTCCCCAAACCCTAGATACATGGCTTGGACGAAACCTATAAGGAGGAGTTCCATCAATTCCATAAACATGTAAGATAGCATAAGGTAAAGGAACAATCATACATCATCTATGAGACCATAGGAGGCCATTAGGGCTCATGATTAGGGTTAACCCTAACCTTTAGCCCTCTTTCCTAGGGTTGGCTGAAACCTATAAGGCCATGGGTGCATGGAAAATTTCCATTAAAATCCCTAATCAACCATTAAACACCAACCATACCATATTATAGGGGCCATTGGGGCCCTTACTTGAAGTAAGCCTAACTTTCTGCCCTATTATCCATCTTGGACGAAACTTGTAGGGTCTCTAGGCCATGTGAAAATTCACATAAATCATCCTCCATCTCCCTTATATCATGATAATACACAAAGTACATACTTGAAGGGTTAAAACCAACCCTAGCCATGGAATCCTTGAATAGTCCCAAGCCATAAAGGGTCTTAGGGTACCCCAAAAATTCCCTAAAAATTATATTTATTCTCTAAACATTATAAGAACACATTAGAAACATGATTAAGATTTTTAGCATCCTCATGGACCCCAAAAGTCCTTGGTGGCCGAAACCCTTAGGACTAGGGTTCTTGGTTTTTCTTTCAACATCAATCCCAAAAACCAACCATTATGTTATGCTAAAATATAAGGAACTATTATACCACAGGTGAGGGAGTCTTACCTTGGTTGATCTTGATTTTTAGACCTTAAAAGAGAAGGAAATTGTAAATCCCTTGGACACTTGAACCCCCTTGCCCTTGTAGCCTTGGAAAACCTTTAGATCTTGGTGATGAGACCTTCTTGTGGAGCTTTTCCAAGGGAGAACCTCTCCTTAAGGTTTCGGCTAGGAGGAGGGAGGAGGAGGAAGAAAAATGAAATTGATGGAAGGAAGAAGGTAACTCCCAAACCCCCTTCTTTATAACACATTAAGAAGGGTAAGTGAAGAGTCATGGTGTCTTTTCCTCTTCCCTTAAGCCTTAACCAAACTCTATTTCATTTCCTCATAGCACTCCCTTGCTAGGTGAATTGGTTAGAGCATGCATGGTTGTACAAGAGGTCCAAGTTTCAATCCTTGGTCCATGCACCTTATTTTTATTTTATTTTTCCTTTTATTTTCTATTATTTTCCCCAAAATTCCAAAAATTCTCTAAAAATTTCCCCATAATTATGTTAATATTTCTCATTAAAACCCCTTTATATTTATATTAATTTTTACCTAAAATTCTCCAATAATTATGGTACTAAAAAGCTCATATAAGGCCCATTAGTACTTAGTTTTCTCAATTTAAATGAGAAAATATGGATTTCTAGACCAAATTTTGTATTAATATTTCTAGGTCCCTCGGAAAATTATCTAGACAGGCTCAATATTTTAAGAAAATATTAAGAGAATTTTCCGGGTCGTTACATGGTGAGTGAAGCTGGACAAAAGTCCAACCGGAGGAGCCAGATGGGAAAAAGGTAAATTCTTCCGAGAGGAGTAGGTTAGGACGTATTCCCCGTAGGAGGGAACATTAGGTGTCGGTTCGACCTAGGGTTCCATTTGGGAGATCCAAAGTCATAACCAAGACATCTTAGGCTGTAAATAATGTTTAATATATCATGTATATTTGCTTCTTGTGTTTGGAACTAACCCTGGTTGCAGGAAACCCTTTGGACAACCTTACTTGGAGATCACTCCTCCAAGACCTAGGGTTCACTCCTCCAAGTCCTAGGGTTCACTCTCGTAGGGTTTTCTTTTTGCTCGAAGTTCACTCCTCCAAGACTTCTCATCACCTAAGGTTCACTCCCTATGGTTTTCCCTTTGCTTAGAGTTCACTTATCTAAGACTTCTTTTCACCTAAGGTTCACTCCCCTAGGGTTTTTTCTTTGCTTGGAGTTCACTCCTCCAAGACTTTTTACTCTTTCTTGTCATCTAGTCAACCTTGACCTGACTAAAGTCCATTACATATATTGTCAAACAAATATCAAAACTCTAGAGGTTGATTGCACCAAAAATTGGATAGTTGGGTTGCAAACAAAACCCCACATTGGAAACACATGGGAATGATAATAGATTTATAAGAGAAAGATATCTCCATTGGTATAAGACCTTTTGAGTAGAGCCAAAAAATAAAACCATGAGGACTTAGGCGCAAAGTGGACAATATTATGTCATTATGGAGATATCTAAATTATTTAGTCCTAACAATTGATATCAAAGCTTGGACTGCCAGAAGGTCTAACCGCTGACTGTGCACAAGCGTTATTGTCTAATTGAACAACGTGAGTGGAATATTGACCTCAAACGAAGGAAGTGGGGGCTCTCGTGTTTGAATCAATAAGACCAGACACTAGACAGGAAGTTCTAGTTACGGCTAGATAAGAAAGACCTAGTAGGTCGATTAGACCGAGGGGCACAAAGACTTGGTGGCTCGAGGAGCAGACGTTAAACATATAGACTTTCCACTTGAGGGGTGCCTTATGGTCCTTCGTTTGAGGTGGAGATTATTGGGTTGCAATGTTGCAAACAAAGACCCACATTAGAAACACATGGGGAAGATCATGAATTTATAAGAGAATAATATCTCCCTTGGTGTGAGGCATTTTGTGTAGAGCCTAAAAATAAAACCATGAGGGCTTATACCAAAGTGGACAATATCATTCCATTGTTGAGATATCTAAATTTTTTTGGTCCTAACACTACTTAAGTCAACCTACTTTGGACTTTTGACTGCCATGTGTCCTAGTCTGTTGACCTTGGGGCCCTGCCTAGGGGCTTCCTATTATTCTTTGTATCAATAGTCTATACTATGAATTTGCTTGAACTCTTTAGCTACCAGTCAACCTTTAAACGGACAAACATTACATCACTATGGTTGGACAAGAGAATGTAAGTACCCTAGTTGAGTTTTAATGTGGTCAACCAAGTCAAGTTAATTCCTAATGTGTTTGATCCCAATGTCTAAGAGTGCAAAAGTTTAGGAGCGCACGAAGTCGAGTGGAAGACATAACGGTCGAGAAGGATAGTACAGGATGGGAGCCGACGGGATCGGTGTATTTGAGGGACGCAGAGGTTTGCGGAAGAGTACGCCGGTGGAGCAGGAAGGACACACGTGACGTTCGAGGGAAAAGAAGCCAGGGGGAAGCACACTCGAGGAGAAGGCCGGAGTATAGTTCAGGTAAGCCCAACTCTGGAAGGCCCGAGATCACCAAAGAAGACCCGTTGGAGACTAGTCAGTATTGTGCTGACCAAAGGCCACTCGGTGCCCAAGTCAACTCGTGCGCTCATGAATGAGAGAGTCCCTATGCACTCAAGTGCCCCTATTCCCGGTTGCCCCAGTCCTGCCCAAGATGTGAAAATCCATCCACAGCTAGCTGATCGCGAATGTTGCGAAGGGGATAACCTCTAATCCATGTGTCAGGCACCCTTAAGCTCTCAGGCGCCCGTGTAGGAACATGTCAGCGTTTGGATAGACTTGACTAAGGCTATAAATATGTCCCCAGAGCTGAGTTCCAAACATCGATTGAATTGTGCATGAATTTCTTTTAGTTTTCTTTGTTTCTTCTTGAGTTCAAAGTGTGTAAGAGGCTTCTCCACCCCAAGGAGTTATTCAGAAGAATCGAGCTATATTTTTTGTTTGGATTAGCAACCTTTTTTTATTGCAAAGTAAGTAATTATCTATTGAAGGTGATCGTAGGTCGGCAAGACGGGGGTGAATTACCCCTGAAAAAAAGGACTATCTTTTGTTCTTGTTCAACAAAGATGTTAGTTAATTAAAGAACAAATCATAACATATATAACAAGAAAACTATAACAAAAATAAAAGTGCACACAAATGTTTACTTGGTTGCAACCAAGATGGTTGCTAATCCAAGGCAAGTATAGCACAGATCTCCTAAAATATCTCCTTCGGGATGGAGAAGCCTCTTACAAAACAAAAAACTCAGAAAAATAGAGGAAGATTACAATGAATTCGTTTTGTAGTGAATGTTGCTTTGAAACTGAGCTCTGGAGGCCTATTTATAGTCCCGAAAAATTTTATCTGAATGCTAACGTGACACAATAGGGGCGCCCGAGTGCTTGAGGGAGCCTGACACGTGGCCTGGAAGTTTATCACTTCGCAATGTCCACAAACGGCTAGCTGCGAATGAATTTTTATATATAGGGCGCTTGTATGAACTGGGGTGGTCGGGTACTCGAGCACCTAAGAGCTTAGGGGTGCCCGAGTATACAGGCACCCGAAAGCATACGAGTGCTCGAGTCCAATTTGGTCAGCACTTTGCTGACCAATCTTCCGACGGGTCTTCTTGGGTGATTTCGGACTTTCTAGAGTTGGGCTCACCCGAACCCTCCTTCAGTCTTCTCCTCGAGTGTGCTTCGCTCCGGCTTCCCATCCATCGGACGTCGCGCGCATCCTTCTCGCTCCACCAGCGTACTCTTCCACAGACTTCTGCGTCCCTTGGATGCACCGAGCCCATCGACTCCCTTCCCATGCCATCCTTCTCGACCATTGCATCTTCCGCTTGACTTCCTACCCTCCTAAGCTCCTACACACATAGACACAAGGATTAAAACATAATAGAACTTAACTTAACTCAGTTAACCACATCAAAACCTACCTAGGGTACTTACAATCTCTGCCTTTTTGATGTGCATCAACCCGAGTTATGTTAGGTTAAACGAGCATAAAAATAGGAATGAATAAATGACAATGTATGTACTAAAGAAAATTTGAAATTAAGCCTACCCTTAACTTAATCCTATTTCTCCCCTTTAAACACATCAATAACTTAAAACATGTTAAGGAAAATTCAAACACTTATAAGAATTTATAAAAACATAATCCAACATCTATAATTTTTGAAACATTTTGAGAAGATTTTTAACACAATAAATAGTTTCTTGAAAATATAATTTTTTAAATTTTGATCAAAAATTAATTTTTAAAATGTAAAGCCTAATTTTGGAAAAATAATATTTAAAATTTATTTTATTCAAAAATTTATCAAATTTTTTATATAAGTTAGAATTTTCATAGAATTATCTCTAGAAAAATTGTCATAGTGAAAATAATTTTCTAATCTTTTTAAAAATTAATTTTGAATTCAATGTTGATAGTTTGGAAAAATAATTTTAAATTTTGATTTCAACATAAAATGTATTTGAAATTTTTTTTTCAAGATTTAGAAGATAATCAACAGATTCTAAAAAAAATGGATTAGATGAAACTAATTTTTTTAGTATTTTTAAAACCATATTTTCCAACAAATATTCATAATAAATCTGTTTATCTATTAAAACTTTTGAAAAAATTTCTATAGATATAACAAAGCAAATTCTATCAAAAATAAATATTAAACTAATTTTTCTACAAGTAATATCTTAAAAAATATCAACAAATCAACCATTAATTAAAAAAAATAATCTCTACTTGCAAATGAAAAAAATCAAACAATTTAAGATAAATTTTGGGGCCTAATATAAATTTTTATCAACAGGATTTATCAGAAACATAGATGGAATATATGATTTGAGAATTTTTATAATATGGCCCCTATGAAATTTGAAATACTAGTTGAGGTTTCCATAATATCTAATTTTTAAATTTTGAAACCAACTTCAACATGAATGGTTGTTTTCAAATTTTCATTTTCAAATCTCAATTTATCATACATTTCTAATGGGCATGAAGATGATAATTTCCTTTTTAATTCTATATTCTTATTTTTCAATTTACACATGAATTTAATCATTTGTTTAATACCAAAATAAAATTGATCAGGAGGTAGAAGACATACCTCACTTACCATATCCTTTATGAAACTGGAAGCTCCCACTTCGTCGCTTCGATCTTCTAATGTGCTCCCCCTTCATTGATGCTTTCATTTTCATGTGTGAAGCCATCAGTTCAAGTCTGCGTG
>JAGFNQ010001387.1:0-51080 GCA_024364735.1 Boesenbergia rotunda
GCCGTAGCCTTATGGGATCATCCACCCTTTCCTTGACAAAGCCTTTTAATGAAATTTCATTTTCAAAAATTCTTTGAAAAATTTCTGGTCTAACTAGTTTGGGTCTTGGATCGGTAGCTTCGGCTAGTTCCGCCAAATTGACTTCCCTAACGTACTATCATCTCACCTTCACCCAATACTATGTTGTCAAATTTAAGCTAAGTTTGTTTAGTCCTTAAGCTAGCCTAAGTCTAAGCATGGTATATTGCAGAAATTAAATAAACAATCAATCAAGCAATTTAAATCAAGAATAACAAGTTTATCTAATAATGAAAATAGTTTTCAGTTTGGCTCCCCCTGGACTAAAGCCACGGGGATGGTTAGGCAAGATGTGAATCTTGTCCTTGGGGATCCAATACTGATTTGATCCAGTCGGTTGGTTCAGGCACAGTTTAGGTACCCATGCCTGAACTTTACCTCTGGACTGATTCAGTTCAGCAAAGTATGATCTTTGCCGGGATTTGGTTCTATAGCCCAGTCCGGATCGATTTAGAACTGATTTCTGTTTTCCAAGGATCATGTCAAGACCCTTGGAACCAGATGTAAATCGTTCTAATGCTGATCTAAGATCCTTAACCTGAGTTTTCAGGGAGGAGTTTTCCTTTTCAAGTTTTTCAACTTGAGTAGGAGTTCCTTCCTGAACCTTCTCGGTTAAGGGTTTAGAGTCAGCTCCCTCTTTCAGGAGTTTTACTTCCTGTCGGAGGGATTCGACTCGGAGTTTGGCTTTTGCCAAATCTCGGGAAAGAAATGAAATTAACTCACTTAATTGTGATCTATTAAAACCAGTTACCTTAATTTCTCCGTCTTCTGTGAAGGTCAGCTCGCCGTCCTCTTGTTCTGCTTCTGACTTAGTCTCGACTTTATCTGAGGCGGTCAGAGCTAGGAGGTTAGACTGGGGTGTCTCTTCTTCTTCTTCTGAGGACGATTCGTCCCAGGTTGCTTGCAGTGCCTTCTTTCTTCTCGTCCTTTTTGTCTCCTTTAGGTTAGGGCATTCTGACTTGTAATGGCCCTTTTTCTTGCACTCGTAGCAGGTCACATTAGGCTTGTTTGCGGGTTCAGCTGGTTCGTCCTTTCTTCGGCCGATTTTCCGTTTGTTGGTTCGGTTCTTCAGCTCCTTGTAGTAGTTTCGAGCGAGCCGGACCAGCTTAGTTTGTTCTCCTTCTTCTTCTTCTGAGTCTGAGTCTGAGTTAGACTCAAGTTCGGGTTCAGTCATTTTCTTTGTTGTCCTTCCAGTTTTACCTGCAACGAAAGCGATACCTTTCTCGACCACATTGGTGTTAGTTTGTTCGTGCAGTTCTAGTTCGGAAAACAATTCATCTAATTTTATTTTAGAAAGATCCCTAGAGACCTTGTATGCATCTACCATAGATGCCCACAAGGTGTTTCTAGGGAAGGCGTTTAGAGCATACCTTATTAGGTCACGGTTTTCAACCTTGTGACCTATTGTGTGAAGACCGTTCATTACCTCTTGGATTCGTGCGTGGAGCTGGGCTGCTGTTTCGTTGTCGGCCATATTGATGGTGTAGAGTTTGTTTAGTAGCAGATCCCTCTTGCTAATCTGAGTATCTGAAGTCCCTTCGTGCAGCTCGATCAGTTTTGTCCACAGCTCCTTTGCACTGTTGAAGGGGCCCACGCGGTTCAGCTCTTCCTTTGTCAGCCCGCATTGTAGGGTTTGTGTTGCTTTTGCGTCGGCTTCTATCTTGTGTTTTAGGGAGTTGTCCCATTCGGAGTAGCTTTGTGGTTTTCCTTCGGCGTCTTTGGGGATCTCCAGATCGGACTGGATGATGATCCACATATCCACCTGAGTTTTCAGGTGGACCTCCATACGACTTTTCCAGTAAGAAAAGTCTTCTCCACTGAAAAGTGGAGGCCTGGCGGTGCTGAATCCCTCTTGCATGGCCATTTTAATCTGTAACAAAAAACTAACAGAAAAACAAATTTTCCAAGACTAGGTCTTGGATTAGTAGTGCTGGATAAGGGAAATAAAATTTCGAGGGGTGTTGCACCAACCTCGATTAACGAAAAAATTCGTACAAAAAAATCAAAAATAATAAAGAAAATCCGAAAAGAAATTTTCAAACTGGTGGTTGCACCAAGTTTGAACTTCCCCGCTCTGATACCACTCATTGGATCGTGAAAACCGATAGAGGGGGGGGTGAATATCGGAAACTTTCGGATTTGACTAAGAGCAGGTACGCAGCGGAAATTAAAAAACAAGACACAGAGACACAGTCGATTTACTTGGTTCGGAGCCTGTGTCGACTCCTACTCCAAGGCCCACGGTCGTTGACCGTTTACTTTGGGCAATTCTATATAGGCGCAAAAAGGTTTACAAAATTTAATTACAAATATAAGTGCAGTAAATAAAAAGAACGCTCTTCTTTACCGACGTCCGGAGTAGATCAACTTTTTCAGAGCAGCGGGACGTCGTCGGCTTGAGTTGGAGAGTTTCCGGAGCAAGGCGCGAGAGCAGAAGAGCTTTGAGGCGTCGAGTGAATTGGTGTTCGAAGCTTGGGGTCGAGGGCCCTTTATATAGGGCCTGGGGGCGCCCGGGATGTCGGGGGCGCCCCCAACGTGGCCTCTGATCCGCAGAGCTCTCGGTCGCGTCTGATCCCATGGATCCGCTTTGACCGGGGCGCTCGGAGCGCTCGGGGCGCCCGCATTGACCGGGTCAAAGTTTATCTTCTGGCTTCGAAGGCTTTTGGTTCGAGGTATGCGTATGGGGGCGCCCGGGAGCAGCGGGGGCGCCCGGAAGCACGGGGGCGCTCGGCCCAGTATGTATTCGAACCACTTTTTGCTTTACCTGTTTTGTATGGCCCTTGGGGGCGCCCGGGACGCTTCGGGCGCCCTACCCAGTCCTTGCCTCTCTCCTTTGAGGCTTTCTGAGCTGCAGACACACGTTCCTTCGGTCCTGCATCCAGGGTTAGTACAAAACACAAATATATTAAGTTATTAGATTATACAGCTTTAGCTGTCTTGGTTCTGACTTTGGTCTCCAAAATGGAGCCCTAGGTCGAACCGACGCCTACTGTTCCCTCGACGGGGAACGCGTCCTCACCTACTCCTCTCGGGAGAAATTACCTGATGCCAACCGTTCCTCTGGTTGGACTTTTGCCTGACGGTCCTTTGTCAGGGCTTGTAAACTGACAGTCCTTCGCCAGTTGCCTAGCAGTCCTTCGCTAGGGCTTCAGTCCCAGGCTGTCCTTCGCCTGGAGCCTAGCAGTCCTTCGTTAGGGCTTGATACTGGCAGTCCTTCGCCAGTGCCTAGCGGTCCTTTGCTAGGGCTTATTTCCCTGGCGTTCCTTTGCCAGTGCCTAGCAGTCCTTCGCTAGGGCTTTTCCTGCACACTAGATTAACTTGTTAGAAAACAAGAAAGACTTAACTTTTGACCTATGTTGCCATTATCAAAACACGGGTTTGACTTAGGTGCATTCTGCACCAACACGAAGTGGATGGAATCTCGGAGCATTGGGTCATCATCAACGCTTGAATCTCGAATGCAGAGCGTGCCGGAGCGTAGTGCTTGAGCGAAAGTGTTGAAAGCGAATTGAGCGAATTGTGTTGAAGCCTTGGGGGTAAACCCCCTTTTATAGTCGACTCCTGGGCGCCTGTGTTGAAGGGGGCGCCTACACGTGGTCTCTCCTGCGCGAACTCCAATCCGCAGGCTCGGTCAGCGCTTATCCCCTTCATTGAGGCGCCTGACCTGACTGGGGTGCATGTATGGACACATGCGCCTAGCTTGACTTGGTCCAAAGGCTTTCGTGGTAGTTTGCTTCGATGGTCTCGGGTTGGCCTTGCACTGGGGCACCTGTATCCTTACAGGTGCCTAGCCTAGTGAGGCACCTCCTTCCAATGAGGCGCCTGAGCTGCAGAAACACAGGCCCTTCGTTTTCTGCAACCAGGGTTAGTTCCAAAACACAAGAAGCAAACATACAATATATGTTAGACATTATTTACAGCCTTAGCTGTCTTGGTTCTGACTTTGGGTCTCCCAAATGGAACCCTAGGTCGAACCGACGCCTAATGTTCCCTCTTACGTGGAATGCGTCCTCACCTACTCCTCTCGGGAGAATTTACCTTTTTTGCCAACCGGCTCCTCCGGTTGGACTTTTGCCCAGCTTCACTCACCAGGTCTTCGTGCCCAATCCGCAATCAGGTCTTCGTGCCTATCATCACTCACCAGCTCTTCGGTGCCCAGCCCTCAATCAGGTCTTAGTGCCCAGCTTCACTCACCAGGTCTTAGTGCCTAGCTTCACTCAGGTCTTATTGCCCAACTTTAGGTCAGGACTTAGTTGCCCAGCCTGTGTCCAAGACTTAGTGCCCAATTCAATGAACCAGGACTTAGTGCCTAGTGTACCTAGGACATTCCTGCACACTTAATCAGCTTGTTAGATCACAACCAAATCTTAACTTCTGAACCCTTTGCCATTATCAAAACAAAGGTTTGACTTTGGTGCTTCCGACACCAACAATCTCTCCCTTTTTGATTTATGGCAACACGGTTCAAAAAGTTAAGTTAAAATCATATTATAGTAATCTAACAATACTAACAATAGAATTTTATCTCCCCCTGAATTTCACATTCTCCCCCTGAAGTTTCAATGTCACGCGGGTTTTGTAAATTTTCTAAGTGACTAAGTGTTTTTCGAAAATAAAGTAATTGTACTTAAGAACACTTAGACAATTTTTGAAAAAGGTTTTTGTAAGCCTAATTTTTGTTTCAATATTTTGAAAATTTACTTATGCAAAACAAGTTTTGAAAACTGATTTTCCTTGCCAAGTTTTCATTTTGATATTTTGAAAAAAAATTCCCAACTTAGAAAATTTTGCATAAAAACCTTTTCACAAAAGAAAAAAGATTACTTAGCACATTTGCCAACAAATTTTTGAAAACTAGTTTAGCTCAAGCAAATTTGTTTAATAAGAATAAATTCTTTAGAAATGTTTTTTAAAAATACACTTAGAAATTTTGAAGCCTTTTCGAAGTATTTTAAGAGCACTTAGAATTACTTTAAAAGTTTGAAGTGCTTTGACAAATACTTAGAAAATTTTAGAAACCTTAAAAAATTTTAGAATAAATTTGAAATACTCAAAATAGTTTAAAAATATTTTTAAGTACTTAAAGAACTTTGAAGTATTTAACCACTGAAAAGTACTTGAAAACTTAGCACTTGGAATTTTCTACTCTACTTTTTGAAAAAGCGATAGAAGATTTTGAAAATTTTGAAAAAAAATTCCCCTCTTCTTGTTTCTCTCCCCCTTTGCCATATATCAAAAAAGATTGATACTAATTATTGCAAGTAAATTGGAGCTAGCAAGAAATTAAAATTCTGTATTGAACCAACTCTAATGAAAAAAACTGGACCAAACCAAATTAAACTAATCTTGTTCGAGTCCTGTCTAACTATGTTAGCTACTTACTAGCTGTCATAAACAGTAGCTTTCGCTAGGGTTAGTCAAGTTTAGTGATCCGATCAAGTTATATTTTCTAAGCTTGACACTTAACCTGATTGTTGTTCAACTTGTATTTATTGCCCTAATTACTGCAGATGCACTGACTTAAAGCATCTTGAATCAAGGCATCGACCTAAGCATCTCAACCCAGTCTAGGTTATCAATCAAAAGTACCCTAAGGTGCTTGTGAGATGTTGGCTTCTAGATCTATAGGTGCATGCAGTTCTAGGGTTAGGGCCTAAGCTAAGTCCATTTGCGAAAAAGCCCTATTTTTGAAGGGGGTAGTTTTTGAAATAACACTAAGTCGAAAAATAGGAAGATTTTTAGAAAACAATATAAATCAGTCCTACTCTACTATGCACAACCCTAACTGCCTTCTTAGGGAGCTAAACTCAGACTCAGGTAAGGGTTTGGTAAAGATATCAGCTAAGTTGGATTTTGAGTCCACATGTTTAAGTACTATTTCACCCCTGGCTACATGATCCCTTACAAAATGATGTTTTACTTCTATATGTTTTGTTTGGGAATGTTGAATTGGGTTTTTAGTCAAGTTGATTGAACCAATGTTATCAATATTGACTTGGGTTTGGGTGTAGTCAAGCTGGAAGTCCTTAAGAGTGTGCATCATCCACAACAGTTGTGCTACACATTCTCTTAGAGCAACATATTCTGCTTCTGTTGTGGACAGTGCAACGCAGTGTTGCTTTCTGCTACACTAGCTAACTAGGCTATGTCCTAATAGTTGGCAACTTTCACTTGTACTTTTTCTATCTAATTTGCACCCAGCATAGTCAGAGTCAGAATATCCTGACAATTCAAAGGTTGAAGTCCTAGGATACCAAATCCCTACATTTAGGGTACCCTTAATGTACCTAAGTACTCATTTTAGGGCTGCTAAGTGGGATTCCTTAGCACAAGTTTGGTACCTAGCACACATTCCTACAGAAAATAGGATATCAAATCTACTAGCTGTTAAGTAAAGTAGACTACCAATCATACTTCGGTATAGTTTAAGATCAACAGGCTTACCTTCTGGGTCACTATCAATTTTGACATTTGTGGTCATAGGGGTACTTATGCTTTTGGAGTTATCCATTTTTAATTTCTTTATTAACTCTTTAGCATACTTGTATTGGTGAACATAATTACTGTCTCTAGTCTGTTTAATTTGTAATCCTAAGAAAAAGTTGAGCTCACCTACCAAGCTCATTTCGAAATCACTTTCCATTATTTTTACAAACTCTTTTAGAGAGTTAGAGTTGGTGAATCCAAAAATTATATCATCGACATAAATTTGGGCAATGAAAATATTGGTTTCTAAGGTTTTAACAAAAAGGGTGGAGTCAATTTGACCTTGGTTAAATTCCTTAGAAATTAGATAAGTTGATAAGCGTTCATACCATGCCCTAGGTGCTTATTTCAGCTCATACAGTGCTTTTCTAAGTTTAAAAACTTACTCAGGTTTTTCTAGGTCCTCAAATCTTGGGGATTGTCCTACATAGACTTCTTCTTTGATGAACCCATTCAAAACGGTAGACTTAACATCCATTTGGTATAGCTTGAACCCTCTATGGGCTGCAAAGGCTAATAACATTCTAATTGACTCAAGTCTGGCTACTAGGGCATAGGTTTCATCATAGTCTAACCCTTCGATTTGACTAAACCCTTTAGCTACTAAGCAGGCTTTATTTCTAACTATTTCCCCTTGATTATTCAATTTTTTTCTGAACACCCACTTAGTATCTATAACAGATTTACCTTCAGGTTTAGGTACTAGTTCTCAGACTTGATTTTTTTCAAATTGGGATAACTCCTCTTGCATGACTATGATCCAATCAGGGTCAGGTAGGGCTTCCTCTATAGTCTTAGGTTCAATTTTTAAAATTAACGCGATTTGACTAAGATTACTATAGGAAGACCTAGTTCTGACTCCTAAGATTGGATCACCCACAATTTGATCAGGAGGGTGACTGAGTCTGGGTTTCTTGGTACTTTTAGTACTAGGTTCAGCCTTAGGTCCGGCTGGATGATTTGGTTCAGTGTTTGGTTCAACTACTTGGGTCAGCTCAGTTATAGGTTGAGTTGAGGCCTCAGTAGTTGGTTCAAGAGTTAGTTGATTTAGAGGTTCAATCAATGGTTCAATTGATGATTCAATTGTTGGTTCATTGTCTTCCTGATCAGTATTTGATTGGTTTAATTTTTGATTAACAGTTTTTGGTTCAATTTCCTCATCAAAAATTAAGTTAGTAGTTTCTTCAATTTTATGAGATTGTTTATTTAAAACCCTATAGGCCCTACTAGTTGTTGAATATCCTAGGAAGATCCCTGGGGTTGACTTGGATTGAAACTTACCTAGGTAGACCTTGGTGTTCAAGATATGGACTTTGCACCCAAAGACTCTTAGGTAGTATAGGTTAGGCAGTCTATGATAATATAATTCATAAGGTGTTTTATTATGTCTTTTGTTAATTAGAACCCTGTTTTGGATATAGCATGTTGTGCTTACCGCTTTTGCCCAAAATTGATTAGCTAGGTTAAATTCATTTAACATGGTTCTAGCGGCTTCCTGAAGAGTTCTATTCTTTCTCTCCACTATCCCATTTTGTTGGGGGGTTCTAGGACAAGAAAATTCATGTATGTACCCATTTATTTTGCAAAATTCTTCAAACCATTGATTTTCAAATTCTCCCCCGTGATCACTTCTAAGTTTTTTGATTTTAGTATCATTTTGGTTTTCAATCATTTTACATAGGTCAATAAATATGTTCAAAGTTTCATCTTTGGTTTTTAGGAACCTAACCCAGGTAAACCTAGAGTAATCATCGATAATTACTAAGCAGTACCGATTTCCGCTTAGTGACTTGGCTCCGTGTGAATCAAATAGGTCAAGGTGCAGGAGCTCAAGTATGGTTTGGGTTAAGTCTGATTGAATTGATTTATGGTTTGACTTAGTTTGCTTGCCTTAGTTACATGAGTTACAAATTGCATTTTCAAAATTCTTAATTCTGGGTACACCTTTAATTAAACCGAGTTGGGTAATTTTGGAAATTAGTTTAACATGAGTGTGACCTAATCTCCTATGCCAGAGGTTGGATTCTTCTAATCGAGTCAAGAAGCATTTTAGTACTAAAGGTAAATTAATGGTATAAACATTGTTTTTCCTAGTACCCTTAAACATAACTTCTGAGTCTTGGAGGTTTCTAGTCAGGCAGTCAGAGTTGGTGAATGTAACTACATAGCCAGTATCACATAGTTGACTTATACTAAGCAAATTGAATTTAAAATCTTCAACCAAGTGTACTTTCTTAATCACAAAATCAGACTTGAATTAAATGTTACCTGACCCAATGCCTTTGAGTGTAGCATTGTTGCCAAATGCTACTGAGCTAGGTTCTTGAACTTGATTTTGGTGAATTTCAATTTGTCTCCAGTCATGTGTCTGGAGCATCCACTATCCAACATCCATTGGTCCAAGTCATTATGTTCCTAACATAAAGTATTTATTGATTTGGATCCAATTAGAGTTAGGGATAGCTTAAAATTGAGTTTCACAAGCTAATCTGTCTCACCCAGTCTAGTGTTATCAATCACGTTAACCTTATGGGTATTGTAAGATAGGTTTTCAAAAATTAAAGATTTTAATTTTAAAAAACATGGTTAATTTGGAAGACATCTGATTAAAAATTTATAATGTTAAGTTTATTGATTTTGAAAAGTGGTTGACTCTAGGATTACTTGAAATTTGTGTTAGATTCAAATTTAACAAAGAGTAAATTGAATATGAATTTCGAAAATTGGCTTCCAGGTCTTGGCGAGGCACAAGGCCTTCTTTGGTCGTAGCCTTATTGGATCATCAACCCTTTCCTTGACAAAGTCTTTTAACGAAATTTCATTTTCAAAATTACTTTTTGAGAAATTCTGGTCTAACTAGTTTGGGTCTTGGATCGGTAGCTTCAGCTAGTTCTGTCAGACTAAACAGACCAAGTAGAGTATACTTGACCTTATTAGAAGGGCTTCCCTAACGTACTATCATCTCACCTCCACCCAATACTAGGTTGTTCAAGTTTCAAATAAATCATTTTGTCCTTAAACTAACTAGTCCTAAATCTAAGCATGATAATTAAAAATTACAAAAATAAACAATCAAGCATGCAATTAACAAAAAATTATCTAATTATAAATATGGTTTTTATATTGGCTCCCCCTGGACTATAGCCTTGATAATGGTTAGGCAAGATGTGAATCATGTCCTTGGGGATCCAATACTGGTTTGGTCCAGCTTGTTTGTTCAAATAGAGCTTGGGGACCCATGCTTGGACTTGGGTTCTAGGTTGGTTTAATACAACATAATAAGGGCGTTGTCTTGACTTGGTTCGATAACCGAGTCCGGATCGATTAAGAACGGACTTCTGCTTTCCAAGGATCATGTCAAGACCCTTGGAATCCGAAGTGAACCGTTCTAAGGAAACTCTGAGCTCTTTGGCTTGAGTCTTCTGGGAGGAATTCTCTTCCTCAAGTTTTTGAACTTGGGTTAAGCTTCCTTCCTGAACTAGCTCAATCAAGGTCCTCGAGTTGACTTCCTCTTTCAGGAATTTTACTTCCTGTCGGAGGGACTCAACCCGGATTTTGACTTTCGCCAAGTTGCGAGATAAATAAGAAATTAATTTTGAAAGTTCATATTCTTAGTAACCTCTTACCGTGATTTCCCGTTTTTCGAGATTGTGAGTCTTTCGTCGTCTGGTTCCGATTCTGATCTGGAGTCGACGTCTTTCGAGGCGGTTAGGGCGAGAAGATTCGCATGTGGGACTTCTTCTTCTTCTTCGGAAGAGGATTCGTCCCAGGTGGCTTGTAGAGCCTTCTTTCTTCGCGCCTTCTTGGTCTCCTTCAGATTGGGGCACTATGACTTGAAATGTCCCTTTTTGGTGCAATCGTAGCAGGTAACGTTGGTCTTGCTCTTCGAGCTTGTTGAAAGCTCTGATGGATCTTCCTTTCTTTGGCTTGCTTTCTTTTTGTTCATTTGGTGCTTTAGCTCTTTATAGTAGTCCCAAGCTAGCCGAACCAACTTGGGTCGATCCCCTTCACTATCTTCTGAATCCGAGTCTGAGTCAGACTCGGGTGCTAGTTGAGTCTTCTTCTTGGGAGCTTTGCCTTGAGATTTACCTGCAACGAAAGTTATACCTTTCTCGATCAAGGTAGTGTTAGTCTGTTCGTGCAATTCTAATTCAGAAAAAAGTTCGTCTAATTTTATTTCAGATAGGTTCCTTGAAACTTTGTAGGCATCTACCATAGACACCCACAGTGAGTTTCTAGGAAAAGAGTTAAGCGTATGCCTAATCAAGTCACGATTTTCAACCTTGTGACCTATCGTGTGCAACCCGTTCATTAGTTCTTGAATTCTGGCGTGGAGTTGGGTCGCAGTCTCACCGTCGTGCATCTTGATGGTATAGAGTCTGTTCAGTAACAGATCCCTTTTACTGATCCTTGTGTCGGAAGTGCCTTCATGCAGCTCTATTAGCTTGTTCCAAAGCTCCTTTGCGCTGTTGAAGGGTCCCACCCGGTTCAGTTCCTCCTTGGTTAAGCCGCATTGCAAAGTCTGGGTTGCCTTTGCATCGGCCTCGATTTTCTTCTTTAGCGAGGCGTCCCATTCAGTATAATGTTGCCCCACTCCTTCTGTGTTCTTGGGAATTCCCAGCCCAGACTAGATGATTATCCACATGCCCACCTGAGTTTTCAGATGAACTTCCATCCTGCTTTTCCAGTAGGAGAAGTCTTCTCCACTAAAAAGAGGAGGTCTGGCAGTGTTGTATCCCTCTTGCATGACCATTAGGATTTACTGAAAAAGGAATAACAAAAAAAACTTGTTCCAAGACTGAGTCTTGGATTAGTAGTGCGGGAAGAAATTAATAATAAAGCAAAAAAAGATCGAGTGGTGTTGCACCAACCTCGATTAACGAGAAAATTTGAGCGAAAAGAATTTAAAAATTCGTAAATTCGAAAAAAAATCTTAAACTGGTGGTTGCACCATGCTTGAGCCACCCGCTCTGATACCACATGTTGGATCGGAGTAAATCGATAGAGGGGGGGGGGTGAATATCGATCAAAAATTTTTGGGCAGTAAAGAGAAATACGCAGCGGAAATATTAAAGCAAAGTCGCTAACACGATTTGTTTTACTTGGTTCGGAGTCGCTGTCGGCTCTTACTCCAAGGCCCACGGTCCTTGTCCGTTTACGTTGGGCAATTCTATATTCGAAAAAATGATTACAGTTTCGAGTACAGATATAGAATCGGAAAAAGCAATTACAACACTTAAGAAAATTAACAGTTTTATCGACGACCGAAGTGGATGGAATCTCGGAGCTGCGGGTCATCGTTGACGCTTGAATCTCGAATGCAGAGCGTGCCGGAGTGTAGTGCTTGAGCGAAAGTGTTGAAAGCGAATTGAGCGAATTGTGTTGAAGCCTTGGGGGTGAACCCCCTTTTATAGTCGACTCCTGGGCGCCTGTGTTGAAGGGGGCGCCTACACGTGGTCTCTCCTGCGCGAACTCCAATCCGCAGGCTCGGTCAGCGCTTATCCCCTTCATTGAGGCGCCTGAGCTGATTGGGGTGCATGTATGGACACATGCGCCTAGCTTGACTTGGTCCAAAAGCTTTCGTGGCAGTTTGCTTCGATGGTCTCGGGTTGGCCTTGCACTGGGGCACCTGTATCCTTACAAGCGCCTAGCCCAGTGTGGCGCCTCCTTCCAATGAGGCGCCTGAGCTGCAGAAACACAAACCCTTCGTTTCCTGCAACCAGGGTTTGTTCCAAAACACAAGAAGCAAACATACAATATATGTTAGACATTATTTACAGCCTTAGCTATCTTGGTTCTGACTTTGGGTCTCCCAAATGGAACCCTAGGTCGAATCGACGCCTAATGTTCCCTCTTACGGGGAATGCATCCTCACCTACTCCTCTCGGGAGAATTTACCTTTTTTGCCAACCGGCTCCTCCAGTTGGACATTTGCCCAGCTTCACTCACCAGGTCTTCGTGCCCAATCCGCGATCAGGTCTTCGTGCCCATCTTCACTCACCAGCTCTTCGGTGCCCAGCCCTCGACCAGGTCTTAGTGCCCAGCTTCACTCACCAGGTCTTAGTGCCTAGCTTCACTCAGGTCTTATTGGCCAACTTTAGGTCAAGACTTAGTTGCCCAGCCTGTGTCCAAGACTTAGTGCCCAATTCAATAAACCAGGACTTAGTGTCTAGTGTACCTAGGACATTCCTGCACACTTAATCAGCTTGTTAGATCACAACCAAATCTTAACTTCTGAACCCTTTGCCATTATCAAAACAAAGGTTTGACTTTGGTGCTTCCGGCACCGACAATCTCCCCCTTTTTGATTTATGGCATCACGGTTCAAAAAGTTAAGTTAAAATCATATTATAGTAATCTAACAATACTAACAATAGAATTTTATCTCCCCTTGAATTTCACATTCTCCCCCTGAAGTTTTCAATGTCACGCGGGTTTTGTAAATTTTCTAAGTGACTAAGTGTTTTTCGAAAATAAAGTAATTGTACTTAACCCCCTTTTATAGTCGACTCCTGGGTGCCTGTGTTGAAGGGGGTGCCTACACGTGGCCTCTCCTGCGCGAACTCCAATCCGCAGGCTCGGTCAGCGCTTATCCCCTTCATTGAGACGCCTGAGTTGACTGGGGTGCCTGTATGGACACAGGCGCCTAGATTGACTTAGTCTAAAGGCTTTCGTGGCAGTTTGCTTCGATGGTCTCGGGTTGGCCTTGCACTAGGGCGCCTGTATCCTTATAGGCACCTAGCCCAGTGAGGCACCTCCTTCCAATGAGGCGCCTGAGCTGCAGAAACACAGTCCCTTCGTTTCCTGCAACCAGGGTTAGTTCTAAAACACAAGAAGCAAACATACAATATATGTTAGATATTATTTACAGCTTTAGCTGTCTTGGTTCTGACTTTGGGTCTCTCAAATGGAACCCTAGGACGAACCGACACCTAATGTTCCCTCTTACGGGGAACGCGTCCTCACCTACTCCTCTCAGGAGAATTTACCTTTTTCGCCAACCGGCTCCTCCGGTTGGACTTTTGCCTAGCTTCACTCACCAGTTCTTCGTGCTCAATCCGCGATCAGGTCTTCGTGCCCAGCTTCACTCACCAGGTCTTCGGTGCCCAGCCCTCGACCAGGTCTTATGGCCCAGCTTCACTCACCAGGTCTTAGTGCCCAACTTCACTCACCAAGTCTTATTGCTCAACTTTAGGTCAGGACTTAGTTGCCCAGCCTATGACCAGGACTTAGTGCCCAATTCAATGAACCAGGACTTAGTGCCTAGTGTACCTAGGACTTTCCTGTTGAGGCAATCTGTGATCCGGAGTGATCATGAGTTTTGATGATTGGGCAAAGGGTTTAAGTTAGGTTTACCCTTGTGTTCTTATATGTGTATGTTGAGTGTGCAGGTTGTACAGGTTACACATATGGGCTTGGCTGGAAGGCCTCGGTACGGTGAAGGGTGGCATGGAGACAAGCTGGAGGCTTGTGTGCACCCGAGGGACCTTGGAGAGCAGGGACGATGAGCTGATGGGCGTGGACTTCGAGGCGTACGTGAAGGGTGGCATGGAGGCAAGCTTGAGGCTTGCGTGCGCATCCGAGGGACAAGGGCCGAAGATGAAGAGGGCGCGAAGCCAATAGTCGAGGCTGCGGATGAGGAGTCAGTCGAGTCATGAGAGTACGAGTGCAGTGTGATTGCACTCGGGAAATCCTAGGGTTTGAGTGCGGAGTGGAATGTACTCTGGAAGGGTAACCTTAGGTGGGTGAGTAGACCAGTCGACTGGCCTGGGGGCAGTCGACTGATGGAACTCACAGAAGGGTCTCAGCCTAGGACCGGTCGACTGCCCTTGAGGCAGTCGACTGGTAGGTGGCTGGTGAGTTGGCTGAGAATTCGAACGTTGGGATGCAACGGTCGAATTTCAGTGGCACCAGTCGACTGCCCTAGGGGCAGTCGACTGGTAGCGAGGGTTTCAGCCCGAGTCCTATTTAAAGAGGACTTCGCGGCGGCTGTTATTCTTGACGAAACTCACTTGGGTAAAGTCAGTTAGTAGTCTATTGTGATCAGAGAGCATCCGAAGTGTTGTGGTGAGGTTTCTCCTCCCACAAGGAGCAACAGATCTAGCCGGAGGTTATCCGGGGGCCGATCCACCGATGGATTCTTGGATTAGTCATCTGTTGGTGCAGGAAGCACCAGATCGAACCTTGTTTTGATATTGGCAAAGGATTCAAAGTTAAGGGTTATTTGTTGTCTAACAATGCTGCTTGAGAGTGCAGGAAACAAAGTCCTAGCGAAGGGCTGCTAGGCACCTGACGATGGGCTGTCAGGAAACCAAGTCCTAGCGAAGGGCTGCTGGGCAAAAAACCAAGTCTTGGCGAAGGGCTGCTGGGCAAAAACCAAGTCCTGGCGAAGGGCTGCTGGGCGAAACGCAAGACCTGGCGAAGGGCTGCTGGGCAAAAACCAAGTCCTGGCGAAGGGCTGCTAGGCGAAAACCAAGACCTGGCGAAGGGCTGCCGGGCAAAAGTCCAACTGGAGGATCCGGTTGGCACCAGGTAAATTCTCCCGAGAGGAGTAGGTGAGGACGCGTTCCCCTTGAGGGAACATTAGGCGTCGGTTCGACCTAGGGCTCCATTTTGGAGACCCAAAGTCAGAACCAAGACAGCCAAGGCTGTGTAAAATTAACTTAATAATTTCTATTTTGGACTAACCCTGGATGCAGGACCGAAGGACTGTGTTTCTGCAGCTCAGAGAGCCTCAAAGGAGTGAGGCAGTAGCTGAGCAGGGTGCCCCGGATGTTTCGGGCGCCCCAGAGTCAACCCAAAGTCAGCAGAGCAAGTAAAAGCCCCGACAGCAGCACATTTGGGGGCGCCTCGGATGTTTCGGGGGCCCCGCGCGCATCGGGCGCCCCGCGTGTCGCGGGCTCCCACTGTGCCACGCCACTGGCAGCTGCAGCAGCTCACCCTCGCGAAGAAGATGAAGCCTTGACCGGTCAACCCGGGCGCCCCGCGCGCGTCGGGCGCCCCGCGCGCGTCGGGCGCCCCGCGCGCGTCGGGCGCCTCAGTCAACTGTTATCCCGAAGTCGAAGCGATCAGTCACGACCGAGAGCACGCCGGATCACAAGCCACGTGGGGGGGGCGCCCCGAGCATCCCGGGCGCCCCCAGTCCTATATAAAGGACCCTCGACCCTCTTCTTCGGCAATCAAATTCTTCGGACACTTCCACGCTCTTCTGCTCTCGTACTTTGCTCCAGATACTGCCCAACTCGAGCCGACGACGTCCCGCTGCCCCGAAATCTTCGATCTAATCCGGACGTCGGTAAAAGAAGAGCATAATTCTTGTTATATAAGTTTACTGCACTTATTCTGTATTCAATAATTGTAAACTGGTTTACGAACTTATAGAATTGCCCGCAGAAAACGGTCAACGACCGTGGGCCTTGGAGTAGGAGTCGACCCAGGCTCCGAACCAAGTAAAAATCTTGGTGTTCGCATTGTCTGATTTTAATTATTCCGCTACGCAATTGCTCTTTACGAAATCCGAACGATTTGCGACATTCACCCCCCCTCTATCGCATCTCTCGATCCAACAAGTGGTATCAGAGCGGGGTTATTCAAAGTTGGTGCAACCACCACTTTGAAACTTTTTTTTCGGATTTTTTTTTCCGCTTTATTTTTCAAATAAATAATATCTGTGAGTGTATTTAAAATAATCAATTCTGAATTCTCATTTTCTCATCATAAGTCAGAATTGATAAAATAATCAATTTGTGAAAACTTGTCGTAAAATTTTTTATTATTATTTTAATATTTTTCCTCGAAATTCGTGCTATCTTAATTCGAGAAATTTTTTTTCCCTTACTTTTTCTTCATTAATCAAAATTGTTAAAATCAACATTTTCTAAAAATTTTATTATTATTTTAAATATTTTCCCTCGAAATTCGTGTAATATTTTTTGTTGCTCCCGCACTACTAATCCAAGACCAAGTCTTGGTACATCTCTTTTTTTTAATTATTGTGTGCAAGATTTAAACTAATGGCCAATCAAGAATGGAATAGTACCCGTCCACCACTCTTCTCCGGCAAGAACTTCAACTCTTGGAGAAGTCAAATGGAGTCGCTTCTAAAAGCCCACATGGACCTATGGCTAATCATCCAAACGGGATTTTCTTTTCCCGTAGAAGATGGAATGTCGATCGCTTGGGAGAAATTGGACGAACCAACTCTGAGAAAGATCGAGACTGATGCTAAGGCAACAGTAATCTTGCAATGTGGTCTAACCAACGAGCAACTCAAACTAGTAGGTCCATTCAGATGTGCTAGAGAAATATGGGAGAAATTGATCAATCTTCATCAAGAAATCTCAGATGAAGAAGAAGATCAGGTAAGTTATCTCGCACTCTCGGTCCAAGCACAGATAGCCGAGTCAGAGTCTGAACCTGAACCCAGAGTCGAAATCGAACCAGCAGAATCAGACAACGAACTGACTGAGATGGTAACCAATTTCAAATTCTTTTCTAAATTAGAATTAAATAATCAAGCTGATACTGCAATGGTCGAGGAAGGTATAACTTTTGCAGGGAAAACTCCAAGAGAACCACCAAAGAAGGAGCTTCAACCGGTACCCAAGTCCGACTCAGACACGGAATCAGAAGATGAATTTAGATCCGAGACAGCAACAATTAAGGGGGAGATTCCTAATAAGGAATCAAAAGGTAAAATTACAAATTTGAATTTTAAAAATCATATAATTTGTTACATATGCAGGGAGAGAGGGCACTACCAAACTAAGTGTCCTACCCGTAAGATTCAAACGATACCACCGACGGCAACAAAGAAACGAGCTCCAAAAGCACGAAAGAACAAGAGTCGCATTCAATGCTTCAAGTGTCAGGAGGTTGGGCATTACAAAGAAGAATGCACAGATAAACGTTACAAAGATCCAGGGCAACCAACCAAAATGGGTAACTGTAATTTACATCCAAATCCACTCTTTACCTTGAATACTGATAGATTAATTAATCTCCCTTGGTCAAATTCAGATATGGATGCATGCTTAGATAACTTGATGAAATCATGTACATTAGCAAAGTCAAAATTCAAAATATTAAGACAAGAAAATGAGACTTTGAAAATTAAAATTGATATACAAGAAAAACTGATTAATAATTTTGCAAACTTAGAAAATCCAGAAATTTCTCCTCACTGTGACATTATCTGAATTTTTGTTTTGGCTATTCATAAGACTAGATAGCTTAAGGACTTAACCAATTACTTGAAATTTGAAAACATAGTATTGGGAGGAGGTGAGATGATAGTACGTTGGGGAAACCAACTCTAATAAGATCAAGTCTACTTGGTCTCTTTAGACTGGTGAAACCAGCCGAAGCTGCCGATCCAAGACCCAAGCTAGTTAGACAAGAAAATGACCTAATTTAATTTGAAAATGAAATTTCATTAAAAGGCTTTGTCTAGGAAAGGGTGGATGATCCCATAAGGCTACGGCCAAAGAAGGCCTAGTGCCTCGCCAAGACCTGGAAGCCAATTTCTGAAATTCAAATTCAAATTATCTTTTGTCAAATTCGAATCTAACACAAATTTCAAATAATTATAGATTTTAATCTGTTTTCAAAATTAAATAACTTTTTTCAAAATAAATGAAAATTCCTTTTCAAAATTAATTTTTACCTTCAAACCTGTCTCACAAGAACTTTTAAGGCTAACTGTTTGAAAACCCTAGATTGGGTGAGACAGGAAAATTAAGTTCAAATTAAAATTTTTTTTATGTTGTGTTTTAATTCAGAGGATAATTCCAACATAGTCAAACCATGATTAACATAGTCAAACCTTAGTCAACTGAGTCAAACATGGTCAAACCTAGTCAACACTAAGGTCTTAGATAAAGTCAGTCTATGTCGGATACAGGGGGAGTTCTTCTTAATGCTTTTTAGATTTCTCAAAATCCTTATGCTTTAAAACTTATTTTCATCTCAAAAATAAGGCTTTCAAAAGTTGATTCAAAAGCCTTCGTATATTACTATCTATTTGAAAAATTATTATCATTTCAAAATGTTCTTCGAAAACTGTGTTATCATTCCAAATTGTGTTGAAAATTACTATACTCAAAATTATCTTCATTCCAGATTGAATTTTCTAAAATTATCTTCTTGAAAATTACTATACTCAAAACTATACTCTTTTGATTTTAATAAACCCTAAAAGACACAGAGGAAGGTCCATTTCATGATCCACTAGGACTCCTAGGAAGTGTCAAATTTAGGGGAAGTTTGATTCAAAAGAAGAATTTTTGAAATTTTTTTTGGTAATTATTTTAAAGTTATTAGATAATTCTTATAATTTAAATCAAACCCTAAAACTCAGAGGAAGATCACTTGTAGTCAACAAGCTTCCTAGGACTGGGTCAAGTTTAGGGGGAGATCAAATTAAAAGAATTGTTGAAAATTTTCAAAATATATGTTTTCATGCACTGCAAGTTTAAAATCCTTTTGAAAACATAAATAATTTTTCGTTCAAAATATTATTATTATTGTGGCCTATAAAATTGCTTTTGAAATAATATTTACTTGGGTTGGCGAATTTCCAGGACACTTAGGAAAATATCCTTGTAGTCAACAAGGTTTCCTAGGATTGTGTCAGACTGGAAAATAAACCAAGTCAAGCAAAATATTGTGTCTTCAAAAGGTCATACATTTTTTCAAAATGTACTAGCATATACTTTCAAAGTACTATCATTTTTTTTGAGATAGTATTTACTTGAATTGGAGAACTTTTCTAGGACACTTAGGGAAATGTCCTTGTAATCAACAAGGTTTCCTAGGATTGTGTCAGACTGGAAAAGAAACCTAGTCAAGTAAAATATTTTATTTTCAAAATGCATAATACTTTTCAAAAATTACTCATATCTTTCAAAGTCTAATATTTTTCTAAAAGTACTTATGTGTTTCAAATCGTAATTTATTTCAAAAGTACTTATGTCTTCAACAATGCATAATATCTTTCAAAAAGTACTAGTATATAATGTTTCCAAAAGTACAAATATTTTTCAAGGCAAAAGTGTTCTAAGTGCGTGAAGCTTTTAAAGATTTGCCTACAAATACATTTTTTTAAAAAATGGATTTAATCTAGAAATTTAAGTTTTTATGCCTTCAAAATTATTCTAAGTATCTTTTTGCTTTCAAAATTCATAGGCTCTGATACACAAACTAAGTACTTAATTTTCTTCAAAATCAATTTAAGTACTTGATTTTTTACTTAATTTTTTAAAATACAACTTAAGTACTTAAAATTTTTTTTTCCAATTACTTAACTATTTCATTCAAAAATTATTTCTCCTGACACTTAATTTTTTAAACTTCTCAAAAAGTACTTGCTTTATACTTGAAAATTATCTAAGTGTAAAAAGTTTTGAAAATATTTTTACTCTGTTTTTGAAATACTTTGTCAAAAACATGAAGCACTTAAAAAAAAACTCATAAATCCCTGTTAGATACCTTGTTCACCCATGCCTGTTTTTGATATATGTCAAAGGGGGAGGAAAGGTCAAAGTTAAGAGTTGTAAATACAAGTATTCAGGGTTTTAGGGGGAGTATGAAAAATAAATATTTTTTTCAACTCTACATTTATTCTATTCATAAATAGTTATACTTCATTGCTTAAACCTTTTGTGCTTAAACTGCTATCTTTTTCCTTAACTTTGAATTGTGTTGCCATAATCAAAAAGGGGGAGATTGTTGGTGCAGGAAGCACCAGATCAAACCTTGTTTTGATATTGGCAAAGGATTCAAAGTTAAGGGTTATTTGTTGTCTAACAATGCTGCTTGAGAGTGCAGGAAACAAAGTCCTAGCGAAGGGCTGCTAGGCACCTGACGATGGGCTGTCAGGAAACCAAGTCCTAGCGAAGGGCTGCTGGGCAAAAAACCAAGTCCTGGCGAAGGGCTGCTGGGCAAAAACCAAGTCCTGGCGAAGGGCTGCTTGGCGAAACGCAAGACCTGGCGAAGGGCTGCTGGGCAAAAACCAAGTCCTGGCGAAGGGCTGCTAGGCGAAAACCAAGACCTGGCGAAGGGCTGTCGGGCAAAAGTCCAACTGGAGGATCCGGTTGGCACCAGGTAAATTCTCCCGAGAGGAGTAGGTGAGGACGCGTTCCCCTTGAGGGAACATTATGTAGGACCGGTGCCGTCGATAGAGGGGGGGGGGGGTGAATATCGATCGTGAAAACTTTCGTAAATCTTTCGTAAGACTTCTGGACTCAGAGTGTTAGTGCAGCGGAAACATAAAAGTAAAACAAAAGAAAACAAAACAGGGGACACGGCAGGTTTATTTACTTGGTTCCCAACCCCCCAGGGTCAGTACATCCAAGGCCTATATACTCGGCGTTGAGTCCACTAATAGTCTCCTTTCCAGAATTTCCGGAGGCGGAGAAACCCGACTTACAGTGCAATATTACAAGCAATAATATAGAAAATGAATACTGTAAATTAATTGCAAACCAAACATAAAATATGAAGCTCGGCCGATCTGGACCTCCGAAGTGCCGCGCACTTCCTCCTGGAGCCTCCCGGTCGCAGAACCTCGTCTTTAGCACGTTGTCGTCAGTCGGAATGATCAGATTCGCAGTTAGGAAGTGTGTTCGAAGAAGAGGGGTCGAAGCCCCTTTTATAGCCCTCCTAGGGGCGCCCTGGTCGACGGGGGCGCCCCGGAAGACTCGGTCAACACTTATCCTTGCGCCTACCTCGCCGCGGGAGATAAGACTGTTGACTAGGGCGCCCCAAACATCCCGGGCGCCCTTCTGAGCGCTTATCTTCATTTAGAACGCGAAACAGCACAAACAGGGTTGACCCGGGCGCCCCGGATGTTCCGGGCGCCCCGGTTGACTCCTTTTGACTGCATCACGAAGCTGCTCTCTTAGCTCCCTGTTTAGCACTGACTGGGGGGCACCCCCCTTGCTGGGGGCGCCCCCAACACAGGGGCAGCACCCTGAATTAACACTGCAAGGCTTGCTTTGTCTCTGGTTCTTGTTACCTGCAAGATACACAAACACAAAGCATACATGCATGAAAAATGAAGCCTAAGGACATGGTTCTGACTTCGGATTTGCACAAAACCCTAGGTCGAACCGGCACGAGTTCCCACCCCAGGAACACGCCCTTCACCTACTCCTTTCAGGAGACGGTTGCCACCCAGTCCTTCAGGTGGACTTTTACTTAGCTTCCGATACTCCCGGACCTCGAGACGCCCAAACCCTGACCCGTCTCTACTCCTGTCCTTAGTCATCGCTCAGCTAAGTTGCTCAGTCCCTTGGACCAAGACTTTATTCCCCAGCAGCCCTTCGCCAGGTGCCTAGCAGCCCTTCGCTAGGTCTTCTATGCCTAGTAGTCCTTCACTAGGTGCCTAGCAGCCCTTCGCTAGGTCTTAGGGTTACGATACCTAGCAGCCCTTCACTAGGTGCCTAGCAGCCCTTCGCTAGGTCTTTTGGTTATGATACCTAGCATCCCTTCGCTAGGTGCCTAGCAGCCCGTTGCTAGGACTTGTTCCCCTGACATCCCTTCGTCAGGTGCCTAGCAGCCCTTCGCTAGGACTTATTTTCCTGACAACCCTTCGTCAGGTGCCTAGCAGCCCTTTGCTAGGTCTTATTTTCCTGACAACCCTTCGTCAGGTGCCTAGCAGCCCTTTGCTAGGTCTTTTCTTTCTGGCAGCCCTTCGCCAGAGCCTAGCGGCCCTTCGCTAGGTCTTAGGGTTTCCATGCCTAGCTTAACTAGGACTTTTCTCAGGCTTAGGTTACTTCTCCTTAGCTCCCCTTTGTCTGTTCAACATATTACTGACTTAAGTACATTGTCAAACATTAAAATACATAAAGGAGAACATCATTGATGCAACTTGCACCAACAATCTCCCCCTTTTTGATGTTTGACAATAACTTAAGTTAGATTGGTTTAAGGGGCTAATTTGCTATCCTTGGGATAAAAGGTATAGGTTTTTTTTTTTTTTTTTTTTTTTGGAGAGTAAAAACTATTCTAACTGAAAAAAAATCTAACTTAAGCATTCTCTCCCCCTTTGTCATGCATCAAAAAGATATAAACTTGCATCAACAATGAAAAACCTTTGAATTTTTGTTTTGAAAATACTTAGTGCAATTTTGTTTTTTTAAAAAAATTGCATAAATTTGAAAATACTCTAGGTTTAAAGTATAAGTACTTTGAAAAGATGATTTGTAAGGAGTGCAAGTACTTAAAAGATTATTTAAATCTCTTTTTGAAAGAATATAAGTATATTTTTTTTGAGAAATTAAGTACTTAACAATACATTTGAAAATATTTTTTTTTCAAAATTAAGAATATTGGTTTTGAAAGACATAAGTATTTTTTTTTGAAATTATTTTACTTGATTGAGTTTCTTTTCCAGTCTGACACCATCCTAGGAAACCTTGTTGACCACAAGGGTATTTCCTAAGTGTCTTGGAAAATAAATTTTTAAGAAAAATGATAATATTTCACAAAGTAAGTGCTGAAAAACTGTGTGAATTTTGAAGATCTAATATTTTACTTAACTTGGTCTATTTTCCAGTTTGACACTATCCTAGGAAACCTTGTTGACCACAAGGACATTTCCTAAGTGTCCTGGGAATTTTCCAACCTAAGTAAACATTATTTCAAAATAATTTCATAAGTCACACAACTTTTAACAAGTAGTATTTTGAAAAGCATAGATTTTTAGAATCTTAAAAGCATGTAATTGAATAATTCTTTTAATTTGACCTCCCCCTAAACTTGACTCAGTCCTGGGAAGCTTGTTGACCACAAGTACTCTTCCTTTGAGTCTTAAGGTGATTCAAATCAAAGGAATGTTCTAATAATTTTAAAAAATAGTTTAAGACTTTGAAAAAAAATATTTGACTCAGACTCCCCCTAAATCTGACACATCCTCGGAGTCCTTTTTAGATTATGAAGTGGACCTTCCTCTGTGTCTTTAGGGTTTATCAGAATCAAAAGAACAGGTAAACATTTGATTTTTGCAATAGGTAAAATCTTTGTCGAAGAGCCACAAGTGATAATGATTAAAGCATGATTTTCGAAAATATATTTTCAAATAATAGTAATGTTTTTAAAGTGCAGTTTGAAAAATATGAAAAGCACTCCCCCTGCATTAATGTCGTTTGACTCTATCTAAGTGCCCTAAGGAACTTTAGTGTTGTCCTAAGAGGCTTGTGTCTAGTTGCGTGAGTCAATCAATTTTTGGAAAACAATATACCTTTTTGAAAAATGTGTAATATATATAATCAATCAGACAAGCATGAATTCCATAAAAACATTATTATGTTAAAGCTCTATTTTGAAAAATATATTTTTAGGAAAATATTCTAACAATTTTGAAAAACAATTTTGAAAAATATTTTTCAATTCATTAGTCCTTAACATCTCACCCATTTTAGATGTATCAATACAACAAGCATGATTGCCTTATAGGTGTATTGTGAGATGCTTGAATCATTTTCCATTATTAAATCTAATTGAAATTTGTGTTAGATTCGAATTTGACAAAAGATAATTTGAATTTGTATTTCAGAAATTGGCTTCCAGGTCTTGGCGAGGCACTAGGCCTTCTTTGGCCGAAGCCTTATGGGATCATCCACCCTTTCCTTGACAAAGCCTTTTAATGAAATTTCATTTTCAAATTAAATTAGGTCATTTTCTGGTCTAACTAGCTTGGGTCTTGGATCGGTAGCTTCGGCTGGTTTCACCAGTCTAAAGAGACCAAGTAGACTTGATCTTATTAGAGTTGGTTTCCCCAACGTACTATCATCTCACCTCCTCCCAATACTATGTTGCCAAATTTCAATTATCTTTTTCTTATGACCTTTCTAAATTATGCATAAAAATTAAATATGAATGACATGTCATATATTTTAAAGGAAAATAGCAAATGCATGGCATGACAATTATGCATGAGTCAAACAAGTCAAGACATTTTATTTTTGTTTCTAGGAATGTATCAAATTCTCGATTTGATACATATCGTGTGAACCTGCGAATATGTCAACCCACTTTGACATATTTGATTTTATTGATTTAATTGTTGCGGTTTGGGTAAGGTTTTAGTTTGGTTCAGGTTTAAGTGATTTAAGATTGGATTAAAATTGAGTTAATTTGAATTTAATTAAATTAAAGTTGAGTTAATTTGAATTTAATTGAAAAGTGAATTAATTTGAATTATTTGAATTTAGTTGAATTAATTTGATTAATTAAGGTTTAATTGGTTTAATTGAATTAATTAAGATTTATCTGAATTAATTAAGATTTAATTTAATTTAATTTAATTAAGATTTATTTTGAATTTAATTAAGATTTAATTTGAATTTAATTAAATTAAGATTTATTTTGAATTTAATTAAGATTTAATTTAAATTTAATTAAATTAAGATTTATTTTGAATTTAATTAAGATTTAATTTGAATTTAATTAAGATTTAATTTAATTTAATTAAGATTTAATTTAATTTAATTAAGATTTAATTTGAATTTAATTAAGATTTAATTTAATTTAATTAAGATTTAATTTAATTTAATTAAGATTTAATTTTAATTAATTCGAAGATAATTAAGGTTTAATTTAAGTTTTAATTAGGATTTAATTTGAATTAATTAAGGTTTAATTTAAGTTTTAATTAGGATTTAATTTGAATTAATTCGAAGATAATTAAGTTTTAATTTAAGTTTTAATTAGGATTTAATTTGAATTAATTAAGGTTTAATTTAAGTTTTAATTAGGACCGGTGCCGTCGATAGAGGGGGGGGGTGAATATCGATCGTGAAAACTTTCGTAAATCTTTCGTAAGACTTCTGGACTCAGAGTGTTAGTGCAGCGGAAACATAAAAGTAAAACAAAAGAAAACAAAACAGGGGACACGGCAGGTTTATTTACTTGGTTCCCAACCCCCCAGGGTCAGTACGTCCAAGGCCTATGTACTCGGCGTTGAGTCCACTAATAGTCTCCTTTCCGGAATTTCCGGAGGCGGAGAAACCCGACTTACAGTGCAATATTACAAGCAATAATATAGAAAATGAATACTGTAAATTAATTGCAAACCAAACATAAAATATGAAGCTCGGCCGATCTGGACCTCCGAAGTGCCGCGCACTTCCTCCTGGAGCCTCCCGGTCGCAGAACCTCATCTTTAGCACGTTGTCGTCAGTCGGAATGATCAGATTCGCAGTTAGGAAGTGTGTTCGAAGAAGAGGGGTCGAAGCCCCTTTTATAGCCCTCCTAGGGGCGCCCTGGTCGACGGGGGCGCCCCGGAAGACTCGGTCAACACTTATCCTTGCGCCTACCTCGCCGCGGGAGATAAGACTGTTGACTAGGGCGCCCCGAACATCTCGGGCGCCCTTCTGAGCGCTTATCTTCATTTAGAACGCGAAACAGCACAAACAGGGTTGACCCGGGCGCCCCGGATGTTCCGGGCGCCCCGGTTGACTCCTTTTGACTGCATCACGAAGCTGCTCTCTTAGCTCCCTGTTTAGCACTGACTGGGGGGCGCCCCCCTTGCTGGGGGCGCCCCCAACACAGGGGCAGCACCCTGAATTAACACTGCAAGGCTTGCTTTGTCTCTGGTTCTTGTTACCTGCAAGATACACAAACACAAAGCATACATGCATGAAAAATGAAGCCTAAGGACATGGTTCTGACTTCGGATTTGCACAAAACCCTAGGTCGAACCGGCACGAGTTCCCACCCCCAGGAACACGCCCTTCACCTACTCCTTTCAGGAGACGGTTGCCACCCAGTCCTTCAGGTGGACTTTTACTTAGCTTCCGATACTCCCGGACCTCGAGACGCCCAAACCCTGACCCGTCTCTACTCCTGTCCTTAGTCATCGCTCAGCTAAGTTGCTCAGTCCCTTGGACCAAGACTTTATTCCCCAGCAGCCCTTCGCCAGGTGCCTAGCAGCCCTTCGCTAGGTCTTCTATGCCTAGTAGTCCTTCACTAGGTGCCTAGCAGCCCTTCGCTAGGTCTTAGGGTTACGATACCTAGCAGCCCTTCACTAGGTGCCTAGCAGCCCTTCGCTAGGTCTTTTGGTTATGATACCTAGCATCCCTTCGCTAGGTGCCTAGCAGCCCGTTGCTAGGACTTGTTCCCCTGACATCCCTTCGTCAGGTGCCTAGCAGCCCTTCGCTAGGACTTATTTTCCTGACAACCCTTCGTCAGGTGCCTAGCAGCCCTTTGCTAGGTCTTTTCTTTCTGGCAGCCCTTCGCCAGAGCCTAGCGGCCCTTCGCTAGGTCTTAGGGTTTCCATGCCTATCTTAACTAGGACTTTTCTCAGGCTTAGGTTACTTCTCCTTAGCTCCCCTTTGTCTGTTCAACATATTACTGACTTAAGTACATTGTCAAACATTAAAACACATAAAGGAGAACATCATTGATGCAACTTGCACCAACACATTAGGCGTCGGTTCGACCTAGGGCACCATTTTGGAGACCCAAAGTCAGAACCAAGACAGCCAAGGCTGTGTAAAATTAACTTATTAATTGCTATTTTGGACTAACCCTGGATGCAGGACCGAAGGACTGTGTTTCTGCAGCTCAGAGAGCCTCAAAGGAGTGAGGCAGTAGCTGAGCAGGGCGCCCCGGATGTTTCGGGCGCCCCAGAGTCAACCCAAAGTCAGCAGAGCAAGTAAAAGCCCCGACAGCAGCACATTTGGGGGCGCCCCGGATGTTTCGGGCGCCCCGCGCGCATCGGGCGCCCCGCGTGTCGCGGGCGCCCACTGTGCCACGCCACTGGCAGCTGCAGCAGCTCACCCTCGCGAAGAAGATGAAGCCTTGACCGGTCATCCCGGGCGCCCTGCGCGCGTCGGGCGCCCTGCGCGCGTCGGGCGCCCTGCGCGCGTCGGGCGCCTCAGTCAACTGTTATCCCGAAGTCGAAGCGATCAGTCACGACCGAGAGCACGCCGGATCACAAGCCACGTGGGGGGGCGCCCCGAGCATCCCGGGCGCCCCCAGTCCTATATAAAGGACCCTCGACCCTCTTCTTCAGAAATCAAATTCTTCGGACACTTCCACGCTCTTCTGCTCTTGTACTTTGCTCCAGATATTGCCCAACTCGAGCTGACGACGTCCCGCTGCCCCGAAATCTTCGATCTAATCCGGACGTCGGTAAAAGAAGAGCATAATTCTTGTTATATAAGTTTACTGCACTTATTCTGTATTCAATAATTGTAAACTGGTTTACGAACTTATAGAATTGCCCGCAGAAAACGGTCAACGACCGTGGGCCTTGGAGTAGGAGTCGACCCAGGCTCCGAACCAAGTAAAAATCTTGGTGTTCGCATTGTCTGATTTTAATTATTCCGCTACGCAATTGCTCTTTACGAAATTCGAACGATTTGCGACATTCACCCCCCCCTCTATCGCATCTCTCGATCCAACATCACCCATCTGGGATGGATACCAAGTAAATCAGGTTGTTAGCATTGTTTATTTTACTTTGCATATTATTGTTTCTGCTGCGCTAACAACTTTGTAGAGAAACGAACGAGAAAGTGCTATTCACCCCCCCTCTAGCACACCGAAAGCGATCCATCATTTCCTGCACACTTAATCATCTTGTTAGATCACAACCAAATCTTAACTTCTGAACCCTTTGCCATTATCAAAATAAAGGTTTGACTTTGGTGCTTCCGGCACCAACAAATTATTCATCCATGCATGCTAGAATTAATGAAAAGTGCTTGCTTGTGCATAATCATGATTTTAAGTATAATGATAGGAATAGGGTTAACAAGGTAGATCAAAACCCTAGGAAGGTCATACATCATGATGAATCTAAGACCACTAGACCTAAGGATCAAGGCAAAAATCCTAAGAAGGGGAGGCATATGCCTAGAAAGATGGGTAGGTCTAGGAATGTCCAAAATGGACATGTGGATTCTAGGGTTAAAAGTCTAGAAAGGAAAAATCAAGCCTTGAGGACAAGACTTGATAAATTGGAAAAGACCCTAAAAAGATTCATGGTTGGATCTAAGGGTTTAGATATGGTGTTGGGTAGTCTAAAACCCAACTATGATAGATCGGAGTTGGGATACCGGTCTAAGGTCTTCAATGCCAATGGAGAAAGAAGTATGCTAAGGTAGCATATAATTATGGTAAGAAGGAGAGGACCAAAAATGGCAAGGGGGTGCCATTTGAAGGTAAAAAGAATGACTTAACCAAGGACAAGGTGTCTAAGGTTAAGAAGGATAAGTTTGTAGGCCAGGAATCATCGGTGGCACACCGGTGTGGTCTAGTGTGGATTGAGTCACCTACGGAGGTGGCTAGGGCTAAGAGCTCAAGGGGGAGCTCTAGGAGCCTTTGGGATCCATGGTAAATGGATCTCAAGAGATGTTCTTTTTAGGAAGTCTAGGTGGACTAGGAAATGTGCCAAAGGGTTTGGAAGACTAAGGTGAGTCTTAATCCTAGGGAATTGGCACATTAGAAGAAGAATTATGGAGAAAAAGATGAAAATGATGTTATATTTGATTAAAATTAAGGTTTAATGTGGAAATGCCATATAACTCAGCGATAAAAATATGTTATGATCAGAAATGAGAAGATATATCAAGGAGAGGCCTAAATTAGGACTTTTGGATAGACTTAAATGATACAATTTAGAAAGGATTGAATTTCGTGCCAATCTTGGGATCCGGATTAGACTTGTTTGAAAATATATTTTTCCCAAGTAGACATAGGCTCCACAAATCTCATCACGAAATTTCTGATTTTTTGGAGATTTTTGGAATTAATTAGGCATTTCTGAAATTAGGCTGAAAACTTGAAATTCAGGTATCAGTCGACTGGTAAAGAACCAGTCGATTGATCCAGGGTGAATTCAGAACTGGGAACCTTTTGTTTGTTTTGCCAGTCGACTGCCCCAGGGGCAGTCGACTGATCCGAAGGATTATGTAGAAAAGGCATGTTGGATAATAAGAACTTGTAAAATTGGAAGCCTAAGAAAGGGTCACATTACTTTATGAGATTGTATGTCATGGGTTGATACTATATGGTTTAAAGTTCATAGATTATTATTGGATGATGGGATATGGCCTTAAATTAAAATCCTTCGTTATGATTTCATATTCTTTGAATCAAGATCTGCCTCGTGATTTAATGATTGATTTTATGGAATAAGGTCTTATTGATATCACGAAATTTAAGGAGGATTGATGAGTGCTTAAGATTCATTGGATGATATTGAATGATAAGCTCTTGATGCATATGAAAGTTTCCCATATGTATCTAGGATTACGAGATAAAAAGGGGAGAGTTAAGGACAATTCCATGTGTCAAATTATAATAGTTAGTCTTGGCAAACACATGGAATTATAGATAGATTTCAAAGTTGATACAAATGACCATTTTTGAGGAAATTAAAGGATGTACCAATAGTCAAGCACATTTGATATTTTTCATGGAACCATATATTTCTAGGGTAAAGTATATCCTAGCAAATGTGCTTGCAAATTTTAAGATTTTTTCAGGTTTTCTAGGATTTTCTAGAAGGTTCTAGGGTAGAAAACTTGGGTTGTTGAGTTAGAATTAACTTGGCAAAGGAATGGATGATGTTAAGTTGGGTAGAACTTAACTCTGTGTTATTGTGTTAAGTTGGGTAGAACTTAACATTGGTAAATTGAAAATTGGGAGAAGGCATAGGTTAAGGGGGAGGTTGCCTCTTGTCTGCCTTCATTTTCATAGGAAGTTTTGGATTTTTGTGTAAACTTAGGAATGATGATAGATACATTGTTGAATGTATTTTTCCCAAGTAGGCATGGGTACCACCAACTTCTCCACAAAATTTGGGAATTCTTAGAGATTTGTGGAATTTCTGGCGCATTTCTGAATTTGGCTAGAAAAGCTGAAATTCTGATTTTCAGAGCATCAGTCGACTGCCCTGGGGGGTAGTCGACTGGTCTTGGCTAGATTTGGTATCCAGCAGCTGATTGGTGTACAAATGATGTAAAACAAGTGTATGGGGGGGTTAGTACACTATGTTTAGGATCATTAGGGGTTAAAAGATCCAATAATTGGGATATTGTTGGAGTCTTTTTGATGTTAGGCAAAGGGGGAGAAGTGCTGGGTTTAATTTGGGAAGCCAAACACGCCTTTGCAAGAAATCCTAGGTCTAGGGGGAGACTAGGCAAAGGGGGAGCATTGTTGCTCCATTATTGGCGTAAGGGGAACCTTGGAGAGGTTCTTAAAAAAGCTTTTGTAAGTCCAATGTAGGGGAAGCTTTGGAGAAGCTTTAAAAAGCCCGTTTTAGTAAAAAGTCCAAACTTGGGAAGTTAGGTGTGGGGATGCCTTGGAATAGGATCCATGATTGTTTGCATTGCATAAACATTGGCGGTGTAAGTCCAAGATGGAGTCTTGGTAACGTAAGTCCAAATGATTGTTTAGCATTGTTATTGCTATTTATTGCTATTTGTTTTCCCTAACATAAACGTATTGCCAAACATTAAAAAGGGGGAGATTGTTGAGGCAATCTATGGTCCGGAGTGACCATGAGTTTTGATGTTTGGGCAAAGAGTTTAAGTAAGGTTTACCCTTGTGATCTAATATGTGTATGTGAGTGTGCATGCTACATATATTGACTTAGCTGGAGGGCTTCGGTATGGTGAAGGGTGACATGGAGACAAGTGGAGGCTTGTGTGCACCCGAGGGACCTTGGTATTGCAGGGATTATAAGCCGAGGGGCGCGGACTTCAAGGCGTACATAAAGGATGGCATGGAGACAAGTTGGAGGCTTGTGTGCATCCGAGGGACGAGGGCCGAAGACAAAGAGGCCGCGAAGGCAATAGTCAAGGCTATTGGTGAAGAGTCAGCTAGGTCATGAAGGGACGAGAGCCGAGGGAGAAAGACTCCAAGTGCAAGTCGGGAAGTGGACTTCAAGGGCACACGTGAAGGGTGGCATGGAGGCAAGCTAAGGGACGGCTTGTGTGCACATCTGAGGGACGATAGCTAGTGGAAGAAGACTTCAAGGGGCAAGCCAAGGGAGTGTACCTGAAGGCACATGTGGAGGAGGGTCTTCGGAGTGAGTAGGAGTGTGTTTGTAAGCTGGGCAGTCGACTGTTATAGTCGACTGGGGATATAACAGTCGACTGCCAGTGAACACAGAAACTCACAGAAGGTTTCCGACCCTGGACCAGTCGACTGCTCTAGGAGCAGTCGACTGGTGAGTCGCCAGAATTCAAACATTGGGCTGTCAACGGTCGAATCTGAGTGGGGGCAGTCGACTGCCCTGGGAGCAGTCGACTGTCAGCGTGAGTTACAGCTTAGAGTTCTATTTAAGAGAACTCGGTTTGGGCTGGGAGCTCTTGACGAAACAAGCTTGGTTAAGACTTGTTAATAGTCTCAGGTGCTTAGAGGTGTACTCAAGGTTGTGGCGAGGTTTCTTCACCCACAAGGAGCTACGCGAGCTAGCCGGAGGGCATCCGGGGAGTGATCCGCCGAAGGATCGAGGGATCGTTCACCTCACGGACTGTCGTGGATTAGGAGTCTTCATCTCCGAACCACGTAAATATGTTTGTTAGTGTTGTTTGATTATATTTTTATTGTATTTCCGCTTGCGCACTAACAATGTAGGAAGAACGAGCCGAAAATTGCTATTCACCCCCTAACTAGGCGTAACGATCTAACAGGGCATACAGTGTATTTGGTGATATTGTTGTATTTGATACGACATATAACACCAATAAATATGACTTAATATTTGTACCATTTGTGGGAGTTAATCATCATCATCAGACTATTATTTTTGGGTGCAAGTTTCTAAGTGATGAGAAAACTGATTCCTTTGTTTGGTTGCTTAACAAATTCATAGAAGTCATGCCTAAAGAAGCACCAAATGTTATAATCATTGATCAGGATCCTGCTATGGCAAAAGTCATTGCACAAATTTTCCCTCAAACAGTGCATCAATATTGTTTGTAGAACATACTGAATAAATTCCCAGAAAAATTACCTCTTTTGACTTTTCGAGACTACTATCAAAGCCTAAAGAATGTCATTGCAAATTCTACAACACTTGATGATTTTGAGAAGTCATGGGAAGAGACTATTAAGTGTGCTAATTTAGAGAACAATGATTGGTTGTCCTTGATGTATGAATTACTACATAAATGGGTGTCAGTATATTTTAGCAATGTATTTTGTGCTGGAATGACTAGTAGCCAAAGATCTGAAGGCTTACATGCATTTTTTAAAAGATATGTCTCAAATAACAATTCATTGATTGATTTTATCACCCATTTTAATAAATCACTGAGACATCAAAGACATAATGAATTAGTTGTGGACCATATTGATATGAATGAGATTCCTAAAATTTAGACAATTTTTCCAATGGAAACCCAAATGGTTAAGCTGCACACAAAAAAAAATGACTGGAGTTTCAAAGTGAAATGAGCGAGAGTCATGGTTATTATGTGCAATCGATATTTACATGAGTTGACTCAGTGGTTTATCATATGATGAAATTAATAGTTTTTCTTCCTCCAAACTAAGGGTGCTCACACATGACAAACAAAAGGATTTCATTTCGTGTAGTTGCACGAAATTTGAGTTTGAGGGGATTCCATGCAGGCATATGTTAGCTTTTTTTCGCATCAACCAAGTGTTTTATATGCCTGATAAATATATACTCAAAAGATGGACACGAGATGCAAAAGTTATAGTAATATATGCTTTGGGAGAGCAAAATGTGATCAATGATCCAGATCAAGAAAAGTTGTTAATGTCGAGACACTCGAGGTTATCCTATAAAGCTTCAGTATTAGTTGATGATGCATCATTGACTGATAAGGGGACAACCTTCTTGGATGAGCAATTTGATTGTATCTACAAGAAACTTCAAGAGATGAAAATTAGTAGAACATGCAGTGAAAAAAGTCAAAGGAGGAAATCCATGGATGAGGGCCTTGGTAATCTTGATCCTTCTTCAGTCAGAACAAAAGGATGTGGGAAGAGATTCAAATCATCGAAGGAGAAATTAATATCAAATTCTAGATTATGTCATGGATGTGAACATCGAGGAGTATCACATGACATGCGTAATTGTCCAAATTTGCAACAAGGGTATGTGTGCAATAAGAATTCATATCTATTATAATTTTACTTGCATATACAAACTTATTTGATTACATTTTGTAAATATGTTAATGTGTTAATCATTAGATCAATTGAAGATAATAATTTTAACAATGTTGACACATATGAACCAGATTTGGCATCTGTAGCAGGTATTGTCATAGTTTTAATTTATTAAATTATAGTGTTTCATTGAGAAAATACAATCAATAATTGGCTTTATTGTTGCAGGTGTTGGTGCTTGGATGGCTAGAGAGGGGGGGGGTGAATGTAGCCAGACACAAAACTCTTGCTCTCTTTGAACTCTTCTGCACTTAGGTTAGCAGCAGCAGCGGAAACAAAGCATATACAGAGAAACAAACTTAACAGAAATGCAGAACGGAGAATACAAACCAAAGACGCTAACACCTCGATGTACAAGGCTCGAGGATAACTTGCCCCTACTCCTTGGCGTGCCCGTGAGGTGGGTGATCCCTTGATCATCGACAGATCAAGCCCCAGGTGACCCCAGATATAACAGCGCCTCCTTCTCAGTGGAGAAACCTCTCCACAATTGCCTCAAGATGATATAAGATTAAGTGCACTCGACAATGAGAAGGATTGCTCACAAAGATGTAACAAGAACACTCAAGCACAAAGCAACATAGAGCACACACACAGCCTAGCCAAAACTTCCCAAGTTTTCTGTCTGTTCATCGCTTTCGCTCCTCTGCTTCCAGCTTTGTCTTAAGTCTCTTCTCCTCGTCGCCAAGCTTCGTCAGCATCCCCTGAGCATAGCCTGAACCCACTGACCTCCCTGAGCACTCAGTCCACTGAAGACCTCTTCAGCTGAGCCTCCGTCAGTCGCCAGCCGCGCCTCAAAAGCCGTTGAAACCTGAGAAGAGAAAACATCCAAACCTGACGTGAAGAAAGTCTCCAGTTGACCCTCCTCCTTTGTTTGCGTCATCCTCCATTACCTGCAACCTCATAAAACGCTTAGCAAAGCATATCACTGTTGATGCAGTCTGATCCTGATTGTTGTTTTGGTGTTGACAATGATTTAAGTTTTGATTTAAGTTTGGTTGAACGAATTGGGATTAAGTCCTAGTCGGGGACTGGGCACAAAGTCCTAATCTGGAGGGTTAGGTGCGGAAAATCCTAGCTTGGAGGGCTAGGTGTGGAAAAGTCCTGGCTTGGAGGGTCAGGTCCTAGCCTGGAGGGCTAGGTTGGATGAAATCCCGGTCAGTGAAGTCGGGTCCTGGTGAGTGAAGCCAGGTGATGGAAATCCCGGTGAGTGAAGCCGGGTCCGGGTGAGTGAAGCCAGGTGATGAAAATCCCGGTGAGTGAAGCCGGGTCCTGGTGAGTGAAGCCAGGTGATTGAAATCCTAGTGAGTGAAGCTAGGTTGAAATCCTGGTGAGTGAAGCCGGGTCTCGGTGAGTGAAGCCGGGTGACCGAAACCCTGGTGAGTGAAGCCAGGTCCTAGCCTGGAGGGCTAGGTTGAAGTCCCAGTGAGTGAAGCTGGGCATGACACGAGTTAGAGAAAGGCTGGAGGCTTGTTCTCGTGACTTAGAGTGCATTTGGGCTTGCCTGGATCGGTCTGGTGACCGATCAGGAAAGTTGGCACGGTGTTCCTTCGTGGATCGGTCTGGTGACCAATCCAGCAATGGCTGATCGGTCTGGTGACCGATCAGGGAGCATACAGTTCACCTGCTGCTCTACTCCGGATCGGTCCGGTGACCTATCAGGGAGCATTCAGTAGGTTTTGGGGACCTTACTGATCTGCTCCTGATCGGTCTGGTGACCGATCAGGGATACTATTCAGATTGGTTTAGTGAACGATCATTTGTCGCAAGGTTCTCACTATAACCGATCAGGATGACTCCTGATTGGTCAGGAAGCAGCCTGATCGGTCTGGTGACCGATCAGGCTGGAGCCTGATTGGTCTAGGGACCGATCTGGAGTGTGCAGCAGACTGCTGGATAGGTCTGGGGACCAATCAGGAGTGTGCAGAAGACTGCTGGATCGGTCTGGTGACCAATCAGGGTCCTTCCTGATCGGTCTGGTGACCGATCAGGAGCAGAACTTTAAATCAAATATGCTGTTAGAAGCTCTGATCGCGACTGTTTTCTCTGTCGATTCTCTGATACATTGCTGATTATGTTTGATATGAGTTGCTACGCTTCTATTGGAGTGTGCAGGCTTTACAGGGATGATTCAAACATTGGAGGAGAGTCAATGGGAGGCTTTCCTTGGAGCAGGCTTGGCTGTTTCCTTGTTTCAGGTCTCAACGGCGTCTGGAGAGCAGCTGGCAACTAACGGAGGCTCAGCTGGAGAGGGTCTTCAGTGGACTGAGTGCTCAGGGAGTCAGGGGGTCAGGCTGTTGCTTCATTGGATGCTGATAGAGAGCTTGGTGATGGGGGCAGAGGCTTAAGACGAGGCTGGAAGCAGAGGAGCGATAAGAAGGAAAGACAGAAAAAACGAGTAAAATTTTTCGCTGTGGTGTTGTGCTCTCTATTGCTTTGTGCTTGAGCGATCTTGTTGCATTCCTGTGAGATATTTGTGAGTGTTCCTTCTTGTGTGATCTCTTGTACTCAAGTTCAATCATCTGTGAGATATGTGGAGAGGTTTCTCCACTGAGAAGGAGGCTCTATCTTATCCAGTGTTCACCGGGGCTTGATCTGCCGACGATCAAGGGATCGCCCACCTCACGGGCACGCCAAGGAGTAGGGGCAAGTTATCCCCGAACCTTGTAAACGATCCTTGTTAGCGTTTTGGTTTGTCTTTAGTTTCTGCACTTTGTTTTTGCTATTATACTATGTATTTCTTCCGCTGTGACTAATCTTCAAGTGCAGAAGTTCAAAAGTGCAAGAATTAGTGTCTGGCTATATTCACCCCTCCCTTCTCTAGCCATCCGAGTTCCAACAAGTGGTATCAGAGCTTGGGGCTCTACTTCAACGGCTTAACATCCAAGAGCTAACAAAGATGGCCATGGGAAGAGAAGGGTTTAGCACCAGGCGGCCTCCACTCTTCGACGACGCTGATTTTCCATACTGGAGGTTGAAGATGGAGTTTTACCTCAAAACCAACCTCGGCATGTGGTTTGCTGTCAAGGAAGGTTTTTCCACTCCTAAAGATGCTGAGGGAAAAGAGATGGACTTCTCAAGTTGGTCAGCAGATCAAATCCGAAGAGGTGAAGCCGATGCGAAAGCGGTGGTAACTTTGCAATGCGGGTTGACCAAGGACCAACTAATCAAGGTTGGTCCCTTCACAAGTGCTAAAGATCTTTGGAACAAAGTCATCAAGCTCCATGAAGGAACCCAAGACACCCGGATTGCCAAGAAGGACCTCCTTCTCAGCCAACTCCAAAATTTGTCCATGAAAGAGGAAGAAACTGTAAGTATACTTCATGGTCGGTTTAAAGAGATACTTCATAAGTACCATTTTATTGATTATTTTAGTTGCTAAAATCCATGTTTGACCCATGTTTTACTTGCTTAATTGTGAATTTACCCTAGGTTCTAGAAATTCTTGCTATTTTGGACTTAATTGCAAATTTATGCATATTTGGATTATTTGGCCACTGAATTTTTGATCTATTTTTGCAGGCTTGAAAAGATCATGGACATAGGGCATACTGGGTCAAACTTGAGTCGGAAGTGGACCCGGACCGAGTTATCAAGCTTCGGATTAATCTGGGCCGTTCGATTCAAAAGCGGCTAGATCTGAGCCATCTGGGACCATCTGAAGCAATCCGAGCTAGGGTTAGGGCTGATCAAGCACTCTGATCAAGATCTGAAGGTTTCATCCCAATCAGAGCTCATTCAACTGTTGGATCAAGCTCAGAGGGTTCTAGATCGTCCATTCAAAGATTAGGTTGATCTGGACCATCCGTTGCACATCTAGAGGATCCGAGCTACCAACAGGCAGATCCTGACCTCTGATCATCATCATCAAAGTTTGGATTAAATCAGAGCAAGATCAGCCATTGGATTTCCTCAAATTAATCTGAGTCGTCCAATGCTAAGTACTTAATCAAATTCTCCACAGCCTTCAGCCTCGTCGCGTCTCCGCCGCACTGTTCTTCCTCTTCGCATGTTCTTCATCTTTTCCGCTAGTTTCTTCAATCCAAGGGGCGCGACCACCTCATTTCTAAATTTAGATCAAGTTCGAGGTCACCGGGGAGAGTAATCCATGGAGGTTTCAGCTCGGAATTGGGCAAGAACAGAGCTGAGTGAGGGATTCCTCAGCTCTGCATTTGGTTGCTTCGATTTTGGTTTTGTCCAATTCTACATCAATCCAAGCTATCCAGAGGGGTTCCCTGGAGTGCTGGGATCATTCCCGCACCTTCAGTTCAATCAGATAAGGCTGAATTGAAGAAATCGATTGGGATTTCCATCTTGAACAGAGTTTGAGCAGGAATGGATCGCAGATTCAGTTCCCCAGTGAATTGCTGAGCTTAGGGGTTCTAGGCCAGCCCTTGCATGACGAACAAGGAGACCTTGAGCTAAGGGAGGATTGAGGAGTAGTTTCATTAGTTAATTTCTTTGTTTTAGCTGTAATGTTAATTCTGCCGCAACTTTTCTGTTACTGTCTTTTGCATCAGCTACCTTAGTTTTAGTTTTTGAATTGTTTTTGCAGTAGTTAAGTTTCAATTCTGCAGGTAGATGGCTAAGGAGTTTGTTTAGTGCACATTTGCTTTTAATTCTAGTTTAATTGTTGCTTAATCCTTACGTATCAGTCTACCCCCTGTTACAGCTGCGTATCAGCTTTCTTCTCTGCAATTTCTTTTAGCTTCTGAATGCTTCAGTTTATTTCACTTTTAGTATGTTAATTTGGTTGATCTAAGTTTGTTTCGCTTTGTAGCTTCATTTCTGAGTTTTGTTCAGCTGAATTTCTGCACACCATTTCTAAATCTCTGCTTTGTTTCTGCCATTTGATCGATTCTGAATTTCTGCACTTCTCAGCTTGCTATTTCTGCTAGTTAACTCGATCTCTGCTAGTTGTATCAGTTGAGCTTCTCATTGGAGTTTTATTGCATCTGAATTCAATCGTCATGTTTGATTCTTACATCCAAATGGCTGCTGCAATTCATTTCTGCATATAGGATCTGAATTCTTCACTGAAATCCTGAATTCGATCCTTTTATTTGTATCAAGTTAGTTAAGTTTTACTTCCTGAATTCATCTTGTAGCTGGTTGCATTTCAAAAGCCCTTGGTATCAATTCATGCATTTGGTTTCAGCAGAATTTCTACTTATCAGTGTCTAATCCAGCAAGTTTTCAGTTTCAGTTGCTGTCAATTGTTTTGGTTTAAGCTGCCGAAATTTCAATTTTATTTAATTCTGCATAGCAGTCTTGGGTCTGAACTCTTGTTTTGTTTTTGAATTCGGAATTCAATTTGTTTGCTTCAAATTCATTCTCTTTACAACAGTTTATAAGCTTGCATTTAGTTCAACTTTTGGCACATAAGTTCCTTCCTCTTCGTATCAAGTTATTGCCATTTCTCCACCTTGTATCAAGAAAAGTTTTGGCAGTGATAGGTGCCAAATTAAGTACAATTTTCAGTGTGTTAGTGAGCTGGGAGACAGTTTGTTTCATGTATGGCTTGTGTTTGAAATTCAACTTCCATTTCGGCATTAATAGCAAATTTCAACTTTGCAATTAGGCTTTAAGTGTTTGGCATTAGCTGTAATCGAAAATTTCAGCCTTGTTTTAATTCATTTGCTTAGCATTTGGTTGCCATTAAATTCAGATTTGTTCCCCAAATTTAGTTAAGTTGCCTTGGTTGAGTAGCTTATCATTGGTTGAATCATTAAATGCCATCACTTGTTTAGTCATGAGTTAAGTTTTCTTTCTTTTCATTTCATTTTCATTCCTAATTGCAACCCAAACCCAAATCACATTCGAAACCCAAAATTCATAAACGACACATAACTCAAGCTCGAATCACAGAACATCAACTAGCCCTAGGAAAAATACGACCTGTGGCCCCTTTACTACGTTTTCATTCCATGATTGCAAAAAGGGTTTCCAGCATTTATAAATATCTAAATTTGAGACCCACACATTTGTGACACCTAGTTCGGGTCCATCAATACTCAACGGTCTCCACTCCATCAATGAAAAGGTAGAAAACCGAGACTTAGTAAGGTATATTCTCAAAGCCTTCCCTAGGAATGCCTAGTGGACATCCATGGTGGATGCCTACAAGGTTTCCAAGGATTTATCTTTTGTTAAGTTAGAAGATCTATTTTGTGAAATGGAACTACATGAGATCTCTAACAAAAGTTCAAAAGAGAAAGGTATTGCTTTAGTGGTAGGTGACAACAAGAAGAAGAAGAAGGGGAAGAAGAAGGAGAAGGAAGTTTCTTCATCTTCATCCTCATATGAGTCCGAGTCCGAGGAGGAGGGCAGCTGGTCTTCTTCCTCCGAGATGGCCAACTTTGTTAGAAGGATGATGAGGAAGTGTTGGCGCCTCAAGGGTAAAGGTAACCCGAGTATAGTTAAAATTGATAAGTCTAATGTTACTTGTTTTGAGTGTAGCAAGAAAGGACATTACAAGGATGAATGTCCAAAGTTAAAGAAGAAGAAGGATAAATCAAAGAAGAAAAAGAAGGCCTTGAGGGCCACATGGGATGAATCGTCCTCTAGTTCATCCGAAGAAGAGGAGGAGGAGAAGTACACTCATCACCGTGCCCTCATGGCCATAGAGGATTCAAATGAAGAGGAGAGTGGAGATAAATCAAGCTCCTCAACCACGCCTTCATCATCTTCAGATGATGAAGAGGTAATCTCTCCCGAGCTAGATAAGTGCTGTAGAACCATTGCATGTCTAGCTATGTTGCTTAAAAAATCCAAGAACAAAGTTAAATTGTTGGAATTGGAAATAGAAGAATTGAAATCCTCTAGGGTGGAGGATATTAATGATTTTCATGAGAAATCCTCTAAGGATGAGGATCTTGGTAATATGCATGATAAGTCCCTTGAAAATGAGAATAAGGACTTGAAGAACGAAGTTGAAAATCTCAAGAATATTCTTGAGAAGTTTTCAACTAGCTCAAGACCCTAGACATGATTCTAAATTCACAAAAACCGGTCAACACCAAGATTGGCTTGGGTTATCAACCTAAACAATCAAGTTTCATATCGTTGATGTCTAGAACCCAATTTAGAGCACAAAATAATTCTAGGATTCAAAAGGCTAAAAAGAAAATGACTAAGGCATGGGTGCCAAAGTCCTTCATTGAAGATTCATTAGGTCCCAAAATTTGGATACCTAAAACCTCAATATTTAGAATTGTATATGTTGGATCGAGAAGAACGATAGAGGGGGGTGAATATCGTAAAACGTTTCGGATATAGTTTTAAGAGAATGAGCAGCGAAAATTAAAAACACAAACACGAACACGAACACAAGGATTTACTTGGTTCGGAGTCACGGTTGGCTCCTACTCCAAGGCCTACGGTCGTTGACTGTTTACTGGGGGCAATTCTATATGTGCGCAAAAAGTTTACAGAAATATTACAGTTGTAGTACAGTAAATTAAACCTTAAGCTCTTTCGTTACCGACGCCCATTGTAGATTGTACTTCTGAGCAGAGGGTCGTCGTCGACGCTTCAATCTCGAGTTGGGAGGTTTCTGGAACAGAGCGCTTGAGTCGAAGAGCGTAGTGGCGATGGAATGATGTGTTGAGAAGCCTTGGGGGTCGAGGGCTATTTATAGCAGTCCTGGGGGCGCCCTGGACGTTGGGGCGCCCTCTACGTGGCCTCTGATCCGCAACAATCTCGGTCAGACCTTATCCCGCTCGAGTAGGGTTGAGGTTTGACTGTGGGGGCGCCCAGGATGCTGGGGGCGCCCCGGTTGACTTGGTCTGCTGGCTTCTCGGTCGGTTCACTTCATTGGCTTGAACCCAGGGTGCCCTGGGCACTGGGGGCGCCCGGGACGCTGGGGGCGCCCGGGACGCTGGGGGCGCCCTGGCCCAGTAAGCCTTTGAAGCACTTTTTTGTTTACTGCTTTGCCTTGACCTTGGGGGCGCCCGGGACCTCCGGGGCGCCCTACTCAGCTGCTGCCTCTCTCCCTTGAGGCGTTCTGAGCTGCAGAGACTCGTTCCTTTGGTCCTGCATCCAGGGTTAGTTGCAAATACAATAAAACAAGAATATGTTATGATTATACAGCCTTAGCTGTCTTGGTTCTGACTTTGGGTCTCCAAAATGGAACCCTAGGTCGAACCGACGCCTACTGTTCCCTCGACAGGGAACGCGTCCTCACCTACTCCTCTCAGGAGAATTTACCTGTTGCCAACTGGCTCCTCCGGTTGGACTTTTGCCCAGCAGTCCTTCGCCAGGTGCCCAGCTGTCCTTCGCCAGGTCTTCATTACCAAGCAATCCTTCCCCTGGTGCCTAGCAGTCCTTCGCTAGGTCTTCGTCTCCTAGCAGTCCTTCGCTAGGTACCCAGCAGCCCTTCGCCAGGTTTTCGTCTCCAAGCAATCCTTCGCCTGGTGCCTAGCAGTCCTTCGCTAGGTCTTCAACTCCTAGCAGCCCTTCGCTAGGTGCCCAGCAGCCCGTCGCTAGGATTTAGGGTTTGCGTGCCTAGCAGTCCTTCGCTAGGTGCCTAACAGTCCATTGCTAGGACTTCAATCTGCACACTCAAGTAGCATGTTAGATAAACATAACATCTTAACTTTGAACCCTTTGCCATTTATCAAAACACAGGTTCGACTTGGGTGTGTCTGCACCAACAATCTCCCCCTTTTTGATTTATGGCAACCCGATTCAAAAAGTTAAGTTAATTCATTCAGTTGATATAACAGTTTAGTTCCCTCCCCTTGGAAGGAATCTCCCCGTAGGTTTTTCAAAGTTTCGTGGGGTTTTGAAAAATTTCTAAGTCAAAATAATGGAATTAATTTTTCAAAACTTAGAAGATTTTTCAACAGAAGTTTTTAGACAATATTTTAAAAATTTTGATTGGGCACTTTTGAAAAATTTTCATACTTAGAAATTTAGAAAAATACCTTAGTAGAAAATTTTCTAAAAACATCTTTTAAGTTCTTGGAAGTACTTAAAAACAAATTTTCAATCTCTTTAGTACTTTTAGAAACCTAGAAACTTTTATATTAGAGAAGTTTAGAAGTAAGTACTTAGAGATATTTTGAACATAGCTTAAGTTTAAGTACTTAGACAATACTTTTGAAAACTGCTTGGGTCAAGTACTTTTGAAACAGTTTTGAGAAAAAATAGATTAAGTACTTTGGAAACAGTTTAAAAAACTTAGCTTAAGTACTTTGAAGAAAACAGGATAAAGTTTTTCAAAATTTAGAATTTTGAAAATTTAAACAAACTTCTCTCCTTTCCCTCCTTTCCTATCTCTCCCCCTTTGCCATATATCAAAAACAAAGCAATATAGCAAAAAAAAAAATAAATTGCATGACAAAAGAATAATGTGTTGTACTGAACCAAATCAAGATATAAACTGAACCAAACCAATTTCAATTATCTCTTTAGGGTTCTGTCTAACCCAATTAGCTACTTACTAACTATTATAAATAGTAGTTTTCGCTAGGGTTAGTCAAGTTAAGTGTTCTGTTCAAGTTAGATTTTCTAATCTTGACACTTAACTTGATTACTGTTTAAGTTGTATTTAGTGCCCCAATTACTACAGATGCACTGATTTAAAGCATCTTGAATTAAGGCAAAGACCTAAGCATCTCAACCCATTCTAGGTTATCAATCAAAAGTATCATAAGGTGCTTGTGAGATGCTGGCTTCTAGATCTATAGGTGCATGCAATTCTAGGGTTAGGGCCTAGGCTAAGTCCATTTACGAAAAAAACCCTAGTTTTGAAGGGGGTAGTTTTTTTTCAAAAAAACTAAAAAATTAAACAAAATCCCAAAAAGATTTTTCAAGCCAAGTAAAAGCTGATTTTGAAATCAAGTAAAGCAGTTTTAAAATTATTTTAAAAACTGATTTTTCAAATCAAATAAAGCAGTTAAAAAGACAGAAAAATAGAGTAAACCTATTCTACTATGCATAATCCTAACTGCCTTCTTAGTGAGCTGAACTCAGACTCAGGTAGGGGTTTGGTGAATATGTCAGCTAAGTTAGATTTAGAGTCTACATGCTTAAGGACTATCTCACCCCTGACTATATAATCTCTTACAAAGTGGTGTTTAACTTCTATGTGTTTAGTTCGAGAATGTTGGATTGGGTTTTTAGTTAGATTAATTGAGCTTATATTGTCAATGAAGACCTGAGTTTAGGTGTAGTTAAGCTGGAAGTCCTTAAGAGTGTGCATCATCCATAAGAGTTGTGCTACACACTCTCCTAAGGCAACATACTCAGCTTCAGTCGTGGATAGAGCTACACAGTGTTGTTTTCTGCTGCACCAACTTACTAGACTATTTCCTAACAGTTGGCAGCTTCCACTTGTGCTCTTTCTATCTAATTTACAACCAGCATAGTCAGAATCCGAGTATCCTGACAGGTCAAAAGTTGAGGTCCTAGGATACCAAATCCCTACATTTAGGGTGCCCTTAACATATCTTAGTATTCTTTTTAGGCCTGCTAAGTGTGTTTCCTTAGCACAGGTTTGATATCTAGCACGCATTCCTACAACAAAAAGGATATCAAGTCTACTGGCTGTAAGATACAGTAGACTTCTAATCATACTTCTATAGAGTTTAAGGTCTACTGGTTTACCATCAGGGTCACTATCTATTTTTACATTTGTGGCCATGGGGGTACTTATGCTTTTAGAGTTATCCATTTTAAATTTCTTTATTAATTCTTTAGCATATTTGGATTGATGGACATAGTTTCCATCCCTAGTTTGTTTAATTTGTAATCCTAGGAAAAAGTTGAGCTCACCAACTAAACTCATTTCAAATTCATTTTCCATTATTTTAACGAATTCTTTTAAAAAATTTGAGTTGGTTGAACCAAAGATTATGTCATCAACGTATATTTGGGCAATAAAGATCTCTTTTCTTAAGGTTTTAATAAATAGGGTTGAGTCAATTTGTCCTTGATTAAATTCTTTAGAAATTAGGTAAGTTGATAAGCGTTCATACCAAGCCTTAGGTGCTTGTTTTAGTCCATAAAGTGCTTTAGTAAGTTTGTAAACATGGTCAGGTCTTTCTAAGTCCTCAAAACCAGGGGGTTGTCCTACATAGACTTCTTCCTTAATGAATCCATTTAGAAAGGCTGAATTTACATCCATTTGGTATAGTTTAAATCCTTTATGGGATGCGAAGGCCAATAACATCCTAATGGACTCAAGTCTAGCTACCGGGGCATAGGTTTCGTCATAATCTAACCCTTCTACCTGACTGAATCCTTTTGCTACTAAGCGGGCTTTATTTCTGACTATTTCTCCTTGATCATTTAACTTATTCCTAAAAACCCACTTAGTGTCAATGACAGATTTGCCCTCAGGTTTAGGTACTAGTTCCCAGACTTGGTTCCTTTCAAATTGGGCTAACTCTTCTTACATAGCTATGATCCAATCAGGATCAGGTAGGGCTTCCTCTATAGTCTTAGATTTAATTTTTGAAATCATTGCTATCTGACAAAGGTTTCTATAGGAAGACCTAGTTCTGACTCCTAAAGTTGGATCACCCACAATTTGATCAGTTGGGTGACTAAGTCTGGGTTTCTTGTTTTTTCTAGAACTTGGTTCAGCCTAAGGTCCGGCTGGTCGATTTGGTTTAATATTTAGTTCAATTGACTCAGAAGTTGGTTCAATAGTTAGTTCATTTAAGGGTTCAATTAAGGGTTCAACAGTTTATTCATTATCTTCTTGATCAGTATTTGATGACGTTAGATCTGGATTATTAGATTTTGAGTTGATTTCTTCATCAAATATTAAATTTGCTGTTTCGTCAATTTTCTTAGTTTGTTTGTTGTAAACCCTATAGGCTCTACTTGTGGTTGAATATCCTAGGAAGATGCCTGGGGTTGACTTAGACTGGAATTTACCTAGATAGTGTTGGTGGAGGAAGCACCATATCGAACCTTGTTTTGATATTGGCAAAGGATTCAAAGTTAAGTGTTATTTGTAATCTAACGATGTTACTCAAGTGTGCAAGAAAAGTCCTAGCGAAGGGCTGCTAGGCACCTGGCGAAGGACTGCCAGGAAACAAAGTCCTAGCGACGGGCTGCTAGGCACCTGGCGAAGGACTACCAGGAAACAAAGCTCTAGCGAAGGACTGCTAGGTACCTGGCAAAGGACTGTTAGGATCCGAAGCCCTAGCGAAGGACTGCTAGGCACCTGGCGAAGGACTGCCAGGACTCAAAGCCTTAGCGAAGGACTGCTAGGCACCAGGCGAAGGACAGCTTGGTACTGAAGACCTGGCGAAGGACAGCTAGGCACCTAGCGAAGGACTGCTAGGCACCAGGCGAAGGACAGCTTGGTATCCAAGACCTGGCGAAGGACAGCTAGGCGAAAGTCCAACCGGAGGAGCCGGTTGGCATCAGGTACATTCTCCTGAGAGGAGTAGGTGAGGACGCGTTCCCCGTCGCGAGGGAACAGTAGGCGTCGGTTCGACCTAGGGCTCCATTTTGGAGGCCCAAAGTCAGAACCAAGACAGCTAAGGCTGTATAAAAATTAATATGTTACTGCTTTTTGGACTAACCCTGGATGCAGGACCGAAGGACTGAGTGACTGCAGCTCAGAGAGCCTCAAAGGAGTGAGGCAGAAGCTGAGCAGGGCACCCCGGATGTTCCGGGCGCCCCCAAGGTGAAGACCAACCAGCAGGAGCAACAACCGCTTTGACAGATGACTGTCGGGGCGCCCCGAATGCTCCGGGCACCCCCATCGCGCGGGCGCTCCGCATGCTGCGGGCGCCCCCAGCGCCAACTACGGAAGCAGCTCCCCTCAAAGCCAACAGATGAGAGCTTGACTCGGTCAATACGAGCGCCCCGAGCGTTCCGGGCGCCCCGGTCAAAGCTGATCCCGAATTTCAAGAGATCAGAAGCTGACCGAGCAAATGCCGGATCGACCGACACGTGGGGGGGGGGGGGCGCCGCCGACGATCCGGGCACCCCCAGGGCTATATAAAGGGCCCTCAACCCCAAGGCTCGGAACAACAATTCATTTCAACACAATCACGCTCTTCTACTCCCGCGCTCTGCTCCGGAAACCTCCCGACTCGAGACTCAAGCGCCGACGACGTCCCGTTGCTCCGAAAATTCAATCTACATCGGACGTCGGTAAAAGAAGAGTTACTTTTAAGTTTACTATACTGCTTTTGTAATATCTCTTTGTAAACGTTTTGCGCACTTATAGAATTGTCCGCAGAAAACGGTCAACGACCGTGGGCCTTGGAGTAGGAGTCGACCTAGGCTCCGAACCAAGTAAAACTACCTGTGTTCGTGATTGTTTTTATTCCGCTGCGTATTTGCTCTAATTTCTATCCGAAAAGTGTTTAACGATATTCACCCCCCTCTATCGTTTCTCTCGATCCAACAAGTGGTATCAGTGCGGGGTAGCTTAAATTTGGTGCAACCACCAATTTGAGAGTTTTTTTCGGATTTACGAAATTTTTAATCTTATTTCTTTTCTTTCTTGTTAATCGAGGTTGATGCAACACCACTCAACCTTTTTTCAATTTTGAATTCTTATTTTCTCACCATTACTCAGAATTGATAAAATGAACCATTTTTGAAAATTTGTCATAAATTTTCTTTTAATTATTATTTTAATATTTTTCTCGAAATTCGTGCTAAGCAAATTTTTTTCCAAATAGTAAATTCTTACCTTTTCATCATTAATCAAAATTGATAAAGTCATCATTTTCAAAAATTTGTCATTAATTTTTATTTTATTTTATTATTATTTTACCTCTAAATTCATGCAAACACTTTTATTGAGCTAGTTTTTTCTCTCTCCCGCACTACTAATCCAAGACCAAGTCTTGGTACATTTTTTGTGTTTCTTTTGTGTATGAGGTATAAACTAAATGGCCAATCAAGAATGGAACAATGTCCGTCCACCACTTTTCTCCGGCGAAAACTTCAATTTTTGGATAAGTCAAATGGAGTCCCTTCTGAAGGCCCACATGGACTTATGGCGGATCATCCAAACGGGATTCTCCTTTCCCGTGGAAGATGAGTTGTCAATCGAGTGGGACAAACTGGATGAACAAACCCTCAACCAAATCAAGATCGATGCAAGGGCAACTGCAATCCTACAATGTGGCCTCACCAAGGAGCAACTCAAACTAGTAGGTCCATTCAGATGTGCTAGAGAGATTTGGAAAAAATTGATCAACCTTCATCAAGAGATCTCAGATGAAGAAGAAGATCAGGTAAGTTATCTTACACTTTCGGTCCAAGCACAGACAGTCGAGTCAAAATCTGAACCCGAACCCAAAGTTGAAATCGAACCAGAATCAGACGATGAAATGACTAAGATGGTAACCGATTTAAAATTCTTTTCAAAATTAGAATCAAATAATCAAACAGATACTGTAATGGTCAAGGAAGGTATAATTTCAAGTGCAGGGAAAACTCCAAAGAAGAAGCTTCAACTTGTACCCGAGTCCGACACAGACACGGAATCAGAAGATGAGTCTAGATCCGAGACAGCAAGAATCAAGGGGGAGATTCCCAATAAGAAATCAAAAGGTAAGTTTTCAATATTTGAATATCCAATACTTATCTCAAATAACATGATTAATTCGTATAAATTAGTTAAGGTTAATATGTTAGAAAACTTAAGTCACAACCTTGTTGATTTTAAAAACCCAGAGTATTATTTCAATTATGATGTGACTTAGATAATTTTTCCTTGTTTGCTTGTTTATTTTCCTTTGCAATCTTAATTTTTTTTCTTCTTAGATTTAGGATTGATTAGATTAAGGACCTGATTAAATTGAAACTTGAACAACCTAGTATTAGGACAAGGTTTGATGATAGTACGTTAGGGAAGCCTGACTAAGGAGTCAAGTAGGGTAAGGAGTACCCTTTTGGTCTTTTTAATCCGGTGGAACTAGCCAAAGCTACCTCTCCGAATCCTAAACTAGTTAGACCAAAGTTTCTTAGAAAATAATTTGAAAATGATCTTTCTTTAAAAGGCTTTGTCTAGGAAAGGGTTGTTGATCCAATAAGGCTACGGCCAAAGCAGGCCTCTGTGCCTCGCCAAGACCTGGAAGTCAATTATCGAAACTTACTTTCAAATTGTCGTTTGTTAAACTTGAATCTAACACAAGCTTCAATCAAATCATAGCCTGTAATTTAAATTCAAAGATAAAAGTTAAAGCATCTCACAAAACAGATAAGAATACCATGTTTTGTCACTTAGAAATGGGTGAGATGCTCAGGACCTAAAAGTTTAGTCCAACCCATTCAACAGTACAAATAAAATTCAACTTAATTATTTTCAATTAATTATTCTCAAAATTCAACTTAATTATTTTTCAATTAATTTTCTCAAAATTCAACTTAATTTTTTTCAATTAATTATTCTCAAATTCAACTTAATTATTTTTCAATTAATTATTCTTAAAATTCAACTTAATTATTTTCAATTAATTATTCTCAAAATTCAACTTAATTATTTTTCAATTAATTATTCTCAAAATTCAACTTAATTATTTTCAATTAATTATTCTCAAATTTAACTTAATTATTTTCAATCAATTATTTTCAAAATTCAACTTAACAATTTTTAAAATTCAAAGTTAAAATTCTAATTAATTTCAAAATCCTCAAAACTTTTAAACTAAGGTTTAATATTTCAAAATTAACCATTTTTAAAATTAAATATTTATCTCACACAACCCATAAGGTTAACATGTTTGACCACGTAGAACTGGGTGAGACATCTAGGACCTAAAAGCATGATTCACTATCCTTTTAAAAAAAGTTTGCAAAAGTTATTCAAACTTACCTCTAATTTTTAATTTATTATACTGTACCCTACTTTTTCATTCCTAACATTTTTTTTAAATTCATGTCAAATATCACAATAAATAAAGTCTAGGGCTTGTTCTGATTTAGTCATTAACTTGGTCAAAATAGTCAACCCTAGTCCACATAGTCAAACATGGATATCACTGAAGTCCCCTAGGACATTAGATTGAGTTAAACGGTACAGGGGGAGTGATTTATTCTTTTGAATTTTCCTTTAAAATATCTTTGAAAAATTATTATCATTTCAAAATGATTTTCGAAAATGGGGCTCATGCTTTAAAATTATCTTCATTTCAAATTGAATTTTCTAAAATTATATTACCATACTAATATTCAAAACTATTCTTTTGATTTTAATAAACCCTAAAGACACAGAGGATGTGACGACCCACCTTAACCTTAACTTCTCTCCCTTAAAGCGGACGTCACTTTTACTTAACCTTAACTTTACCTTATTCTTAGCCTTAGGTTATAACTACTTGACTTCCCTTAACTTGCTCTGATTTTTTTCCTTTTAAAAAAAACTTTCATTTTATTTACTTTGCAAGGATTTGACCCCTAAACATCTTAGTTATAAAACTGAAACACTAACCAGCTGCTCTATACCACTTCTTTTCAATGGTACCAGTCAACTGCTATATAGCCAGTCGACTGGTATCGGCCACAGAAATTTTCTGTGCCCGGCACCAGTCGACTGGCCTCATGGCAGTCGACTGGTGCATCGAACAGGAGGTTCTGTTCGATATCGCAGTCGACTGGTTCTGAACCAGTCGACTGGCACGCCTGAAAACTGCATTTACAGACCTGAAAACCATTTCCAAAGCTTCACAATTCATATACTTTCAAGTATATAGATAAATAACCCCAAATCTATACTCTACACTAGTTTTATAAACATTTTAGCAACCCAAAACAACCTCATAAACTTGCAATTAGGATCTTTGCGGAAGTAAATAAGCTATCAAAATATATGAACTCTAGACTAGAGTTTGTACCCAACTTTGTCTCTATGCAAGGTTTAAACAAAGTCATTCATTCTACCAATTCAAAACACCAAAACATATGTTCTACAAGACTTATCCTGACGATCTCTTCCACGGTTCCGCCGCCACTGAACATCAATGCAAGTCCCGCTCGCCTCCCTAGCTTATACTTTTTCTTTACCTTTATCTGCAATAGAAGGAAATGCAACTAATAAGCGAATTGCTTAGTAAGTAAATCCTAACTCACAAATCCATGTTATCGATAATAAACATGCTCATTTCAAAGAATGTTTGCTTCAAAATACATGCACTTGGAAATATTTGCACATGGGAACTTTCATACACTTATCAATCTCAATCATGCTTGAAAACATTTACTAGCATCAAAACACTTGCAAACTTAACATGCTCATGATTCTTTTGAAACTTACTAATGATACATTTCCATACTTTAACACAAACTTCTTTGCCTTTTCTCTTTAACATGCTTATAACATAACCATGTCAACATACATAACCACAAAACATGCACTTAAGGAAATTGAA